>CM052805.1:16100436-16150903 GCA_028533885.1 Nasua narica | reverse complement strand
AACAAACAAAACAAAAACCCATGAAGAGGAATACCCTTGGGTTTTATTCCATAAACTCAAAACAGTGCTTAGAAAAATTACAAGGAAACAAGGAGAACCCTGCTAAACATAAAAATAATGGAAGAAGTCATGAAGGCAATGATTGATTTTACTACATTATTCTTCAAGTGTCTGCTAACCAAAGCCGTGTTAAACAAAATGAAAAAGGCAAAAGGAACTGTGGGAAACCCAGTCTAATATAAAAAATAGTCTTGAGGTTCAATAAGAAAGCCCCAGAAATATGAAAAGTCAGCAAAGGACATAGATTCTTGGTGTGCACATAAATAGGTAATAAACATAATCAAACAGTTATGTTTGATTGTTTGACCTCATTACCAAGGAAATAAATGGAAAGGAAAACGAGAAATAATTTTTCCTATCAAATAAGCAAAGATTAAAGAGAAACTAACCATGTAAAGCTCGATTTGGGAGAAGTTCCTGAAGAAGTTGAAGAAAGATACACCCTTTCACATTCTTGGTGAAGGTATAAGCTAGGAAAACCTTGTGGAAAGTAATCTGGCAATATGTACCTGGAAAAAGTTTATACCCTTTGGCTTAAGGATTCTACTTCTAGGAATCTATCTGGAAGACAGAAACAGACATATTAAAAGAGATTACGTATAACTGTCCATCAACGATGCTCTAGTAAGAGCAAAAATAACGCACAACCTACATGCACAACAAAAGGGAAAAAATACCTTATGGTAACACGTACGTAGTGTAATGAGACGAATTTTTGGATGAATATTTAATGACAAGGAAGAAGTGCTTGTGGCATATTATTAAGGAAATAAAATAAGGCACAAAGATTTTTAAACTTCTATTCAGGCTCAAGTGTCATGTAAATAGGTGTGTGTATGTGTGTGTGTGTGTGTGTGTGTGTAGTGGGGTATTTCTGATTATTTCTGCTGTAGGCAAGCTGGTCCAAGGACCCAGAGGGTTCCTACAGGACCAGTCAAGAGGGTCCTTGGCTTTCTGAAGGATGGAAATCAAACGCCAGCCAGCACAAAGTGAGAGCGGAGTTTATTGGAGATGTAGAGAGAGCAGAGACAGACAGAGCACTGGGAGAGTCTGAAAGGAAATGGAAGATGAAGCTCATCTTTGCTTGGGGGGCTGGAATTTTTGCTGAGGACGGCGGTCTGGTGTAGATGTGTGCAGGAACTGGTCGAACAAGGACAGGTGCTCAGGTGTCCTCCATGTGACTTATGCCCTGGAGCCAGTGGGGGGGGGCGGTCTTGGTGTCCAGGTGTTTGGAGTCACTTGCCTTAGACAACTTCCATGACCACCTCGCCTGTCCACGCCTTAGATACTATCTTGCTGGAAGACTGCAAAGAAATCGTTGACTCCTTGACCTTTACAAGGAGGACACACATTAAGACATGCGGAGGGCGGCAGCGGGGTGGTGGGGGTGTCTGAGCAAGAATATGAGCAGGGAAAGGAGCAAATTACAAAACAGCTTTTTTCATGGGGTCCCTTTAATTTCTCCATCTCATTTTGACTATGCTGTTTGGTGCTGTTAGAGAATATTGCCCTGGAGGTCTTTCTGTAAATTTTGGGCAACAGAGATGTCTTAACTGCACAAAATGCTTGTGGACACCTAAGGAGTTCATTCTCTGAAGCCAGAAGCTTACCTGCCACGGGCCCAGGAGGAAAGATAAGGTTGCATTTGGGGTCCAGACAACATTCAGACATGTCTAAGGAATGTTGGAGTGTAGCTGATGGAAACCTGCTTGGGAGGAGGGGCCACAGAGACCCCTAAACAATGAAGAGGTTCAGGACAAGTCTCTCCAAAATGTGCCACTTTGGCATGTGCACTGTTTTGAGCTGAAAGCAATTGAGACTCTGTGGGCTCAAGAGAAATTTTGCCCTTCCCTTCCCTACCTAGGAGAATCCAAATTAGAGTCTTTCCCCGAGTAAGAGTTATTACCAGAGATAAATTTTATTTGAGTGACTCATCTGTATGACAAGGCCAACGTCTAATTACCAAACATCAGCTCTTATTGCCCTGTGAGTTACCCTCCTCCCCTTGGAAGTCCCAGGCTCACAATGGCATACATACCTCATTTTACCTGTCTTTGAACCTCTCGTGGGTGTGAGGTTCCTGTATGTACAAAATTAAATTTCATTTTCTCCTGTTAACCTACATGTCAATTTAATCTGTAGACCAGCCAGAAGAGTTTTTGAAGGGTAGAGAGAAAATTTTCCTCCCCAACATTCATCCCCAGATTCAGGGAGGAACAGTTTCTTGGAGTCTGGGCTCTGTGGAAGGGGCGAGAAATGGAGGAAACAGAGATCCTGGGTCTAGGTCAGGCTTGATGACTCCTGCCCCCCTAAACAGGAAAAGGCTGGTGGAATTAGAGCAACTGCCTCCCCTGTGGCCTGAGTCACCATGTTGGGGGACCTCCCGGAGGCATCAGGCAGTAAGATGGAATAAGGATGCCATCAAGAGCCTGAACCTCTTAGCGAAGATGACCCATCTTGGGAAAGTCCGGATGTTGGAAGGACAGGCATTTTCCTACCAGCCAGAGAGAGATACAGGTAATGGAGAACCACAGAGGCCATGGGAAGTTTCAGGACACTTAAGTGGTCGGGCACCAAAGAGAGTGGCATGGTGGTGAAGAGTGGGCAGGCCACTGCACGGACGCCTGATGGCACGAGGCGCCAGGCCTTGCACTGGCCAAGCAATGGCAACAAAGTCACAGGGAACGAAGAGGGTACAAAATGACGCCCAGGCTGTATGAGGAAGCCTGTCTGTCTTCCATGAGAGACCTGCTTCGTTTTGAGAACTCTCAGAGACACACAAGAAGGAAGCGTCTTGTCATTTGATGGGTGGTGCTACTCCTAACCATCCACTGGATGAGGGACAACCTATGAAGGTGGACCCCTGCCTGGTCAATTATATTTTAGAGACTTTGCTTACCAGTGTTCAAATTCTTTTTTTTTTTTTAAAGATTTTATTTATTTATTTATTTGACAGAGAGAGAGAGAGAGAGAGAGAGAGAGAGAGATCACAAGCAGGCAGAGAGGCAGGCAGAGAGAGAGGGGGAAGCAGGCTCCCTGCTGAGTAGAGAGCCCGACACAGGGCTCGATCCCAGGACCCTGAGATCCTGACCTGAGCCGAAGGCAGAGGCTTTAACCCATGGTGCCACCCAGGCGCCCCACCAGTATTCAAATTTTAATGCGATGACTAACCAGTCCCCCTAGAACAGAGCCTGCAGTCCTCTTCTCATTGTGGTTGGAAAATCAATAGCTGAATGGTACTATGATGACCTGATGACCTTGCTGGCCCTTGGGATACCCCCAAAGAAAGAAACAATGTTGGAAACCACTGGGATTTTATCCTCATTTATCTCCAAGATGAGACAATGGGTATGGGGGAAACTATTGAGGCAGGGAAGTGCACACTGAAAACATTTTCAGGAAAGGTGGTGGAGGGTGGGTAAATTTATAAGGCCTTTCCTATCGCAATAGGCAGAAACCAAACAAACTGGCTTCAAAGCAAGACCCAGGCTGGGGGAATGGAAGCGTTCAGGAGTGTCTGCCCTGGTGACTCAGATGGGGCATCATCAAGTGTCCATCTCACACTCTCCATCTCTTGGCTCTGCTTTCTTCCATGTTAATTCCATTCTTGGCTGTGAGCCAGGCCTGAAGAGGGTTTCTAGCAGCCTTGGGTAGGCAGGTGGCCGTTTCTGACTGCTTAATGGCTACTTGGTCCATTTTTGGCATCCTAGATATGCCAAAAATATCATTTCAATTCATTTTACAAAAGACAGCTTTATTACATTGCCCTTCAAACCTATGAGTCTGTCTTTCAGTAAGGGAACAGGGATGACAGCAAGGCTTGGTGAGCTCTCCACCCCAACCCCAAGGGGAGGACACAGGAGTCTTTCCCTCCTTAATGTTGGAAAAGCCCTTTGAGTGAAAGGTGAACTTCTATACTAGCATCAAGGGACTCAGCTGATCCTACTATATACTTTTGGGGTGCAAGTGGCAGCCTTTCCGTGAAAAACTCTGCTCCTTGGATACTGTGAAGGCATACAACCACAAACGTCCCGTGAGGACAGTGATCAAACACAAAATGTAATCCCCAAACCAAGCCTAGCATAATGAAAAAAATCCCTGGAGAGAGAGGACATTGAGTTCAATATAAACCCTCTACATTTTTTGCTGTGTGCTGGTGGAGAAATCTTCAAACTATATTCTACTCCTTGACAAAAGGAGAGCATTGGTCTTTTGTGAGTGGTTCCTAATGCTCTTTATTTGTGTTCAGTTCTCCTAATTATTCTCTGAGGTTGGTTCTTACTTCCCCCACGTTACGAAAATGGAAGCGCAGAGGTCATTTGCCTGGGATTGTAACTCGCTCTGCTTTGCCCCAGGGAGGGTGAGTGTGGGTTCCCTCTGAGAGCTAAGACTGCAAAGGACAGCCCTCTGTCTCCTCTGGCTCAGGATCCACCAGCTCAGCTCCCTTTTTGTTGTTGTTGTTGTTGTTGATTTGTGTTTTTGCTGATTTAAGGAGCCACGTCCTCTGTTCACAAGCAGGTGCTCAGCAAGTCAATTCTGGACAGAATTTGAAGCCACAGGGAGTGGGAGGTGGAGGTCAAAGGGGCTGGGGGGGAGTTTGGACAAAGTAATTCTGGCAGGAGACAGGTCACAGGGGAAGCCAGACAAAACTCACGTCAGTCGTCAGTCGACAAAGCTTCAACTCTTAGCTGCTTCTAATAGTTTCTTTTTTGGCCTTCTTCTATGCCTCTCACCTTTGGTCTTCTTTTTTTTAATTTTACATCATTGTTACATCTTTTAACTCTTTACAGGGTGTCTCTCTCTCTTTTTTTTTTAACTTTGTGTGATCGTTAGAGTTTCTTCACATTGATTTTCATTCTTTTATTTCAAACCCCGTCTATCTTTGTCTTTAAAAAAAATCGGTGCCTTGTTTTATTGGAATCTTAATAAAAGAAGCCTTGTATCTTAAGTATGGAGTCTTTTCTTTTCCATTGTCTCCCTCATCCTATTTTAGCCTTGTATTATTCACATGCAACTTTTTTTTTTTCACATGCAACTTTTAACAGGCTTATTTAAATGCAGATGTGTATAAAATAAAAAGTAAAAATCCTCCCTCCCTAATGATATTCCCTAGAGGTACCCACACTGTTGGGTGTCAGGCCCCATTCAGGGTTTTTTTGTTTTTGTTTTGTTTTCCCCTGTAAAACGACAAATCATTTAAATATATTACCACTCACATACTCATTTATTTTAATAAAAATGAGATCACACCATCCTCGATGCCCTGCCAATTATTTCTGCTTTTACATACATGCTTATTCTCATTTAAAATTTTTTCTTTATTTTATCCCTCACTTACATGAGATAAAAATCTTTGCTCGCACTGCTTTTTTTGTTTTATATTTTGATTATTTATGTAGAGGGCTACTATTCTGTTCCGATGTGTTCTTCCCCCTCCCTTGTGATTCTCCCTTACCCTCTTCCACTTGGACAACCAGAAGTGAAGCATCTTTGCCTTGAGGGACAGAGTCCCAACTCCCTTCTGACATTTGAAATTCTTGGACTGAGAGCACGGTCTATACCATAGTTTAGAAAATGATTTGCTTCGTCCATTTTTGCTGCTGTAAAGAAGACAAAACTGCCTTGGTCTGGGGCAGTGGTGAAAGGAAGAAAAAGAACAGGAGAATGAGGCAGAGGTGTGGGCTTTTGAGAAGGAACAGGGAAGTTAATAGGATTCTGCTAGAGACTGATGCTCATGTCCTCTCTGAAATTCACATGTCGGAGCCCTAATCTCAGTATGACAACATTTCGAAGAAGTCATTAAGGTTAAATGAGAAGGGAGGAAAAAAAAGAAAAAGAGAAAAGGGCAAAAATGAGGGAAAAAGAAAAATTAAAAAATAAATAAAACCAAAATGAAATAAGGTGAAATGAGATCATTAGGGCAGGGCTCTGGTCCAGTAAGGTTAATGTCATGAGAAGAGACACGGGAGAATGTGCCTACTCTGTCTCCATGTGCACAAACTGAGAAAGGCCACATGAGGACACAGCAGGAAGGTGGCTGTCTTCATGCCAGGATGACCCCACCCCAGAAACTGAGCCTGCTGGACCTTGATCTTGGGCTTCCTAGCCTCCAAAACTGTGGGAAAAGAAATTTCTATGGTTTGAGCCATGCAATCTGTCATATTTTGTTATAGCAACCCAGGGAGGCTAATACAGATTCCAGGACAGGTCTGGGAATTTCTCTTTTGCATCCCGGGGGCCTCAGGGAGGCAGGCCAGCAAATGTTGGGGGGTATTATCGTCCACCCAGCAAATACTTACTGGGGGTCAGTCAGACGCCAGGCACTGTCATAGGAGCCAAGGACACAGCCACGAACTAGCAGACGTGGTTCCTGCTTGCATTCTCCATCTATCAGGTGCTGGCACGCGGTGACAGCCAGGATGTAGGAAAGCTGGCCTGGTGACAGCAACGCAGAAAGGGCATGAGGCTCTCCACATGCTTCCTGCTGCCCCTGGAGTGGCGTGGGAGGGCCTCTGTGATGAGAGTAGAAGATGGTAGTAAGCAAAAATGGAAGAGAGAGAAAAAAGGGAGACAGAATGATTGGCGATGATGGACCCGTCCTTATCTGTTTTTCTTTCTTTAAAAAAAAAAAATTACTTATTTGAGAGACAGAGAGTGTGTATGAGTGCATGGGGGGGGGGCAGAGGCAGAGGGAGAGGCAGATTTCTTGCTGAGTGGGGAGCCTGATTTGGGGCTCGATCCTAGGACTCTGGGATCATGACCTGAGTTGAGGGCAGATGCTTAACTGACTGAGCTGCCCAGGTGCCCCTCATCTGTTTCTCCTGATTTTCTTTATAAAGTGGTTGACACACATTTAGATCCAGAAACTGGCTCATCCAGTGCTTCCCAAATTTCAGTGAGCATCAGACTCTCTTGGAGGATTTGCCAAAGCCTGCAATTTCTGGTCCCCTCCCCGAGAAATTCTGGTAGAGAAGGTCTGGGTAGGGCTTAAGTATCTGCATCTCCATCAGACCTTGGGATGATGCTGACACTGCCCTGGTCACAGGGTGAGTAGCTCTGATCGAATGTGACATTGAAAAACAGACCCCCCCCCCCCCCAAGAGGTTAGCATCTCCCAGCAAAGTCTTATAGCAAGTCCGTAAAGAAGGTGGCCTCAGAGACCTGCATGGGCTCTTTTAGGGCAATACAGCAATCCCAGGGACCAATCCCATGGATCCCTCTGTGGTTGGGGAAACAGTAGGTTCTGATGGGTCAGGACTGGGTCACCGGCCACCTCTGGGGCTGAGGCTAGAGTCAGCTCCATTGAACCAGATGTTCTTCAAGTGAGAGAAGTCTGTTCCCCAGTGAAAGTGAACAGAAGTGAGGTCAATATTGGCATACAGCCCGAAACAACACCTTCTGTAGAACATAAACTCCTGGGGAGAGTAGATGGGTTGCTCAGATAGACCCCATCTTGTGTAAGGGCTGAGGCTCTGGAGGGAGCTTGCCCAGGTTCAGAACCCAAACTGCCATGCAGTGGGTGTGGGGAGAGAGGCAGTCTAATCCCTGACCCCAGTGCCCACCCACCTAAAGTCTTTGTGGCGCATGCCGTGGAGCCTACCTTCAGAATGGAGTGTAAACTTCATGTTCAAAACCCTTCTGGCATTGAACGGAAAAGACATAGTTTGGAAAACTCTTTTGGTGCCGTTCACGGTTCAGTCAGAGATCATTTGCTTTTTGTTTTTTTCCAAGCTGTCAATCCTGGGGAAGAGGGTCACAGAAAGGGGGATCCTTCAGGGGATAGGTCTAAAGAGATGTATTTGACTTTCAGCCAAGCCTCATCCTAGGGAAGAGGTGTGGAAGTTGACCGCAGGAGCCAGGAAGTGAAGATTGTTTACTGACCCTGGGGCCAGGACTCAGGTACCCTTTTGACAAGGAATGAGCTGGGTCCAAGGCAGCACCCACCTGCCTTCCTCTCTGTTTGCTGGCTGACACCACGGCCCCCACCCACTATGTTTTCTGGGCAGCGAGGGCTGGGGTGGGGCCCAGGGAGTCACAAAGACCTTCTGCAGGGATGTTCCCATTTGGGTTGGAAGGGTGGGTGAGACTAAAAATACCACCTACATGACATATTTACTCTGTTCTCGTTAATACCCCAGAGAGATTGCCAAGAGTCACTACCACCAAGCCTGTGATTAAACCATAATAACCACTTTCATGTTTATAAATTTTGTCCTTGATATCAGAGAGGAATATTTTTAGGCTAGAACTTGGAGCTAACAAATCCCAGTGCATGAGTGTGGATTTAAGCAAGTGTCTCTCCTTAAGATTTGCTTCCCAGGACACAGCAACAAGGCCGGGAGGGATCTATCCCCAGGAGTCAAATGGGAGATCCACGCACACCAAGGTATACACCCCTTCATCCCAAGGTACCTCACCAAATGTGAGAGCTTTGTGGACATCTGTGCTCTTCCGTCCCCTCAACCTCATAGGGCTGCCTTTCATTCATCCATTCATCAACTAACTGATTTCACATAGATTTACTGAGTGCTTACTATGTGCCAGGCACTGAGGATAAGGCAGTGAATAAATAGACAAGCTGCCTACTTTCATGGGGTTTACGTTCTAGTGGAGATGGTGGCTGCTGATTAGGGAGCCAGGTCATTCATTCATTCACTGACTCATTATTCATTCAATATTAAGTAATAGGAAGGAAATATACAGGGAGAAATGCTATATAGTACCTGCAGAGGCAAGGCAACTTTAGGTAGCAAGGTCAAGGAGGTAATTCGTGAACTGAGAAAGAGCCAACCATGTGAAAAGCCAGCTCTCTGCTTCTGCTTTGCTGACCCAAATTCTCCACTACTCCCTTCCATCCTAACTCTTCACGCTGTGTTCAGTTCCAAGGAAAATATCTTCCACCCCTCCATGAGCCTGTTTTAACTGCAAATTGCCTCTGTTTCCAGGACATCACTTCCCCTTGTGGCTCTTGTAAGTAGTGGTTGCTCACCCTGCACACCCCACTAATTGCAGGTCAGAAGGGTGTGGGGTGTTGGAGCCCTTTTCCTTGTGCTCTCTCCAAGGTGCTTAAATGTCCCCACTCCTGCCATCTGATTATACCACATCCTCCCTCTCACTGCTGTCACTCACTTGCCTCCTAGACCCTCCACTCTGTTCACTGAAGACTTTGGGACCCGCCCCACTGTCTTCATATTCGACTCAAATACTGACAGTCACCTGCATTGTTCATCTGGTATTCTAGCTATTCTTTGACCTTGATTCTTTTGATTTTCACCTCTACCCCACTGCAGCCCTTTTCTGAAGCTCCAGTCTGGGCCCACTTGGGTTCCATGTGAAAAATCACAGAGCTCTCTATCTCACCCTAAACACAGGAACCATGGTTTTCTCAAGCCTATTTCTCAGCCTGGTATCACAAGTAAAAGAAACACTACTCCTCTCCAAAGGGCCATGAAAAATACTCTGAGTCTTTACTGAAGGCATCTTGAAACAGCCTCAGAGGGCAGGGTATATCACACGATGTATAGGAAGACTTTGTAACAATAGTCTTTACTCATCTCTCTCCCCAAAGCCCCAATGTTTGGACAGTTCTTTATCTCTGTTCCTTCTATCCTGCTCAAAACTCCCAGCCTACTTAATTCTATTTCCTTTGCCCCTTCCCCTTTGCCTTCTCCTCCCATCATCTTTTCCTTCTTTGCCTCAAGTTGGATCTCTTTCTAAAATGCCCCTGTGGACACCATCTTCACCCATTGCCCTACCCCAGCAGATTAGACATTCAAAAAGAATCCTTGGAAAGTGAGGGTGGGGATGGGTGGGAGATTGTAAATATTTATCATATGATTTTCCCTTAGCACACTTCTTAGTGTTCATCATCACATATCCTTCTAGAGCTTTTGTTCCTGTTCCTCTTACAACACATATCCTTCTGCCCTGTAGTGGCCTCCCGTGCCCCATTCTCTGCCAATCCACGGCCCCTTTCTGATGTCTCTTTGCTCCCTTCTCTACTCAGACCCATTTCAAGGATGGTCACCTGAATGCTCATTTCCTTTGTACTTCTTGATTCTATCTTTTTACTGTCTCTGCCAAGCCCAACACAGTCCAGATTCTTCACTCAGTCATTTCTGCATATACATCTGGAGAAAAATCACTCACCTTGAAAAGTGGTACTTTGCAAATCCGTGACAACAAAGGCAGGGTCCGCAGTTTTGCTCATTAATTCTTTCACTTGTCTGAGACCAAGTCCCTCTCCTGTTCCCTCTCAACCTGCATCCAGTGTATCCGAAGGCGAATCATGTTTGGACTTTACAGGTAGAAGAACAAATAATTTCCCAACCTGCCTTTCTTTGTGTGTTTATTTCACTTAAATTGGGTTTCTCCCACTTGAAATCAAAAGACTACTGGCAGATGGAATTAATGCTCAGAGAAGGTGCTGGAGGAAAGCGGGGGAGAAGCCCCTTCTGGATAATAGCAAGTTCGGAGTAGCTATTGATTCACCTTTGGGGGCCAGTGTCTGCAAATTCCGAGATCATCTGGGAAGCACAGGCAGAGCTCATAAAGAATATTCTGGAAGACAATTGATGAGCGCAGCTCTGTCCTCTTCCTGTCTTTGCTCCAAATCCTCCTTAGAAAAGCAGAGCTGCCTGCAGTTTGAAATGGACAATCAGACACTGCTAACAGCTGCAAGCCCCCAAACTTCGATTCTTGGCAGAAGGATCCTGACACAAAAGTATTTCTTTGTGGAAAATTATGCATTCATCGGGCTCATTTGAAACAAAATATGATTTGCATCTTAACTTCCTGTAACAAGCTCCAGTTCTTCTGTGGATTTCATAATGTCTGATTTCGTTGGACCAGATTGGTGGGGCACATGCTTTACCAAACAGTTTAAATTCAAGCCCAGGTTTTTCTTATTTTAAATGGCAACAGCTGCTAAGCATGATAATTATTGTATCATCAAAATAAACTCACTAAGTTGCTTCTGAGTATTCCTCGGAGCCACTCTGTTTGGGGGTGCTGGGGGGTCCTCAGGGGTGTCAAAGAAGATGCAAAGCCTGGGTCTGAAAAACCGGAGGCGAGGTTCCGGGTCTAGAAGGCAGATACATGGACAACTCCAAGAACAGAGGAAGGAGAAAAAGTCACTAACTGGAGGCACATTCTTCCATCTCAGTATCTGGTTGGGCACTCTCTGCAGTGTTCAGCAATTCCCAAACTCTGAACGATTGAAAGGAGGGAAGAAAGAAAACATCTAGTATCAACTATGTACAAGGACACCATTGTAGGAGTGTCATGAATTTAAGTGGCAGCCAGAGTATCTTTCTTAAAGAAAATTGAGATCATGTCACCTCCTGCATAAAAGCCTCCTGTAGTGGTTTCTCAACCTTGGCCGGCCCCATTAGGGTCATTGACTCCCATCAGGGTTAGAGGTTAAGTAACTTTTCTAAGGTTACTAAGAGAACGTCAGTGTCTGCCATTGAAGAAAGAGTGGGTTGTTGGGGGAGAAGGGGAAAGCAAGCATCCTTTTTTCAGACTGCTGATTTTTGGGGACTCTGTCATCATGAGAAAAGGCAACTCCTTCACTAATTGGCCAGGATATGCAATTAGGCTTTAATTGTGGGCTTCGGAAGGAACTATTTTAGAACCACATCTGGGGCAGCCTTCAGTGGACTCTGACCTTCTAACCTTCAAAAGGGGCAGTCGTGATGATTTGCAAACCAAAGGAGAACCTCGTTATTTTGGGTGACGCGATCTCAGCATGCCCAAAGGAGTGAGGGGCTGGGGGATGAAGCAGGTCGTCGAATCTCGGGGACTCCTCTGCAGTTGACTCAGCAACCGTCAGCTTGTCTCTACAGAGATCTGCACCCTGCCCTGACCCCAGAAACCACGTGATTCATGAGGGGAGGGTCTCTGCAGTGGCTTGGCCAATGTGGCAGGGCTGCAAAGGAACATGGACATTGGCTTCCCCTGTACAATTTGTTTGGGGGACTTTGTCAGTATGGAAAACCAAGGGCAACATGGTTCTCAGCTTTGTATCTGTATTAAAAAAACATCATAACAATAGGGGATGTGTTCATTTGCTAGGGTCGTCACAACGAAACACCACAGGCTGGGGACTTAAATGATGGAGGCTTATTTTCTGCAGGCTAGAAGTCCAGGGTCAGGATGTCTCTCCTGAAACCTGGCTCCTTGACTCGTTGATGGTGGCCTTCTTGCTATGTCCTTACATGGCCTTTCCTCTGTGTGCAGGCTGTGTGCAGGGGTTGGTGGGGCTAAAATTTCCTCTTCTTGTAAGAACACAAGTGAGGTTGGATTTGGGCTCACCCAATGGTCTCATTTTAACTTAGTCACTATCCCCCAACACAGTCATGTTCTGAGATACATACAATTCGATGTATAGATTTTACGATGGGGGGGGGGCAATTCAGCTCATAACAGCCAACATTTATCTAATGCTTAGTACATATTTGCCTCCTACAAATTATTTTACGAACATCACCTCATGTAATTTTCCCAACCACTCTAAAAGTCTATTTTATTATTATAACTCGTTTTATGAAACGAAAAAACTGAAACAGAGAGGTTAAGGAAATTGTCCGAGTTTACACAGTGATAAGCACCTGCGCTCAGATTCCAGCCTGGGCATCTCTGAATTCTGAACTGTGTTCTCATAAAATCTATGCTAAATTGCTGGATGCTGGATGCTTCTGGCTTTTCTGTTCTCTCTTTCTGAAATAGTTATATATATGTTTTTGGATAGCAAATACTATCTTTTATGTCTCATCGGTTTTCTAAGAATTTTTATCTCTTTGCTCAAAGAAAAAAAAAAAAAGAGAGAGATCCTGGGAAATTTTCTTGAGCTCGGTTTTTAAGTCACTTATTTGTTTTTCTGCCACCTCCAGCCTGCACTTTCTTGCTTCTACTCATATAAAAAATTCATAAATGAGGTTTTCTCTTTTCCAGGTCATTTTCCTACTCATAGTATCCCTTCTCCAAAGTTGCCCCTTCTTGCTTTTGTGCAGAAAATGAGGAAGGGAGCTTGAGTTGGGTACCATATGCAGTAAACACAATAATTGCATAGCCATGCCTTCTGAGAAGAAGGTAGGGCCATCTGCTTTAGAAATCACTCCATGTAAACAAGCAGACAGACAAACAAACAAAGAGCTACCCAGGGGAGCTGCCTGCATGCCCAAAGCAACCTTACCCAATAGTCTGGACAAGGAAATGTTGGTCAATGAAGCCAGGCTCACTCCACTATGTTCTCTGCACTATCCATCAGTCCCCTCATTTACTCCAATCTCTGGTTTCAGTCTCTGGATGTAAGACCAGAAAGCCCACCCAATGTGTGACTCTCTAACTACAGAAAGCCTGAAGGGCAGTGGGTTAGGGACACTAGTAAGAAGCCGTAGTGTTTGGCAGCATGAAGTTGCAGAGAAGCTGAACCTCAGTCTAAGGTTTATGCCTCAAGGTGGAGAATTTAAAGCTCTGCATTACCTTGAACTTGAAACCCCAGTTTCAACTGATTGTAGACCACTAACATTTCCCTTCCTCCAAATGATCTCATAACCTGCGTGGTCTACTGCAGAAGGGGCTGAATCGTGCTATTCTGTGTTGAGCTTTCTTTGGCCTTCTCTGGGGTCCCAGAAAGAAAAAAGAAAAGAGAGAGAGAGAGAGATTTGATTTATTTCTCTGCTGGAGAAGCAGGCTGGGTGAAGGTCTTTGAGCTAAGAGCTCTGACTCTTGCCAGGATCCCTCTTCTCCTCTGGCCCAGATGTCCTTTGTCAACCAAGACATCCCCCCCCAACCAGATGTCCCCCACCTCCCCCAACATTTCACTGCCTCTGGCTTTCCCCCATTCCTGTGTACTTGCTTAGATTCTAAAAAGAGATTTATTGCAGCAGCCTCTGGGCACACATTCAAAAACACCCAAACTACAAGGAGAAATGTACCCAAACTCACATTGTACCCTTGTACGTAGAGCTGCCCCCAGCTCTACGGGGGGAGGCTTTTCCCAGCAGCCTGAAAGTCAGTGCAGTTGTCCTTTGCTAAATCTGAGCAGCTCAGGCCTCAGATTGCTTTCGGAATACTCAGCGAGACGGGCTCGGAGGAACAGCGCTAACCAGCTCAGAGGCCGTGCATACAGGTGGTGCCCACACCAGGGTGAGCCCTCCAGCCGCCGCCTCCCCTCTGGAAGTGAGCCCACCCAGCACTCCTGACACTGCTCACATTGGCCCTTTGGTTTTGCTCCCAGTCCGCCTTCCCTGCGGCCAAAACTTGACAACTCATCCCCAGTCCACTTTTGAGAAATCCTCTGTTTTCAGGAAGCCTTCCCCTGTTCTCGGGATTAACTTCCTTCTCGTCGGCACTCTGTGAGCATCATGTAAACAGCTTTCACTCCTACGCTCGGTACATACTTACCCACCCGTTGCTGTGTGCTGGTCTTTTGCTAGGCAGAGAAGGCAGGTGACAGTGATGAGGGACCCAGCTCTCCTGGAGCTTCCTTTCCGGGTTGGAGAGACAGACCAAAAACACTCATCAGAGTTTTTATCTCCCTGACTAGGATGTGAGCTGAGTTACCATCACAGGGGTCCTCCTCCTCTTCCTCCTCTTCCTCCTCCCAAGCCCATATAAACCACCGCCTGGGCTCTTTACGTGCCCCACATTAACTCACGTAAGGTGGATGCCATCCCTTGTGCACCCTGGGGACTGCCCTGCCCCCCATGGCCCGCAGGACTGAGCATCATGCCTGCCATACAGTAGCCCTAATTTCATTTGCATGTTGTCATATCCGTTAATTCTTTTTAAAAAGATTTTATTATTTATTTATTTGACAGAGATGTACAGAGAAAGAAAGAGAGGGAGGGAGAGCACAAGCAGGCAGAACAGCAGGCAGAGGGAGAGGGAGAAGCAGGCTGCCCGCTGAGCAGGGAGCCGGACACAGGGCTCTAATCCCAGGACCTTGAGACCAGGACCCGAGCGGAAGGCAGACACTTGACCAACTGAGCCACCCAGGTGCCCCATATTGGTTAATTCTAAAAGAGCCTGGGGAGGTGACATTTATAATGGAAACTTTTGAACCCAAAGGGACCCCGTTAGGAACAGAGTTTTCCGGTTTTCCTTTGACCCCTATCTCCCAAAATGCCCAAACATATACACCAGGTCTAACTAGGCAAACAGTCATGACTTCTAGTGCTTATCCCAGAGGAAATTTATGCCAGGATTTGGTTATGCAGATGTTGGAGAAGATCATGGTCAGGCGTGGCTGCAATTTTTTCCTTTTGCATCCAGAAATGGAGTCCATTTCTTTACCCCTCAAATCCGGGCAGCTCTTGTGACTTTGGGAGGAAGCAATGTTGTGCAAGGTCCAAACTTGGTCCTCAAGAGGCCTTTCCTATTTCCCTAGTCTTTCTTGGAACCAGCTGCCATCTGAATATGCCTGGACTAGACTGCTGGATGTTGAGAGACACGTGAACCCCCTGCAATCCCCCCAGATGACAGCCCGCCAGCTCCCAGCTAGAGCCCCCTGCTGACTTGGCAGCTGAGGGTAGATGCTGGATCACGTCCAGCCCAGATCAGCAGAATTGCCCAGCTGATTCCAGTCTAAACTGCTACCTCACGAATTGTGAGCTACACATAAATGGTGGTTGTTTTAAATCATTACATTTGGGGTAGACCGTTTCACAACAAAAGCCAACTGGAAGTGACCTGGGGATTAGCAACAGAAGCAAGCCACTTCTGTCTCAGGCTGTAAAGGCGAGCAGAACACACATCATACTCTCTCTTTCTCTCCCTAAATAAATAAATAAAGCCTTAAAAAACAAAGGGTCGTCATTTCTGCCCTATCCTGGAGGTCACTGTGGCTTAGTGATGGAGAGGGGTATCCAGACACACCTTCTTCTTATGCAGGGTTGGTTGGTTACTTGGTTTGCTCTGGCTTGGATTGCAAAAATGGTGTAAAAATGGCACCATAGCATCATGACTCTGCAACTTGTTTCTTTCCCCTTCACAATATGGGGACCTCTTTCTAGATGAGTTAGGTTGAACCCTTTCATTTATTCCACTATTCTCTTATTGATGGACATTCAAGTGGTCTGTTTTTAGCAGTTACAAAAATACTGTGGTCGTGTCTCCTTGAGAATGAATCTGGGAAGACTGAGGCTTTCACTTCAGAAAATAGGTTCCGAAATAGAGGGTATACGGATCAATGGATATTTGCTTATTTATTTATTTACCTTTTTTTTTTTTAAGATTTTATTTATTTATTTGACAGAAAAACATCACAAGTACGCAGAGAGGCAGACAGAGAGAGGGGGGGAAGCAGGCTCCCTGCTGAGCAGAGAGCCCGATATGGGGCTCGATCCCAGGATCCTGAGATCATGACCTGAGCCTAAGGCACAGGCTTAACCCACTGAGCCTCCCAGGCGTTCCCGGATGTTTGCTTTTTAAATTTAATTTGATTTGATTGGATTTGATTTGATTTAATTTAATTTAATTTTTTAGAGTTGGGGGAGAAGCAGAGGGAGAGAGGGAATCTCAAGGAGGCTCCACACCTTGGGGATTGATCTAATGACCCTAAGATCATGACTGGAGCCGAAATCAAGTCAGACACTTATCTGACAGAGCCACCCAAGTGCCCCTTTAATTTTTTTTTTTTTTAAGGTTTTTTTTTCTTTTAAGTGGTCCCTACCCCCAACACGGAGCTGGAACTCACAACCCCAAGATCAAGAGTCACTTGCTCTACCGACTGAGCCAGCCAGGCACCCTTGGATTTTTAATCTTAAAGGATGTGTCCAGATTGCTTTCTAATAGGTTGTAGCAATTCCTATTTTTCAGCATTGTCAGGAAGACCTGGACAGTATCACTCTTCCTTCCAATGGTAGATTTTGGCAAATACAGTGGGTATAAAAGGCTGTATTGATTTAATTTGCATTTGCTTGACTCATACAAACACTGAGCATCTTACCATATGCTTACTGACAATTTGCCTGTTCCCTTCTGTGAATCCCCTACTCATTTTTCCATTCAGTTGTCTTTTTCTTGTCAATTGGTAGGAGATCTTTGAATAGTAATATATTAGTTTATATTAGTCTTTTTTTCTTTTTCTTTCTTTCTTTCTTTCTTTCTTTCTTTCTTTCTTTCTTTTCTTTATTTTAGAGAGAGAGAGAGTACAAGAGAACACAAGCAAGTAGGAGTGGGTGGGAGAGTAGGGCATGGGGAGGGAAGGGTAGAGGGAGAGGGAGAGAGAGAATCTCGAGTAGACTCCGTGCCTAGCATGGAGCCCGAGGTAGGGCTCAATCCCACGACCCGGAGATCACAACCTGAGCCAAAATCAATAGTTGGACACTTAACTGACTGAGCCACTCAGATGCCCCCATTTATATGTTTTTTTTTTAATAGAGCTTTTTATTTGAAAATCATTACACACTAACAGTTAGTTGTGAAAATAGTATAGAGTCCTATGTTCCATTCATACAGCTCTTCCCGAGGGTAGCATCTTTCAAAATTATAGTACAATATCAAAACTCATTTCTTTTTTGATGTAGTATATGGCACTATTTTTATTTCAATCACTTTATTGTAAATTTTACTATCCTATCACTCCCTACTTAGTCATTATTTTTCTGACTATTTTTGGATTCTTGTTTTTTACATTTGAAATTCAGAATAATTTTAGCCATTTGTTCCCCTAAAATGCCCTCTTGAAATTCAGATTACAGCTCACTTAAAATTATATATAAAATTATATATATATAAAAATATATATTAGAAGGATTGGCATTTTAAGGTATTAGGTTTTCCCACCTAGGAATACAGTATTTGTCTCCAGGTATTCAGCTCTTATATTATGCCCTTCAATAAGAGTTTAGTTTTCTTAATACAGATCATGGACCTTCTATGAATAATTTATTCATAGGCATTTTATAGCTTTTATCACTATCATTTATCAGTATAAATGATGTATTAGTTTCCTATTATTGCTGTAACAACTTACCATAAATTTAGTGGCTTAAAAACAGCACAAATTTATTATCTTATAATTTAGGAGGGCAGAAATCATAAAATCAGGCATGCCAATGTGGCTTAGTTGGTTAAACACCTGCCTTCGGCTGGGATCATGATCCCAAGGGTCCTGGGATTGAGCCCTATGTAGGGCTCCCTGCTCAGTGGGGAGTCAGCTTCTTCCTCTGCCTCTCCCCCTGCTCAAGCTTCTCTATAATAAATAAAATCTTTTAAAAAAAGAAAGAAAAAAAGAAATCATAAAATCAAGGGCTGCAGTCAGCAGGGCCATGTTCCTTCTGGAGACTCTAGGAAAGAATCCGTTTCCTCACCTTTTCTTGATTTAGGGGCCGCCTGCATTTCTTGGCTCCTGGCACCTTCCCTGACTCACTCCTACCTCTGTCATCATTACCACATCTTTGACTCTGCCTCCCTCTTATAAGGGATTGTGATGACTTTATTTATTTTTGTATATTTAACTACTATCATTCACCTTACCAAAGTTAATTATTTCAAATAGTTCTTGGTAGAGTTTTTCTGGTTTCTCTAAATAGACAATTATATTGGGTGAAAATAATGTAGTTTTTGTCTCTTTTTTCCCAATATTTATATGGAATATTACATTAATAACAGTAAATAACAATTAATGTATTGCATTAGTTAAGGTGTCTAAAGTAATGTCAAGAGTGATGATTTTGACAGAAATGACTTCAGCTTAACGTTGAAGTTGCTACTCATTTTTGGGAAATAACCCTTATCATTTTGAAATGATTCCTTTTTGTTCATGTGGTTTCTTTGTGTGTGTTGGTAGGAAATGAGCCCATAAATGCTCTCACCTCCACTGAGGGTTGTGGGGGACGTGGCTTTACTCTCTTACATCTGGGTCCAAGAAGGGGATAGATAATTTTCTTTCAATCACTCAAACAGATCAAATTAGCCCAAATTATACTTCCATTTCAGGTCCGCTGGTATCAGCAGGATGGGGCAATCCCCACCAAGGACATCCAAAGGAACCTTGTGTCCACTATTCATCTCTTCTCAGGGAGTCATAAAATCTTCACCTTGGTCCAAGATAGGAAGCCCTAGACCCATCCCTCCCCTGGAGCTCTCAGAACAACCTCTAGCCTCACACACCTAGTTTCCGTCAGAACTCTTGTTTTGGTGTTTATGTTGCTCCAAGAACAGATTGCAAATGGGAGGGTCTGGGGAGGTTTGCCTAGTTTGCCACCTCCCTAGAATCTCCTTATTCATATCACACTGAAGATTGAAGCAGAATAATAACATCATATTTCTGTCTTGTAAAATATTCTGGAAGAAGCTTAAGTGATTCATTTAAGCAGGATCCCACTTAAAAGACCATATGACGGGATCCCACTTAAAAGACTATATATGAAATGTTATGTAAAATATGATATATCCATACCATGTCTATTAGTTAGTTATTGCTGTATAATGTATTACTCCAAAACTTAGCAGCTTTAAACATACACATTTATAATCTTCCAGTGTTTGGGGGTCAGGACTGTGGGCACAGGCTAATCTCGTACTCTGCTTCATGATTTCCCACAAGCTGCAATCAAGGTGCTAGCCAGTGTTAGGGTTTCATTAGAAGACCCGACTGGGGAAAGATCCATTTCTAAACTAATTTACACGATCACCGGCAGGATTCAGGTCCTTGACACCTATTCTTACCTATGTGGGTTTCTCCAACATGGCAATTTACTTCATCAAAGCCATCGAGAGAGAGTCAACGAGCAAGATGGAGGTTATAATCCCTTATAACATAATCTCAGAAGCGACATTGCTCCAACATTGCCATGTGCTGTTGGACAGAAACAAGTTACTCAAACTGAGAGTATGATTCTGATACCAAGTCTGATGGGTGGGTTTTCCAACACTGCCAAGGAACTCCCCATTACTAGTTGGCTGTCCTACCATTCAAATCAATTGGATTCTGACACAATCTACCTAGAGGCAGCATCGGATCCCACAGGTTAAGGGCTCAGTCCTACAACATTGCCCCAACCTCACACCTTCAGAAACCAACCACAAGTCCAGCAAGGCACCTATGCTTTTGACTGACTGCCTATAGACCTGAGCTTTCTCACCAATCCCTGCTTGGGTTCAATTAATTTGCTGAGTCACAGACCTCACAAACATTTTACGTACTAGATCACCAGTTTGTTATAAAAGCATATAACTCAGGAATAGCCAGATGGAAGAAAGGCACAGGGCAAGGTATGTGTGGGAAGGAATGAGGAGCTCCCGTGACCTCTCTGGCTGAGCGGTGCACCTCCGTGCCTTCACCAACCCGGAAGTTTTTCAGACCCTGTCCTTTTGAGGGTTTTGTTTTTGTTTTTGTTTGGTTTTTTCAATTTTATTTATTTGAGAGAGAGAGAGAGAGAGAGAGAGAGGGAGGGAGAGAACACACATGTGAGAGCAAGGGGAAGAGCAGAAGGAAAAGCAGACTCCCTGCGGATCAGGGAGCCCAATGTGGGGGTTGATCCCAGGACCCTGAGATCATGACCTGAACTGAAGGCAGATTCTTAAGCGACTGAGCCATCCAGGTGGCCCTCCTTTTGAGTATTTATGGAAGTTTAGTTACATAGGCCTGGTTGATTAAATCATTGGCCTTTGGTGATTAATTCAACTTTCAATTCCTCTTCCCTCTCAGGAGACCAGTGGTGAAAGGTAAGGGGCTGGGGGTGGAGGGATGGAGGGTTGGAGGTTGGGGGTTGGAAGGGATGGAAACTTCTAACCTTCTAATCACATGGTTGGCTCTACTGGCAACCAGCCCCCATCCTTGAGTCCTTTCCAAAAGTCACCTCATTAAGACAACAAAAGATAGGGACGCCTGGGTGGCTTGGTCGGTTGGGCCGCTGCCTTCGGCTCGGGTCGTGATCCCAGGGTCCTGGGATCGAGTCCCGCATTGGGCTCCCTGCTCGGCGGGGAGCCTGCTTCTCTCTCTGCCTGACGCTCCCCCTGCTTGTGCTCGCTTTCTGTCTATCTCTGACAAATAAATAAAAAAAAAAAAAAAAAAAAAAAGACAACAAAAGACATCTTGATTGATGTCATCACAGGAAATTCCAAGGATTTTAGGAGCTTTGTGCTAGGAATTAGGACAAAGGCCCGATATATATTTCTTACTATTAATCACAATGATCACAGAGGGGATTACACAAGGCTGTGAAACCAAGAAAGGAGTCATCTTAGAGGAAGCCTGTCCCACCACAGAATACTATGTAGCAGCCCAAATTAGGTAGTTCTGTATATGCTGACATGGAAAATCTCCAAGACATATTGTTAAGTGAAAAAAGGAAGTAGCAAAACCATTTATGGCACCATTCATGTTTTAAAAAAAAAACAACATACAAAAAATAGTAAGACTTTTTTTTTCTATGTAGATATGCATAGAAAAATACACAAAACACTCCCAACTGATTACCATGGTTACATCTTGAATTTTTGATTATCTGTATTATTTCAATTTTTAAAGAATGATAATATATCCATATTTTATGCAATTAACACTAATTCTCCAAGATTAAATAAAACAGACGCTTGTGAGTGTGGAAGAGAGATGATGTTAGCCGGAAGCAATGTGACAGTAAGGAATAAAAAGGAGCGGGTGAGGGGTGCCTGGGTGGCTCAGTGGGTTAAAGCCTCTGCCTTCGGCTCAGGTCATGATCTCAGGGTCCTGGGATTGAGCCCCGCGTCAGGCTCTCTGCTCAGCGGGGAGCCTGCTTCCCCCTCTCTCTCTGCCTGCCTCTCTGCCTACTTGTGATCTCTCTCTCTCTGTCAAATAAATAAATAAAATTTAAAAAAGTAAATAAGAGGGAGCAGGTGTTGATTTTTTTGTTTTGTTTTGTTTGTTTGTTTGTTTTAAGGAAGAGGTGTCTAAGAGTGACAATCAAGAAAAAAAAAAAAAGAGTGACAATCAAGAGATCTTAAAGCACCTGACAGAAAGGAAGTTGTCTATGACTTCAGATTTTGAGCTTAGGTGATGGGTTCGATGAGAGTTTCCTTCATTTAATTAGAGAATGCAGTAGGAACAACAGATTTTGGGGCACTGGGATAGGAGTATAAATGTCCAAACTCTTAGTTTCCTTAACAACCCCCTCCAAGCTAAGGCATACCAGGGCACTGATACCTGTCCTGTATTTGGGGAGATGATTAAGAGAAAGCTGAAAAATGAACCTCTACCCAAATCCTTGACTATCCTACTTGATCAGCCTCCTCACTCCCTGCAGACATAGATGAAAATTCCCCACAGAATTATTTATTATTACAATGAGAGTTTTGGCCCAAGACTCCACTGTTATCCTTTTGTTGAATTAGGCTGACAGGCATGTAAGCCTAGAGAACACCACTTGCCTAAATAACCTCCTTCCCACTTTAGATCCCCCTTGGTCCTCTACTTAGGAGAAGGCTTGGACCCTTTTCTATCCCACTAGTAACCTGGGATCAGAGAGAAAAAAACCAAGATTGGGATCCATAAATAAGAATCCAAAGAGAAGAGACGAACACCAAGTAAGTGGATGCTGGAGCTTCTTGCCTCTCTCTTCTTCCTGCCCAAACACTAGCCCCCCACCACCCTGGGGCTTGTTACTAAGATCTTAGTGCCTGAAACTCATCCTCTTGAGACACGTGTGCATGTCAGTGTGTTGGAGTTGGGCCTGTGTGAGGCTGATGGCTGGTGGCACTTAGAATTCAAATATCCCCTCCACAGTTTAACTCCATTAAACTGGAGTTAGCTTGACAGCCAGACCTGGGACCACCAAGGATTGTGTTGCTTTGGTCACCCATTAGAGGAGCTAAAATCCAACCCAAGACTTCCATCCCTGCAATCTCTCCACGCTGTTTATCTGGGACCAATGGAAAGTCACCACCGGACTTAAGAAGAGCCCTTTAAAAATGTCTCTTTGCATCTCTCTGCCTACTTGTGATCTCTCTCTCTGTGTCAAATAAATAAATAAAATCTTTAAAAAAAGGGGGGTAGGTGCCTGGGTGGCTCAGTGGGTTAAGCCTCTGCCTTCGGCTCAGGTCATGATCTCAGGGTCCTGGGATCGAGTCCCGCATCAGGCTCTCTGCTCAACAGGGAGCCTGCTTCCTCCTCTCTCTCTGCCTGCCTCTCTGCCTACTTGTGAGCTCTCTCTCTCTGTCAAATAAATAAATAAAATCTTAAAAAAAAAAAATGTCTCTTCACATAGGCCCCAGAAGCAGCTGAAAAAGGTCAGGAAGGAAGTTAATAAATTAACCACAAGGCCATAGTCTTCACTGGACCTAGGAGCTTCAGTGGGTTAATTATCATCTCGATGGAGCTCAGTTCTATGTCCAGGCAGACCCTCCAGAGAATGGTTAATACAACAAACAGGGTCCACACCATGAGACACTCATGATGTGAAATTCCCTAGACAAGCACTAGTCCACATTTTTCACACTACAAATCTTCCTTTATCAACTTAATCCCTTCTTCCCACAGAGTAATTAGAGCTCTTTTTCTACTTTTTCTGCTTAAACATGGCCAGCGGGAATCTCCCCAAGGTCTATTCACTGGCTGGAACTTGGACTCTCTCTTCTGCACTCAGAGCAGAGTCTCGGCCCAGGTTACACATTAGAATCACCTGCCAATTTGAAAAGGCCCCAGCGCCAGACCCTGTCCCTAGAGATTCCGACGTCATTGGCCTGGGGCAGGGCCAGGCACCGGGAGATTTAAAGCTCATCAGATGATTCCAACGGACAGCCAGGTCAAGAAGCACTCACTTATGGCCTGGACATGTTCATGGGCTAAACTCCAGCTCGTTCAAATGGATTTTCTCCAATTCCAAGTCTCTCTTGGTTCCAACTTTCTAAAATTCTAATCTGATAGAACATGCCATGATGATGGAAATGTTCCTATAGGGACTAGAAATAGGATAAAGCACCTGAGGCAGGTAAGGGGCAAAATTTAAGGAGGCTCTTCCTTTGAGATGCTGACACTTTCACAACTCTGAGAGTGAGTGTCTCCTTAAAAAACAAAATAAAATAAAATAAAAATACGTGTGGGGGCACCTGGGTGGCTCAGTGGGTTAAAGCCTCTGCCTTCGGCTCAGGTCATGATCTCAGGATCCTGGGATTGAGCCCCGAATCGGGCTGTCTGCTCAGCGGGGGCCCTGCTTCCCCTTCTCTCTCTCTGCCTGCCTCTCTGCCTACTTGTGAGCTCTCTCTCTCTGTCAAATAAATAAATAAAATCTTAAAAAAAACCAAATAAACACAACTCTAGCCACCCAGGTGGCTCACTGGGTTAAGGCCTCTGCCTTCGGGTCAGGTCATGATTTTAGGGTCCTGGGATCGAGCCCCACATCAGGCTCTCTGCTCAGCGGGGAGCCTACTTCCTCCTCTCTCTCTGCCTGCCTCTCTGCCTGCTTGTGATCTCTCTCTCTGTCAAATAAATAAATCTTAAAAAATTAAAAACTCTAGCAAAAGAAATAATAAATGTGTGTATATATGTGTGTGTATATTTTATTTTATTTTAGATTTTATTTATTTGAGAGAGAGAGAAAGTGAGGGGGGCAGAGGGAGAGGGAGAAGCTGACTCCCCGCTGAGCAGGGATCCTGATGTGGGGCTCAATCCCAGGACTCTGGGATCGTGACCTGAGCCAAAGGCAGAGGCTTAACCGACTGAGTCACCCAGGCTCCCCTATGTGTGTCTATTTTAAACGACTTATTTATTTATTTGAGAGCAAGAGAACACACAGAGGGGAGGGGCAGAGGGAAAGGAATGTGTTAAGCAGACTTTGTGCTGAGTGTGGAGCCTAAGAGAGCTCTGTCTCATGACCTTGAGATCATGACCTGAGTAGAAACCAAGAGTCGGATGCTCAACCAACTGCACCACCCAGGCACACCTTAATATATACATATATATATATATTTTTAAGGTTTTATTTTTAAGTAATCTCCACACCCAGTGGGGGCTCAAATTCACACCCCTGAGTGAAGTCACATGCTCCACTGGCTTTGCCAGCCAGGAGGCCTGCCTCCTTAAATTTTGAACCTTAGGTGCCTCACCTGAATCTTGGCCCTGGTTCATACGTAGCATGCTTTCTCTATGGGGGCCACACTGCCTCCTGGAGGGGGCAGATTCGTTCCTAGTTGGAGGTGGGGTGGGAAATCTTTCTGGTTTTATGTTTGAAGCACACAAATACATACGTACGCAGATATAAACTACCTCTGTGTTATTAAAATTTCATGGGGGTGGGCAACCAGGGGGAAAAGTGTCTCAACAGTCTTCCTGGGGAAGTGAATAAAAGGTGAAGAAACACCGATATAGAACATTGAACATAAGTGCCACTGAGCCAGCAAAATGGAACTAGTGGGACCAAGAAACTGAATTTTAAATTACATTTAATTTTAATTAATTTCAGTTTAAATACCTTCCTATGGCTGCTGATTACCGTGTTACACCAGCACAGATTGAGAGAATGGACAAGACAGCTAAGATTATCACAGGGGTACCCGGGTGGCTCAGCTGGTTAAGCATCTGTCTTTAGCTCAGGTCAAGATCCCGAGGTCCCGGGATCAAGTCCCGCATCAGGCTCCTTGCTCAGTGGGGAGTCTGCTTCTCCCTCTGCCAACTGCTCCCCCTGCTTGGGCTCTCTCTCTCAAATAAATAAATAGAATCTTAAAAAGAAATAAACGATTATCACAGTTCCTGCCCTGGTCCAAAGCACAGACAGATCCTGGAAATGGCGGGGATCTCCCCGGCAGCTCACAGTGTAAGCATTGCTCCTCTCACTCGCATGTCTCTCAGAGCCCAGCCCATACTGCTGTTACTGAACCTGAGCTCTGTTGCCTTTCGCTCAAAGGCCAGCACTCAAAAGACGAGTTTTGATTGGAAAGAAAGATGAGCTTGATTTATTCAGGAGGCCGGCCACCTGAGGAGAAGGTGGACTATTGTCCAAAGGTCAGCTCCGGGGTTTCTGCCTGGCCCAGGGAGTTTTAAAGGGGGTTTAAGGCAGTTAGTTGGTAAAAGCAGTGCAGGGGTCCCTAACATTCCTTGATTACGGGCAGGCTGGTGTCAGCTGTAGGTCTTATCTCGGTGCTCATTCGTTGTGCAAGGGCATTGGTCTGGTTCATAAATGCCTGGGGGTTGTGCAGGTGAGTCTGGAAAGAACTGATGCAGAAGCACTCAGGAAAGAAAGCATGATCTGTAGATATACAAAGAAAGGTTAGTTTAATCAATCATGTGGGCTAAGGGCATTTGCTACAGTATCAAGACTACTAGGTTGGCTGGAAGGGTCACGCTGCGGCAGTTGGGCATCGGGGCACAGAAAAAAGAAACCTAAAACTCACCAGGGACAAATATATTATACGAGGATAATGAGGACACTGAGGACAAGGGGAAAATGATCTCCCAACCAGGTGACTGTCCTCTTTGAGGGGTACTTGAAACACTCTGTGCCCTGTTTCATGACCAGCATGCTTTGCATTTATGAAAGTTAAGTTTTCCTTAAAATTGGATGGCTTTGCTCTTCTTCAAATCCCCATCTTAAATTTGTGCCACTTCGATTGTGTTATCAGGCTGGCTGGTAGACCTGATGTAACTGTTTCTCCTGCTTGAAAATTCACTGGACTTTTGCATTCTGCTCCAAAGGCCCCTCCCTGTTCCCACCGTTGTCCAAACTGGAGACACTGCCCTCAGACCCGACAATTCTCCAGCCTAGAGCTCTTGCGCTCTCAGGAGCCCCTAAAGAATAGTGTGTCCTCATCCCCCCTTTTCCTTTTCTTTGAGAGAGAGAGGGAGAGCAGGGACAGGCAGAAGGGGAGGGAGAAAGAATCTGAAGCAGGCTCCGCACTAAGCGCAGAGCCCCATGTGGGGCTCGATGCCACAACCCATGAGATCGTGACCTGAGTAGAAACCAAGAGCCGATTGCTTAAGCGACTGAGCCATCAGGTGCCCCAGACTGAATTATAGTTTAAAGGGTAATAAACACTCAAAACTTACTGCTTCCAGGTCATTTTACATTTTACGGTTACCATGTTCTTGAATACACACTTCTATATGTATATTTGTACCATAAAACATATACACTATCTGTTATTTAGCATATATTCACATAAATATTGTGGAAGTATTATAGGCTGGGGTACTACCGAGAATCTCTTGCAACCGCCAACTCTCCATTTGGTGACATCATATTGGTAGTTTGAAATCAGCAGCGGTGGAATATTCACGCCATGGAAATCAGCCAACGCCTCAAATCAGAGGTTGACTTACTGTTTTGTTGATTAAATGTCTAGACTTTAGGAGGTAATGGAGAAAAAAAATTTTAATAATACAGGTTAAACATAAAAAGCGTATTGTCATGTTTGTAGCGGTTACATTGTGACTAGCACAAAACATTGTGATGTCATGATTGAATTGTAACCACAGGCTGGCGGCAGATACAAGAGAAGCATTCCAAAAGAATTAAGTGCACAGGAAAGAAAACAATAGAGTGAAAAGGCAACCTACAGAATGGGAGAAGATATTTGGAAACCTTATGTCTGAGAAGGGGTTAATATCCCAAATATGTAAGGAACTCATACAACCCAAGAACAAAATAACCAATAACCTGATTTAAAAATGGGCTAAGGACTTGAACAGACATTTTTTTCCCCGAAGACATACGAATGGCCTGTAGGCATATGAAAAATTTCTCGATATCATTAATAATTAGGGAAATGCAAATCAAAACCACCATGAGATATCCGCTCACAGCTATTATAAAAAAAAAAATCAAAAGATGTTGGTGGGGATGTGAAAACGTTGCGACCTTTATACAGTATGGTTGGGAATGTAAAATGGTTCAGCTGCTGTGGAAAACAGTATGGACGTTTCTCAAAAAATTAAAAATAGAACCACCATATGATTCAGCAGTCCCATTTCTGGTATTTATCCCAAAGAAGTGAAATCAGGAGCTCGAAGGGATAGCAGCACTTCCGTGTTCATTGCAGCACTGTTCACAGTAACTTCGATGTGGAAAAAGCCTGAATGCCCATCACTGGATGAATGGACAAAGAAAAGGTGGCATATACATACAATGGAGTATCATTCAACCTTAAAAAGAAGGAAATCCTGCTCTATGTAAGAGTGCAATTTGTAAATCCTGTTATATCCTGTTATAGGATATACAGGCGGACATTACGCCAGGTGAAATAAACCAGTCCGGGACTGCACGATTCCATTTATGTGAGATATCTACAATAGTCAAGCTTCAGAAAGCAAAGAATGGCACTGTGGTTGCCAGTGGCTGGAAGGAAGGGGAATTGGGGTGTTCTTAACCAACAGGTATAGCGTTCCACTGACGCAATATGAAAAATGTTCTAGCGATCTGCTGTACGGCATTGTGCCATTAGATAATGAGGTTGTATGGTACTTAAAAATTTGTTAAGAGGGGACGCCTGGGTGGCTCACAGTTGGTTGAGCCACTGCCTTCAGCTCGGGTCATGATCCTGGAGTCCCGGGAGCGAGTCCCGCATTGGGCTCCCCACTCAGCAGGGAGTCTGCTTCTCCCTCTGACCCTCCCCCCTCTCATTCTCTCTCTCAAATAAATAAATAAGATCTTTTTTAAATTAACATATAATGTATTCTTTGTTTCAGGGGTACAGGTCTGTGATTCATCAGTTTTACACAATTCACAGCGTTTCCCATATTCCATACCTTCCCCAATGTCCATCCCCCAGCCACCCTATCCCCACGCCCCATTCCAGCAACCTTGTTTGTTTCCTGAGATTAAGAGTCTCTTATGGTTTTTCTCCCTCTCTGGTTTCATCTTGTTTCATTTTTTCCTTCCTTCCCCTATGATCCTCTGCCTTGTTTCTCAAATTCTTCGTATCAGTGAGATCAGATGATAATGTCTCTGATTCACTTTTTCGCTTAGCATAATGCCCTCTAGTTCCGTCCACCTCGTTGCAGCTGGCAAGAGGTCACTTTTGATGGCTGCATAATATTCCATTGTGTATCGATTTATACCACATCCATTCACCTGTCAATGCACATCTAGGCTCTTTCCATAGTTTGGCTATTGTGGACATTGCTGCTCTAAACATTGGGGTGCACGTGCCTTTTCGGATCATTGTTGTTAAGAGGGCAGAGCTCACGTTGAATGTTTTTACCACAGTCGAATTTTAGAGAAACCGTTGGCTCCGGGTTCAGTGGAGGTATTTTATCTTTCATTATTACTTGCAAAGCCTGTGAGACACATTCTTTTTATCGGTGAACTTTATAATAAACTTAGGTTAGTATATACACGCGCACATTCCCTCAGCCCCCCCGCCCCCCTGCCCCGGGCTGGTGGTTAAGCATTTAGCAGCACTGCGGAACCTGGCTGTCCAAGCAGGATTCTGGCAGAGAGGGGGCTGCCGCGGTGGGGTACCAGCTCGGTCCCCGCCAAGCGCAGATTCCTGCTTCGCGAAGGCCTTGTCCTGCGGTGGGAACTATGCTGCTTCCACCTGGGGCTTTGCCCAGAAGTGCAGTTTGGCTCTCACAGTGAGGCATCCTCCAAGGAGCCGGCCGCCCACCTCCCTGCCTCCTGCACACACTCGCTTCCTTCTGCCAAATCACCAGATGTGAGACGTGTCTCAGCACAGGAAAGAAACGGGGAAAGATGGCCGGGATCCTGAGCCCCTAAGGCCTCAGCCTCCAGCTCTCCCTGCTTTGTCAAGGCGGTCGTGTCCAGACAAAATCATGTTTTTGTTTTTTTTTAATTTCTCTAAGAAGTGTTTCTCGGTGTGTGACCTCTAGCCATCTCCTTTAGAACCGCCTGGTACCCATGTATGTTCCTGGACCCTACCCAGTCCTGCTGGGTTATAATCTCTGGGGACAGAGGCTGCAATTTTAACTGCTTTACTTATTCATTCATCTCCTGAGCGGGGCGGGGTGGGGGGCAGGGAGGCACTGTTCTAGACTCTGGCTATGCCAGGGAACAAAACAGAATTCCTGTTTGCATGGATGTTACAGCTAATGGGGAAACACCAAATGGACAATATGTTTAAGTGAAACATTTATCACACTAGTTAGTAATAAGTGTTAGGGAGAAAAATAAAGCCAGGAAAGAGGGTAGGAAGCATGAAGGTGAAGTTTGAGTTAACACCTGAAGAGGAATCCCGTGAATATCTGGGGGGAGTGGTGCTCCAGGCAGAGGGAACAGAAGATACAATGGCTCCGAGGAAGGACTTTGCTTGGAGTGACCCAGGAATAGGAGGAGGCCAATATAGCTGAAGAATCCCCAGAATATTCTCCTGCATGCTAAAATGAGGAACTCCCACTGTGAGCAAATGCCACTAACTTTTTCATGTAAAGTTGGTCAGGCTCAGCTCACTGATGCTTCCAGAATCTTCCTCCAGTTCATTTGTTTCTTTCATCAAGCTTTTATTGAGTATAGGAGGTGCCTATGAGGTTATGGGGCTGAAAGTCCCTCGCTTGTAACCATTTTCCGGCTTCTTTGCCTGCGATCCAACTCTGTGGTTCCCAACTGGACTTCATTCTTCAGTTCCTTGAGCCTCAAAACTCTCTTCAGTTACCCTTTATTCTCTGCTGTCAGCCACAGGGGAATAGTAGTTCCTGAACCTCTGTCCCCCTCCCAAAACCTCTGTCCCAGTGAAACGTGTGGATCCCTCACTGGCCAGCGAGGGGTGCTGGGAGATGGAGTTTAGTTTCGGACATACTGAGTTCAAGTAGGAGGACATGCACAGGAGGTCATTGGGTTGATAGGTCTAGGGCCCAGAAGAGAAGACAGGGATGGAAATACGGATTGAAATTACTGGTGAACGTTGGTTGAAATGTTTTTCATGTGCTAAACTGGTGATTCTCAATTTTGTGCACTAAAAGCACCTGGACAGCTTTTAAAAAATGCAGATACAAGGATCCTACTCCAGGGCAATTAACATTGACTCTCTGGGGGCAAGGGCCAGGCATTTGTGTATTTTAGAAGCTCCCGAGTGACACCATTCTGCAGCCAGGGTGGGAACCCACCTGTAGCTTTGCTTGCCCTGGACTCTTTCCTGCCTGGGAACATCACCTCCCTTCTTCAGGGGAGCTCCTCCTGCTCCCATTGCAACAATGGGCTCGAATGGGGATTGCCAGCCCCAATACACCCTGCTCCTTTGATTTCAGGGCATCAGACCCAATCAAGAAAGTCAGAACCTTCCTTGCAATTTTCTGAATTAAAACGACGACGACGACGAGAGGTTGGGTGAAGATGATAAGATGGGAGCTTGGCCACTGCTAATTGCCATGCTTTCCGGTTCATGGAGAAAACAGGTTCTGAAAAAAAAGAAAGTATCACCCAGCTGGTTCATGTCTGTGTGTTGGGGGTACAGGGGGCGGTGAGGGTGGGGATGGGTGGGCACTCATGCGCTTAGCAGGAGCAGGAGGGTGTGTGAGTCCCCACTTTTATTGTCCCTGAGGCAGCTGCACCCCCTAGTCTTCCCAGGGGTTGGTTACTTTGGTCAATAAATTCCCCACTTTGCCTCAGTTAGTTGAAACTAGGTCACTTGCGACAATTTAAAGAAGCCTCATAATATAAAAGCCTCAGAGGAATTAATCAAAGAGGGGGGAGGATTAAGGCGTTGGGTAAAACTGGCCCCTTTGAGCGGCTGTGGGAAGGTAGGGTTAGAACTGGGAGAGGGTCTGCGGATGGCAGAGGTGAGAACGTAGTCTACGCCCCGACTCCTTCTGGAAAGCGAAAGCCCTCAGCCCCCAATTCAACTTGACTGCAAAGGCATTTAGGACTTAGGGGAGAAATGAAAATGTATTCTTCTACATCAGAGGAAAAAAGTGTCTAACAGGTTGTGAATAATTCAGATTTAATTACTAGGAAAATGCCTTCCTTTTCTTTTTTCTTTTTATTCTGTCCCCTGCCTGATGCTTAGGCAGCAGGTTTAGGAGATATTTTTGTTCTAGAAATTCCACTTGAGAAATAGTTAGCCAAGTCCTCAGCTTTTCTTCTTGCTGGGTGTGAAAACAGGGGTATTTGGGACGTGGGCCGGAAGGAGCAGCGGGTCTGCCTTGGTTCTTCCTACCGGATGCTGCCAGGCCTGGTGCCCACTCTGGGGGTCTTACGCCAACGCCCGGGGCCTCTGAGCTTATGGGTCGTAGATTAGAAGGTACAAGTGTGAGATGTTCCCAACCATGCAGATGGGTGCCATTAAAATTTTGTGGTATTACGTCTCAGACAGGCCCTCACCACTGCTCAGCAATCCTATTACACGCTTGCCGCCATTGACTTCAAACCTCATTACTCACTTTGAGCCCTTGGTACTCCCTATCCCTTCCCCATTCTCCCCTCCTCATCAGAAGATGAATTTTTTAAATAACAGCTTTATTGAGCTATAATTTATATGCCATAAAATTCAGCCCTTCAAATTATACAATTCAATGATTTTTTTTTTAATTATATTCACAAAGACGGACAACAATTACCTCTCCCTAGTTTGAGAACATTTGTATCCCTCCGAAAAGAAGCCCCCTAGCCTTAGCAAGTACTCCTCATTTCCACCCCCTTCAGTCCCTGGCAACCGCTAATCTAATTTTCCCATTAGCTCAATGGGATTTGGCTATTCTGGACATTTCATATAAATGCAATCACACAGTATGTGGTCTTTGTGACTGGCTTCTTTCACTAGAATGGCTTTTTCGATCTATCCATATTGTGGCACATGTCAGCGTTTCCATTTCTTTTTACGGCTGAATAAAATTCCTTTGTATGGCTATGTATTTGTTTTTTCCATTCATCAGTTGACGGATATTGGCGTTGTTTGCAGTTGGGGGCTTTCTTTTGTTTCTTTTTCTTGTCTCATTGTATTGAGCAGAATGTATTGAAATGTATTGAAATGGTTTAATGTAGTTGTTCTTGGGCTTCGGAATCAGCCAGATCCGGTTATGATTTCCACTCTACTCACTCACTGTGTGATTGTAAGCTGGAATCTTGACTCCTTTGAACTTTGAGATTTTACCCCAACTCGTGGGGTGTTTTAAAAATGTATTTTTAAATTGAAGTATAAATTATATAGAATGAAACATACAGGTGTTTAGTGTTCAGTTTGGTGAGCTTTGACTATCGTATACGTTTGTGTAACAATCATCCCAAAACAAGGTATGAAGCATTTCTATCATCCCAGAAAGTTCACTTGTACCATTTTCTACTCGATCTATTTCTTCTCTCACCATAGATTGTTTTAGCCTGTTTTCAGATTCATGGAAGTATAATTATATAGTATGTTCTCTTTCGTAACTACCTTCTTTCATTCAATATACTGTTTTTGAGATGTGTCCATGTTGTTATGTCTTTTGGTAGATATATTTTTCATTTGTCATGTATAAATACCTACACTTGGAATCTCTAGGCCACATAGTTGATATATATTTAATTTTATTTAATTTTATAAGAAACTTCCAAATAGTTCAAAATGGTTGCAATGCTCCGCATTCTTTTTTTTTTTTTCCTCTCTCTCTGCTCTGCATTCTCACAGCAATGTATCAGAGTTCTAGTTCCTCCATATCCTTGTTGAGATTTGGGATTGTCAGTCTTTTTGATTTTAGCCACTCTAATAGGTTTGAAATGACATTTTATTGAGGTCTTAATTGGCATTACTCTGATGGCTAATAATGATGAATACCATTTCATGTGCTTATCGGTCCTTGGTAGATCTTCTCTTGTTAATTTTGTCCGTGGCTTTTACGCATTAAAAAAATTGAATTGTTTGCTTTTTGTTGTTAATTTATAGGAGTTCTTTTTTTTTTTTAAAGATTTTATTTATTTATTTGAGAGAGAGAGAGCGAGAGAGAACATGAGAGGGGAGAAGATCAGAGGGAGAAGCAGACTCCCCATTGAGCTGGGAGCCCGATGCGGGACTTGATCCTGGGACTCCAGGATCATGACCTGAGCCGAAGGCAGTCGCTTAAGCAACTGAGCCACCCAGGCGCCCTATAGGAGTTCTTTATATATTTTAGATATTATGCCTTTGACAAAGGCACTGTGTTTTTTTCCCAGTCTCTGTGTATAGGGTTGTTTTGAGATTCAGCCGAGGAATTACTTGTTAAGGACAGTGCTTGACACACAGTGATTATCCAAAAGAGAGAGACAAAGGTTATCAGAGCATGATCTCTCTCAATTCTCTGCACATCCCACTGAAACTGAGCTGCATTTCCATCCATTTTAGGGTTTTTTTCCCTGTGATAGAAGAAGATAAGAGTTTCTCAATCTAATCTGCCTCAGCAGAGAGATTGAGACCTGAGCTAAAGACAGATGCTTAACCGACTGAGCCACCCAGGCACCTCCAGGGGAACTTTCTAACACTCTACTTATGTGTTGAGTACAGAGCATGGAATGGGTTCATTGTAGGCACTCAGCAAATTAATCTCAGATCGAATCAAGAGACCGACAGGTGTGTAGTAGAGAAATGTCCAGACACCATTAAGCCCATCAGCCTCTCAGTCCTGACCCTCATAATATATAATGTTCAAGAGATGCGCTGGAGAAATAGATTAGTTAAGGGCCTCTGTAGACCTCACTTTCCTTATTCCTCAAATGGGACTGGTAATAATTCCTACCTGGTGGGATTGCCATGATAAACACAACAATGCACAGACAGTGCTTAGAATGTGGCATATTAATCGATAAGGATTCAATTTGTTTTACACTAACAACACATATTTCAGATTCAAAACTCTTTGAAAGTCACATGATTTGTGTTACTTGCAGCCGATCCCATATTACCTACAGCCCTCCCTCCCCCAAACCTGTTTCCTCATTATCTGCACCTTCCTCCACTTACACCCCAACGCACCCCTCGGCAGCTCTGTGCCATCTCTCCCGGCAACCCAGAAGCTTGCCGCATCGTCTTCCCTTTAATGGGCCTTAAAAAAAACCCTTAACCAAGCCTGTCATCACTGTCGGCGGGAGGTGAGTAAGCAATTAGCATTCCTTACTTAATGGGCCAGTATTTCTCCTGGGGTGCCAGTACCAGGAGATGGAGATGGAAATAAAGTTTTAATCTTATTCCCTGATGGACATGGTACAATGTGTGGTACAACCCCTTTTCTTCAGGGCACTGCACAGGGGAATTTGAGAACACCTTTACCGGGGGTGGCCCTAGAACCATGACCTAGAGGTCATCACCTTGTAAGTCAGGCTTTAGAAGTTCAAATGCTTCTCATGCTCGAACGGTAGCCATGCAAATCTTTTTTTTTTTTTTTTAAAGATTTTATTTATTTATTTATTAGGAAAGAGAGAGAGTGAGAGAGAGCATGAGAAGGGAGAAGGTCAGAGTGAGAAGCAGACTCCCCATGGAGCTGGGAGCCCGATGCGGGACTCGATCCCGGGACTCCGGGATCATGACCTGAGCCGAAGGCAGTTGCTCAACCAACTGAGCCACTCAGGCGCCCAGCCATGCGAATCTATTCGGGCTTGGTCAGAAGGCATGAAGCCATGAATCTAGAGCAAGTGATTGATAAAAAGGAGAATGCATTTCTGATGATTAAGAAAGCATCATGTACCAGGAGATGCCGGAAGAAATGGAGAGAATGTTTTTCAGGTTGGATAAAAAGAAAGTGGTCAATTATTTGGCAATTAATTATTGAGCACCCACTGTGCCGGGGTTAGAGTAGGAAATAAAACATACCCAAATCTCTTCCCTCATGTTGCTTACATTGCAGTTTAAGGGTCGGGGGAGGGGACCAAGGGACCAAAGGAAAAAGAAAATTTGGGCGAGGGTAGTAAACGTTTTAAGATTAGTGATGATCACGAGTAGCTTCTTCAAGGTAGATCTCCAAGGACAAATGGAAGACCTTGGACCCTTGATCTTGGCTGACAAGAGGAGCTGAGAAACCCCCAGAGCTCAAGGAGCTTTGTGGGGAGAGAATGAGAGAAGAGAGCTCGTGGGCAGGACTGGGGAGGGCTGATGGAGAGCAAAGGGACCTGTGACCTAGTTTGGTGGCTGGGAGAGGGCTCTCGAGGGAGACATGGTAAAGAGTTCGTGGGATGGGGTGGTGTGAACTCACAAGCAAGCTTGCCTTGCTGGGTGCTGGTGGCTAGAGGAATCCAGGGTTCAGGGATTGGGGACGCCATAGAATAAGTGCACTGGTTATGGGCATGTGCCCTGAGATCAAGCAGACCTGGGTTTGTGTTGGGGTCCATCACTGCAGTGTGTGCGACCTTGGAAACTTTTGCACTTTCTCTGCAGTTGGAAACTTCGGTTTCTTCATCTTTAAAATGGGAGTAATGCTGTAGCTTGGTTGTATGGATTTAGCAGGCTAATGAGCATATATATATATATATATATTCGCCTGACACTTACCCTGTTTGCGAAATTGCTTGTGCATGGGCTGTTTCACAGTCGCTTCCAGAGGGCGCCTGGGTGGAAACTTGCCTCTTTCTCCTCGGCCCCGTCATGGCCATCATCCCAGGCGGTGAGTTGCACAGACATCCAGGGTTGCTCGAGGTCCACTCTAGCTGGGCAAGGGGCTTCTGGCTGCCTCTGTGTCCTTGCACTTAGAGGCTTCTTTTCACTTTGTTTTTAAATATTTCCCAAAGCTCTAATTGCTACACTTCCTCAAATGTTTTTAATACAGGCAATCAGTGAGTACTGCAATTAGGAGAGCCTAATTGCCATCGGCATTCTTCCTCTTCTCTCAGAAACCACCATTGGAACAGTCACAAATAAACCTTAATGAAGACCAAAGATCTTTCTCCAGTCGAAAGCCGTTTGTAATCATGATCTGTTATTGTCAAAGCCAGCAGGCGGAGGGGATGTTACATATTCAGCGGCAGGAGCAGGGAGAGGTGTGGCCGGGGTCTGGGGTGAGCAAGGCAGGCTTGGATGGGGGGGGGGGCTCCGTGGTCCATGCAGGTGCCCCAGAGGGCTTGCATTCATTCCATCTCCGTATTGTTACGCTTTAATGTATTTATTTGGCTGATAAAGTCTCTTGAGTCACTCTTTTAAAAAAAATTCTGGAGATGCAGCATGTGAATGGGAAAGCGTACACGTCCTCAGATTTGATGAGCTTTTAAATACATATATACATATATATATATATATATATATATATATATATATATATATATATATATATATATATAGACCCTGTGTAACCACCACTCGGATCAAGATTTAGAACATTTCCAACATCCTGGGAGGCTCCCTCCTGCCTTTTTATGGAGTATTTGTCAGCGTGGAATCAGAAAAGCAGAACCTCAGAGAGACGTTATCAGAAATGAGAAGAATTTGACCTTACCCAACCACGAGACCATCTGGGGGAAAGAAAAGTCCAAAAGAGGGTGTGGAGAGGAGTGCCTGGGTGGCTCAGTCGTTAAGTGTCTGCCTTCGGCTCAGGTCATATGGGATCTTCGGCTCAGGTCATATGGGATCGAGCCCCGCGTTGGGCTCCCTGCTGGGCGGGAAGTCTGCTTTTCCCTCTCCCACTCGCCCTGCCCATGTTCCCTCTCTCACTGTCTCTCCCTCTCTCTCTGTCAACAAATAAAATCTTAAAAAAAAAAAAAAAAAAAGGAGGATGTAGGGAGATCTGAGAAAAGGCGCTCGCTTGAAGCAGGGACACAGAGGCGTGAGTCAGAGCTTACAGGGAAGCCTGGGAGCCGGCCCTGCGGGTCCAGGAGTGAGACTCCGGAGGGATTGGTGCAGAAACCCATGGAAGGCTGTAGGCGCATAGGAGCTGCTGCCTCTGTGAGTTCACACTGAAGCATCCCATGGTGGCTCAGGTCCCTGTGGGTCAGCAAGGCTGTCGTTCAGGAAGAAGGATGAGACATGGCATGGGAAGAGCAGAGCTGGGGTGAGCAGAGCTGGAACCTGGCAGCATCCCTGCGTCTGTCTCTCGCCTTCTGGAACCTTCGCTGGTGCCGCTTCACTGCTGCCTCCCACACCCCCCACAGCTTCACTGAGGCGGCTCTAACCTGGAACCATCCAGGGAAGGCGATTCTGGGAAGCCTGGCCCCCAGTCTAAGTAGGCTGATGTGGAACAATCCAGCACAGTGGTAAATGTTTGTGCCCACCCGATGTGGCTCATGGGGTCGTGTCCTCTAGCCACAAGACATAGGGCCCTTGAGTGTGTGTTTCAGATGCATAATACCTAGAATGGCACCTTTCACAGAGTTGGCACGGGGAAGGAGGTCTCTGGCTGTGATGTGGGAAACCAAGGCAGAAGAAGTTATGCAGTTTCTTTAGGACTTGCAGCCGAGTGACAAGTCCTTGAGGTGGGTGGAGTGACATTCCTCTAGGGACTCACATGCTTGGATGTTGACACTTAGCGAGGGGCAAAAGGCAATCTTCACCGGACCCCCAGGATCCCTTAAGTCTACTTTAACATATAACCATTTCTTTGGAAACTTCCTTTATCTCTACCCCTCCGTACATGTTGGCAGTCATCCCCCAAGTATATGACCCATCGATACACATCCGAAGCGTCTCACTGAGTGAGGGACGGGGCAGGGGCAGGGATTAGGTGAGGAAGGATGGGTAGAGGGCTACATGACCAAGCTCACAGAAATCCCAGAAATGCTGAAGTGTAAGGAAACCAGAGAACAAACCGGACCGCCCTGCCCTGGGTGTCAGAGGTGGGGTCTTTTTATGGACGTTACATTGTGACCAACAAAGAATAACCAGACCCCAAAGAAGAAGTAAGCCATTAAAGATGTTATCGCTAGTCCTTACTCAAACCAAGATATCACAAGGATGATAAGGTCTCAAGCTCTCTGGTCAGTTCTTTTTTTTTTTTTTTTTTTTAAGATTTTATTTATTTATTTGACAGAGAGAGAGAGATCACAAGTAGGCAGAGAGATAGACAGAGAAAGAGGGAGGGAAGCAGGCTCCCTGCTGAGCAGAAAGCCTGACTCAGGGCCCTATCCCAGGACCCTGAGATCATGATCTGAGCTGAAGGTAGAGGCCTTAACCCACTGAGCCACCCAGGCGCCCCTCTCTGGTCATTTCTAAATAAGGAACTGTCAGGGGAGGCCCACGTTGGCAACCCTGTCAGAACCCTTCTCACTCCCGAGAGCTTTTTTTTCTATATCCTTGCTTCATAAAACTCTGTCTGGGTCGGATTTTCAGATGGTGGCCAAGGTCACTGTGCTTTAGCACGGTGTTCACGGAGTGTCTGGGGTCGAGGTGGGGATGGGTAGGGGGTTGTGGTTGCTCAATGGAATCATTTGGGGAGCTTTATAAAATGCTGATGTCTGTCCACTGCACCCTCCCTCTGAGATTTTGATATAAAGCCTCAGCATCATCGGGGATTTTTAAAAAATCTCCCTAGATGATTTGAATGGGCAGCCAAGGTTGTGGGGCAGGCTGCTTGGCAGGCTGGCTCTTCTCCCAGGGGCTTTCTGCCTTCCCGTGCAGCAGAAAGGTGAAGTGAACGGAGGCTGAGCTCCTTGGGGTAGGTCCCCTCCGGACTTACTGCTCTTTTTCCTTCTGCACTCATTGCTTCTGGCTCACAGATCAGCTGGCGATAAGATCTGGAACACAGGGCCGCCAGAAACTCTCAAGCCTCAAGGCCAAGTGGCCTCCTTCCATCCATTCGACCAGAGATTCCTGCACGTGCCCAAACTCTCCCCTCTTCTCCCCACGATTGCGAGGGTGGACCTGCAGGGTCAGAGGGAAGCTATCTGAGCACAGGTCCATTCATCAGGGGCGGAGTTCTCAAGTTGAACTCCCCGGCAGGGATCTATACCACAGTGGCCACAGTTAACGAGACTGTTTTGTATATTTGAAAGTTGCTAAGGGAGCAGATCTTACAAGTGCTCACCACACAGACACGCAGAAATGGTGACTATGCAAGGTATGGATGTGTCACTTAACCCTTTGTGGAGATCATTTCGTAACACATACATGATAGCAAATCATTACATTGTATGCCTTAAACTTACACAATGTTAATTAATGTCGATGATAGTTCAATAAAGTTGGGGGGAGAGAAAAGGGAAAAAAATCCTCAGATTCTTAAATTATCCCCTTCTCTGAGCCCTGCCCAAAGTCAAGTGAATCAAACTCTCAGGGACCAGGGTCCTGGCATAGGCGATTTTGTATTTTATATAATTTTGCTCATTTTATAAATACTTGTATGGAGCCATATTACAGTAGAAGACACAAATTTTAAGTGTACAGCTCAATGAATTTTTACAGAACTATATACCCATGTACCACCATCCTGATAAAGCTATAGAACTTTCTGGGGCCCCTGGGTTGCTCAGTTGGTTAAGCGTCTGCCTTCAGCTCAGGTCATGATCCTGAAGAGGGAGAGCTAGGTTCTTGTCTCATGGAGTCAAAGAATGAATATCGCAGACAAAGGAGAGCGAATAAAGCGATAGAATTTTATGCAGCAAGGATACAGGAAAAAAACCCCAAAAACCTCTCAGGAGTGAGAGGGGTCCTGACAGGGTTGCCACTGAGGGCTTTTAGGGTTGATCTTTTATGGAAAGCTAACCTGTGAACTTAAATCTTTTTGACTTCTCCACTGGCGGCACCATTGATTAAGGAATAGTGATAACATCTTTAAAGGGTTGTTTCTTTTTAGGGTCTGGTTATTTTCTGTTGGCCACAGGATATGGTCATAAATAAGACTTCCCCCTCGGACACCTAGGGCAGGGTAGTCTGGAGTGTTCCCTTATCTTTGGTTTCCTTACACCACCACATTTTTGGGATTTAAGTACCCCATCTGTCTCTCCCTACTTAGGCCCCCTCCCGCCCCCCCCCCACACCCCGGTCCCAGGGTCCTGGGATTAGAGCCCCATGTCAGTCTCCCTGCTCAGCGGGGAACCTGCTTCTCCCTCTGTGTCTGCCTTTCCTCCTGATTGTGCTCTGTGTCAAATAAATAAAATCTTTAAGAAAAAAAAAAAAACAACTGTAGAACTTTCTAGCATCAACTCCCTAAGCTCCTGTATATCTCTCCCAGGCAGTAACTTCCCCGCCTTCCAACCGCAGGAAACCACTATTCTTACTTCAATCACCTAGATTAGTTTTGTCTGCACTTGACCTTCACTCAATGTCTGTGAGATTCATCTATGGTGTCCAGGGCAGCTGTAACCTGCTCCATCCACTGAACAAGTCCGAATACATCAATCCATTCTACTTATGATAGAAATGTGATTGTTTTCCACTTTTGGCTACTGTAATAAAAGCTCCTGTGGTCATTTTTGTGACATATCTTTGGTATAACCCATTTTTTCCTGGGTGTGTTTGTTTTTCCTGGGCATATGGTTGGAAGAGGCATTGCCAGGATGTAGGGCAAGCGTATGTTTCGCGTTTACAGACAGGAAATAGGTGTGTCATTTTCCTTTTTTTTTTTTTTTAAGATTTTATTTATTTGACAGAGAGAGACACAGCGAGAGAGGGAACACAAGCAGTGGGAAAGGGAGAAGCAGACTTCCTGTGGAGCAGGGAGCCTGATGCAGTGTTCAATCCTAGGACCCTGGGATCATGACCTGAGCCAAAGACAGATGCTGAGCCACCCACGTGCCCCTTGTTTTCCTTTTTGAAACTCCTAAGGTGGTTCTAATGTGTAGCCCAGGTTGAGAATAATGTATCTGGAGGGTGAAGAGAGGCACTTTCAGTAAATGTGGGGTTGCATTGTACTAAAACCCAAGTCGAAAGGGTTGCTGTGTCTTTTTTCTTTTTAAGATTTTATTTATTTATTAGAGAGAGAGTACACGAGAGAGAGAGAGAGAGCAGGGCCAGAGGGAGAGGGAGAAGCAGACGCTCCACCAAGCAGGGAGCCTGATGTGGGACTCAGTCCTGGGACCCCAGGATGATGACCTGAGCCAAAGGCAGACACTTGAGCGACTGAGCCACCCAGGCGCCCCAGGTTGCTGTGTCTTTAGCATAATAAGACCAGATTTATAATTCCTCAAGTGTTAAACAAAATTCAACCAAGTAGATTTGAAGATTTAATTGGTTTTATTAAGTGATTCATGACTCAGGCAGCCTTCTGTCCAGCAAGTAGAGTGAGCTCTGAGGAGTTCTACAAGATGGAACATTTTTATAGGGAGAAAAGAGGGACAGGAGGTTATTAGCAAAAGAAAAGAAAAAAAAAGAAAAGAAAGGATTGTTTCCGGCAAGGTCACCTTCCCTTAGAGGGAAGGACAGGGGCTCATTAGACGGATTACCTCATTTTACGATACAGGAAGGGGAGCCCATGTGAGAGATTACTTCATTGGTGCTGATCAGAAAAATCCCAGGTTGATTGGCTTAAAATTCTGGAGAGAGGGTGAACCTGCAATTAAGTCTCCTTTTGCAGTCCTGGAAGCAAGTGACTCCGCCTTGGCCTTGTGGCTTTCTTTTTAACATCCTCAGTCCTGTCATTACTTCCTCCCACTCTGAAGCCTGCCTATGTCCCCAGGTGTCCTTTCCTTAAAATCTGCTCTCCCTTTCCAGCAAATAATCAAGCCCCAGCCACCCGAGCTGCCCCACGCTCTCAGACTCCGGTGGCTGCTGTCCTCTGCTCTCCGGCTGGTGGGGAGGGATGAGCTCTGATCTCTCTCCTGGTTTCTCAACGTCGAGAGGAGAAAGGGTCTTGGTCCTATAGATGAGGGGTGCAAGGACAAAGGGGGATGCTCTTCCAATTCAGCTCTAGCTTGCTTTCTCCTAAGGTAGCAGAAATTGGACACTTGCTTCTTGCTTCCCTGAGGATTCGTTTACTAATCAAAGACATCCGGCCACCCAAACCACCGTCACCTGCCCCTCCCCCCGTCGGTAGACCTCAAAAGGCTCCACAGGGAAAATCTGCCAAATAGGATAGAGGTGTGGGCTCAAGCCAGTTCTGAATTATTTTGAAGAAATGTTAAGATTTTATTACTCTACTGACTCCGGCTCAATAAATATTGTGAAATATTTAAAATCTAATACAGCCGAGGTTAACATAATTATTGACGACTACGAAAGTGTTAATGTTTCAGAGAACTGATGCTACCCAGGCCCAATATTAATCAGTAGGAAGCTTACTATTCAAACAGAATTGGAATGAACTGGGCTGCTTTCTTTGTGTTCAGAGAGGACATTATCTTCTCCAGGGTGGAATGGCTTCCATTTGCATAATGTCATTCCTTTTGTTTCTTCTGTTGTCCCAACTGATTGCTTTAGAATGTTCGACCTCTGCCACTCCTCCCATCTTTCCTGCCAATAATGATTGTCCTCTTCCCTCTTGATATGTAAAGTATAGGTAAACTGAGCCACTTCAAAGCACGAGGCTTCCTGTGAATGCCCCCCTCTGCTGGGCTGGTGATATTATCACATTGACCGCGGGGTGGGTGCCAGAGACTGGATCAGGGTAGGGAGAAAACTCAGATTTGAGTTTTAGAAATTCTCCTTTCTGAGGCAGACTTGAAGAGGGGATTGCTTGTTTTCTTGCGGTTAATAAGATCTGCTAAGTTTCTGCAACTCGGCTATTCTGCCTTCTCTAAATTGTCCTGAGACCTTAAGGGGCAAGGATACCGGCGCTGAGAATGGACCAGACTAGCACCGGTAACTATGCCATACGTTTTCATTTCTCAAGCGCTGGCTCTGAGCTGGTCGTGTGTTAAATGCCACCCGAGCGTCACCTGTAGTCCTCACCTCACCCAGTGAGGAGGATTCTACTATTATCCCCATTTTGGAGTATGGGGAAGGAAAACCTTTTCCCTCTATCCTCTTACATTCTGTGCCTGGGTCGTGTAAATTAAACTGACAAATGATAAGTTAACAGGAGAAGAGGCTTATAATTTTTTTCATGCGCACCAAGATTTCACAGAAAAGGAATAAAAACTCAAAGCGGTTAGGCCCAAGAGCTTATATACCATTCTCATAAAGGGCGATACATTTATGGAGAGGTGATACAACAAAAAGGAAAGAGGTTTGGGCTTCAAAGGGCGGTAGATGGTGAGAAATTAAATATATGGGAATTTGTCCGGTAAGATTTGTTTATGTGGGTTCAAGTTGGTGCCACCTCCAGTATTAAGACTCTTTTCCTTTTCCTGCTGTGGGACTGGGGAGTTGGGGGACAGCTTCACAAAGGGAAATTTAGGGCCTGTGTTTAGGCAGAAAGGGAGAGGGTAGAGATTTCTTAAATCTGCTGTTTCTTGATTGCCTTCAGCTCAAAATAATCCTTCTGTATCCTAGGGGGATGGAGCATATTTTGAGTCGATATGTCCTGATCCCCTCTAGCAGCTGAGTAGACTAAAGTGTCAAGGGCAACTTTGACTAAAGCCAAAGAGCAGGGACTTGAACTGGGTCTTTTTTAAAGACAGGAAAGTGGGGTTGGGGCAGCAGGGTCAGTAGGTCAAGCTCGTGTAGCTCAGAATTTCTGCTCTTCCAAGCTGTTAGCCCTTGGGACACTCAACATTGAGGAAGTGGCCAGATTTCTGAAGAGATGAGTAGTAGCAGGAGAGAGAGAAAGAACTGGGAGGATGAGGACCTGTGAGGCAAGCCAGGAAACTTCTATCTAGGAGGCTGGGAGTCAGAACAAAAAGGTTAGAAAGTAGAGATGAGTCAACCCCAGAAGTGGGGAATAAAACCCAGGACTTGTGCTTTTTTAAACAAGACGGTGGGGAGAAGGGAAGAGGCACGGAGGGAAAAGGATATTAAGGGTTAAAGCTATAAAGAGATTTATTGCGAGGAATAAGCAGATGTGAGTATGGGGCTGGCTAGACGAATCCGAAATCTGGAGGGCGGGCCATTATGAGATATAGGCTAGAAACTCGGGCAGGGGCTGATGCTGCCTTCTGTGGGCAAAATTTCTTCTTTAGAAAAGCCTCAGTTCTGGGGCGCCTGGGTGGCTTAGTTGGTTAAGTGGCCGGCTCTTGATTTCAGCTCAGGTCATGATCTTGAGGTCCTGGAATCGAGCCCTATGTGGAGCTTCATACTCAGCGTGGAGTTGGCTTGAGATTCTCTCTCTCCCTCACCCTCTACCCCACCTTCCACCTCAAACAAACAAACAAACAAATAAATAAACTCTTAAAAAATAATAAAGAAAAGCCTCGGTTCTGATCTTAAGGCCCTTCGACTGATTGTATCAGGCCCACCAGATTCTTGATAATAAGCCACTTAAAGTTGAGCGATTATATACATTAATCACATTGCAAAATTGCTTCACAGCAACACCTGCATTGGTGTTGGATGGAAGAACTGGGTTGTTCACATAAAGTTGACGATCGCAGTGCTCAGTAAACTCTTACTGAATCAGAAAGTAACAACAAGCTAGTATTTACTGAGCAGTTAATAGACACCAGGCACTGTCCTAAGAACTTTGTATGTATTAACTATTTTCCCTTCCCAATACATTTATAAAGTCGGTATTATCATGACTTTTGTCCAACTTTAGTGCTACCCGGCCATCCGCATTTGCTCTTCTTTCTCTAGGCAAGTGGTAGGTTTCCACTTGGCTGTCCTCCTTCAAATTCAATAGAGCCACGTGACTCATTTTGTTCAATGGTTTAGGAGCCGCAATGCTGTGTTTCACTTCCAGGCAGGCACATTTAAGAGCCAGGGTATCACCTCTCTTTCTTTTCATCTTATCACTTTGACCAGCGACGTCCGAACGGTGGAGCCCCTATCACACTGGGTCCCCGGAGCCGGCAATGTGAGCCGGGCCCTGACTGGCCACATCGGCCACCTAACCTGTGTTTTACGCCGCTGATATCTTGGGGTTGCTTGTTTCCACCGCATAAACCAATCTATCCCAAGTATCTCGTTTTGCAGCAGAGGAAACTGAGTCACAGGGCAGTGAAGTAACTCATCCAAAATCACACAACTTGGAGCCAGGATTCAAACTCAAATCGTCTATGAGTCCTTACTGTCTAGAACCCTAGAATGACTCAGATTGGCATTTTTTCCCCCTGAAACTTGATTCTTCAGCTTTCCCTTTGGGAGAGACTTTTACTTCCCCTTCCCCCACCCCAGACATTTGGCACCGTCTGGAGACATTCTTGGCTGTCACCACTTGGGGGGCGGGGGAGGGGGGAATTGTGCTCCTGGCATCTGACGGGTAGAAGCCAGGCCTGCTGTTAAACAGCCTTTGCACGTGACAGTCGTCCCCACCCCCCCACCGCCCCAACCCCCAAGCAAAGAGCTATCCAGCCCCAGATGTCAATCGCACAGCTGGATCCAAGCCCTGGTTTTCCTCTTGAAATTCCTCTGTTGCTGAAGTTAACCACAGTTGGCTTCTTTCGCTTGCAACCAGAGACTTGGTTGGGGTGTTATGAGTTAGTTAATTAATTGATGGAAAACAGTGGGGTGTCAGTGCTAGGACTGGTCTTATGTGACATTTGCCTAACCCATCCGGGGGAGTGAGGGGTGTGAGCCCCACATTCCCCGGTGACGCTTCGCGGTGCCAGGTAGTGAAATGCCAGGCCACGGGTGATAAGCTGCAGGAAGATCTCACCAGGCTGTGTGAGTAGGCCGAGGAATTGCCAAGGAGGAGCTTTAGTGTGGGCAAGTGCAAGGAGCCGCGCTTGGCAAAAAATAATCCGAGCTATACTTAGAGGTTGGAAAAGGATGGAACAGGAGAGAAGAAAACAGATGCAAATGGAAGAGACTTCAGGAAGTGATCCCCAGGCCCAGACCCTCAGACTCACCTGAGCTCTCAGCAGTCCCGACGCTCAGGCCCTCGCCCCAGGGTGTGTACTTGATCCGAGGTCTGCCCTGTACGACTCAGGCCTGCTTTTCCTCTTCCGCGGGAATACAGATCCGGTTTCCCCAGATTTTCTGGTTTCCAAAAGAAGCCAAAGATACTGGCTTTTCGGTGTAAGTTCCCATTTTCCCCTCTTTTCGGTAATTTTTAATTTTGAAAAAATGTCAAGCCTATAGAAAAAAAATGCCAAGAATGGCATCAAGGGCTTCTGAGGCCTATACCCAGACTCGCCAGTTGCTACCGTCTGTACCGTTTGCTTTTTCACGGTCAGTGCCCAGTTTTTCGAAACATCCTATGGATCAAGCTACCCAAGAATGGGAACGGATTTGAGTCCTTAAACGATCAGCTGGGGACTTCTGAAGGTCAAGTTCACTTCAAACCCAACCAATAAGAATCTCTGCAGTGGGGTCTAGACATTTGTATTTTTAAAAATTTCCTTCAGGTGAAGCTAATGTACAACTAGGGCTGAAAACCACTGGTCCTGGTCCCTCATGGTGAGTCCATCCCCCTTATTGATGACGGGTTTGGGCAGACATGTGACCCCATTTGTGTGAAAGATGGAAGGACGATGGGTCCTTAAATTCATCTCTGAGCTGCTGAATGAAATAACCTTGGGACCCCTTTAGCTGGGGATTTCTTTTTACAGGGGATACATGTTTCTTAAGTTGTATGGTAGAGAGGACTAGTCACCTCCCAAAGATTCATGCATACCTTGTATTCTATGGAGTTATCACCTGGGAGGGTGGAGGCCACGGTGCAGGTGGGCCCAAGATGGGCCACTTTAGGATGAAGACTATTTTGAATTAAAAAGCAATCAGATCCCAGAAGATTCAGGAAAAGCTCTGTACCTCCCCCACAACTGCCTAAAAAGAATTTAGGCAGAGAAACTGCTCCAGGAAGAGAGCTATCACCATAGATAAGCACATTATGATGGAAAGGAGGTATGGGGAACAGGCAGGGACCTAGCAAGATCTGTTCAATCAAACTCCTCGAGTCCCACTGTCTCTGAGTGATCCAGAAACGGTTATTACACATGTACTCTTTTTCATCCCCCACCCCCTTCTCCTTACTTCAGGATGACACGTATACCTTATTTTGCCTGTCTTTGGAATTTCCATGTCTGTGTGGATTCCCCATACACACTCTATTAAATTTGATTTTCTCCTGTTAATCTGTCCTATGTCAATTTGATTGCTTAGTCTGGGTAGAGGGACCTCGAAGGGGACAGCACATTCTTGAACCCCAACAGAAGAAACTCTCCAACCACGGAGGACATTTTCAGCGTCCCCTTCCTTGGAATCCAGAAGGATCCACGTGACTCGTTCTCACTTACGGGAATGTGACCTGAAGTGGGTCGCTTCCCAATGAGGGTGATGGAGTTTGGGTGAAGGATCCTTCACCTCCTGACCCTGCCCCTCATTCCAGCTACCCAGGTGGAAAACATCAGGACAGCCCTGGAGCCGCCGGGTGGCCTAACCATAAGACAGAAGCAGTTTGGTTTCCCGAGTTAGAGCCTGGGGGAGAGCCATCCAGGAGAGCTGCTCAGCTAGCAAACCGACCTTGGACTTTGTGTAAGCAAGAGATTAAGGTTTGTTGGGTTAAGCCTCGGAGACTTTGGGGTTTGTTTCTATGACAGATAACCTTGCCTATCTAAGGGATACAAGCTATTTTAATTAAAATTAGGTGTTACTTGCACCCCATTATTATTATAATTATTATTAATTATAAGTAAGCTCTATACCCAATGTGGGGCTTGAACTTATGACTCCAAGATCAAGAATCACATGTTCCACCAACTAAGCTAGCCAGGTGCCCCTCAGTGATTCTTATTTACAGCCTCAGAAAAATACCTGTGAAATCCAGACCATCATCTCCAAACTGGTTCTTGCTTGTCTTGTTTTGTTTCTGTTTGCAAAGAAGCAATAAGCATTCCACAAATTTAACCCACCATCCAGGACTTGCTTGCTCTCAGCCTGGTGACTTGGCCTTGTCATTGCTTTATGGTAGCTTTGATTCTAGACTGATGATTCGTTAGCCCTCAGACACTGTCACTTGGTTTCTGGTCCCCGGTTCTTCCTCTGTCTTGGCTCTTTCCTAACCAAACTGGCTCTGAGGTTCTGATTTCCCTTGTATATACATCCTGACTAAATGCCCTTCTGCTCCAGCTGTCCTGCCATCCCGAAGAAGGACTCTCAGTCATCTCCAGATGGCTGGCTGTTCTCCAGTTCTGGAAGCTTCCAGAGGCACAGGTTCTAGTCTGTGCCCATTTGGTAACTAGGAACAGACACGCACTTGGGCTTGCTCAAGGAAAAGGGGAGATTGTTGAAGGGACGCAGAAAAAGTCTCCTGGAGGAAATGGGACAGGAAGTTCTCAGAAACCAAGGAAACCACGCTCTCCTTGTGATGTGATGGCTCTCCTTTAAACAGTTTTTTTTTTTTTTTAAGGTTTTATTTATTTATTTGACAGAAAGAGAGACAGCAAGAGAGAGAACACAAGCAGGGGGAGAGGGAGAAGCAGGCTCCCCGCTGAGCAGGGAGCCCCATGTGGGTCTTGATCCCAGGACTCTGAGATAATGACCTGAGCCGAAGGCAGACCCTTAATGACTAAGCCAGCCAGGAGCCCTCCTTTAGACAGTTCTTAATGCATTCACATTCTCTGCTTGCTTCCTTCACATGGTGGAACATCCACCAGTTGAATAAGCTCCACACTTGACAAGAAGGACAACAGTGGAGAGTGAGAATGTCAGGTACACTCCTCTCGTGGAACTTACCTTCTAGTCAGTAAACAAATATACACAAGATATTACAGACTTTTGAACTATCAAGGGAATAAGTATGGACTATACCAAAGAAAAATAGCAGACCTCCTGTTGAGAATTGGTGAAGGAAGAAGTGACTTGACAGCTTAGACCTGAAAGATGAGAAAGGGCCAGCCATATAAAAAGCTAGAAGAGATTTTAATCCATGAGAACAGCAGGTGCAAAGGCCCTGAGGCAGAAATATGTTTGGCTGGATCAAGGAACTGAAAAAGAGAGGACACATCCCTGTAGGGTAGGTAGCAAGGTGAAAAGTGACAGAAAAAAGTTGGACAGATCAGCATGGTCTTGATAATGCAAGACCCCAGCGACCATGGCAAAGTTTGGATTTTATTTACATACAATGGGAAGCCTTTGCAGGGTTGTCCTCTTTTTACCTTGCGTTTAGCCCATTGTTGCTGCCTTGGTCCCAAGGCTTCCTTATACCTTTTCTGTTCTGCTCCCTCTGTCCTACTAGCAACTGTTTTCTGTGTCTCTCAGTTAGAATTCCCAGCAGAGACCACCTGATTGGCTCAATTTACCTTTTAAAGTCAAGTTGCAAAGCCCAGGGCACTGACCACCCTATGAATAGACTGGCTAGCTGCATGGGGCACCTGGGTGACTCAGTGGGTTAAGTGCCCAACTCTTGGTTTCTGTTCAGGTCATGATTTCAGGGTCATGAGATTGAGCCCCTGTATCAGGCTTCACACTCAGTGGGGTGTCTGCTTGAGATTCTCTCTCCTCTGCCCCTCCCCTCCTCTAAAGTAAATAAATCATTTTTTTTTAAGATTTTATTTATTTATGTGAAAGAGAAAGAGAGAATGAAAGAGAACACGAGAGAGAAGATCAGAGGAAGAAACAGACTCCCCATAGAGTTGAGAGCCTGATGTGGGACTCGATCCCGGGATTCCGGGATCATAACCTGAGCCAAAGGCAGTTGCCCAACCAACTGAGCCACCCAGATGCCCCTAAATAAATAAATCTTTAGAAGAAAAAA
>CM052805.1:16081902-16099936 GCA_028533885.1 Nasua narica | reverse complement strand
GGCGGCGGCTCCCTTGCGGTGTATTCGAGAAACTTTTATCTCTTTTGTTCCAACTCAGGGGAATTCTTCCCTGGCCTGCACCACCAGCCCCCAGCCCCCAGCCGGTCGGGACCCTCACCCCACACTCACCGAGAACCAAATCTGCGGGCGCCCTCCCCTGGAGCTTGGACTTCCCAGCCTCCAGGACGGTGAGAAAGAAGTGTCTGCGGCGTCAGCCTCCCTGTCTGTGGTGTTTTTTGGTTACAGCAGCCCAGGCTGCCCCCGATAATGCTCATGGCTGAGAACGCATCCAAACACTAAAACTATATATATCAATTATTCACCACGTGCTACTCATTTCACACGGGGCATTTTATTTGAACCTCACAGCTGTGTGGAGGAGGGCGCTATGCCGTGTTCCATTTTACAGGCGAGAGGACCGAGGCCTGACGGCGAGGTGGACTCATCCCAGCTCCTAGAGCTCCTGGGCGCCGGGGCCAGATTTTTTCTGAACGCACGCTTGCCCCCAGCTAGCCTCCAGGGATTCAGGTGAAGGACATGCCCACTCTGACATTGGCGGGGGCACTTTGCAGCTCTCAAGGGGTGGCGGGGTGGCAGGGAACCTTCCCGGCGGTTCGATGAGCGAAACTCAGCTTCCGACACAGAGGTGAGCTGGTCCTGTGGGCAGGCGGCGAGTCTGCGCAGGAAGTAGCCGGAAGAAACAAAACACCCCCAGCTTGGTTGGTTACAACAAGGCAAAACCTTTAATAACATGGGTGCTTATTACATTAGCTGCTTTGGGGCTCTGACATCTTTGATTTCTGGTCATGTTTTTCTAACACGTAAAGGTGAATGCCTCCCTCAGGGCCACCTGGGCGGTTGGTGTCCCCGAGGACTTGTGTGAGTGGGCGACGGGGACAATTGCACGCGCCTGGGGACTCGGGGATACACCCCCCGCCCCCAGCCACCACCCGTGACTTTGAGTAAAGTCCTCTTCCAAGGAGGGAAGAATGTGCAGGTCCTTCCAGTAAGGAAGGAAGAGAGGAAAACATCTGGCACAGATACACAGAGAAATGACATCATGGGATGGGCTTGAAAAGGCGGGGAGGACCCGGTGGTGAGGGTTGAGAGGGTGCGGGAGGTGGGTTGGGACCCAGAGGGCCAGGGGCCGAGTGTGGGTGAGGGCTGAGTCCATTTGGTTTCATTCTTTGTAAAAAGTAATACCATCACGAGGACCATGCCATGCAACCTCAAAGCCGCCTCTGTCTGTTGCCCCCGCCCCGAGGCTGTGCTGGGGCGGACGCCAGAGGGCAAAGGTCAAGTTCAGACGGGCGTGGTGCGCCTGTTGGCCGGATTGTTATGCAGCGACTCTTTGAACTCTTTGGGCGTGGAGTTGTGGAACTGTAGAAAAGCGTGGTCCCGGTCGGAATTGAGGAGGGTCCCCATGGTGATCTTTGAGGGGTCCCGGGAGAGGGTGAACATGGAGATGTCAGTGGAAGGGATGGTGTGGAAGCCTTTGCTGATGGGGGACAGGTCTCGGGATCTGGGCTCTGTGGAGCGGGAACTTGACCGCCTCCGGAATCTATACCTGTAGGGTGGAAGGCGAGCAAAGGTAGACTTCTTCAGGAGCTCCGAGTGGGATTTGGCGCGTAACTGCTGATGTTTTTCGATATAGATGTGCACGGCAACGACGCCCACAATTTCTGCGATGATGAAAGAAAAGGCCCCGAAATAAAAGGACCAGCCATACGAGTAGCTCTTTTTGGAGTCACGCTGCCCGGGGTCTCCGGCATTGGCTGATATATAAACTATGATGCCGATGATGTTGCTTAACCCTAAGAGAAGGGAAGAGAAAAATACATCTATTGTACACCTCGGAGAGAACTGTCGCTTTGAGCCTTGAAGGATTTGTAGAAAATGTGGAGGGAACAGGGAGACAAGGAGAATGGGTATATGGCTGGGAAAGGCAAACCCTGGGCCTTTCTTGCACGGTATGTCCCTTGGGAAATGAGGGATTCTGCGGCCCGGCCCCTCATGGTGTGCATTTAGCTATAGAATACACCCTATTCCGATAGCAAGTGTGGGCGAGCTCGGGATGCGTGTGTTTTCCGTTACAAGCTATTCATTCCATCAAAACCTAATCTTTGCGGGGCACCTGGGTGGCTCAGTCATTAAGCATCTGCCTTTGGCTGAGGTCATGATCCTAGGGTCCTGGGAGCCCCAAGTCGGGCTCCCTGCTCAGCGGGGAGTCTGCTTCTCCCTCTCCCACTCTCCCTGCTTGTGTTCCCTCTCTCGCTCTCTGTCAAATAAATAAATAAAACTATAACCCCCTCCCCCCCAAACCCCTAATCTTTGGCACTAAATCACGAGGATGGTAAAACGAGGGAGATACAGGTCCCCGAGTTCCTCCACGTTAATGGGAGAGCCTGACCCATAAATGCAATGAGAGCAAAATACAGGAAGGGCTGTATCAGAGACACGTATAAAATGGTTTGGGAGAGAAAAGGAGGCGGAACAGGTAAGCCACCGGGGTTTGAAGACAAGGGGACCTTGCATAGGGTTGTTCAGGGTGAGGGAAGGCTTGGAGAATGACCTGCTAGGGTTTTTGCTGGGCTGACGAGGAGGTCGGTGGCCCCTTGAGCTAAAATAAGAGGCAGCAGAGAGAACAGGTTTGGAGAAGAGGGAAGATGTGAATACGTTGGGTGTCACGTGCTTAGGGGAGTCCCAATGCAGCTGCCGGGCGGACGTAGATGTAGGGGTCGGCCCCTGCGGTGTGGGGAGCTAATGAGCCCAAGGGACGGGGACAGTAGCTTCCTAAGTCTTTTCATCTGCACAGGATAAGATAGTGCTTTAGATTAGCTGTCGTTTGAGCATCGGGCATTGGGGAACTTGTGGCCGCTGTCCCCAGCAGGCAAAGGGCAGGCAGCACCCCCAGGTGCCAATGGAGAAGCGCTGGAAATGGTCACTTGGAGGTGAATTGATTCTCTAGGGAGTGGTAAGAAAAAAATAGAACCTGAGGGCCCAGGGGCTATGATTATCTCTGACCACCTTTCTCACAATTTTTTTTTAAAGATTTTATTTATTTATTTAGAGAGCGGCAATGAGCTGGTGGGGGATGGAGGGGCAGATGGAGAGAGAGAATTTCAAGCTGACCCCTCGCTGAGCAGAGCCGGACGTGGGGCTTGATCCCACGACCCTGCGATCATGACCTGAGCCCCGAAACCAAGAGTCAGATGCTCCACCGAGTGGGCCACCTTTCTCACATTATTGCTCCAAAGGTGGAATGTCTCTTTTTGTCTCTTTGCTTCAAGGGCCTCATCTAGGCCTTGATACCAACAATGACTCAGGGAGGTTGGTGTATCAGCTGGTAGCTCCTTGTCTCCAAATTTAGGTGATGCTAAATGGGGACTGGCCCTCGTTACCGTTCCTAGCACCAGCTGGTAAATAACCATATCCAGTGGCCGTCTGTGCTCCATCTCTGGTCCTTACTGCCCCAGACTCTTCCCGGGGGTCCCCACGATCTCCCTACAGTCCAACAACTAAAGGGTTAAAGCTGGGCAGAGCAGGGGACACGGGGCTATTCTGACTCACGGGGGCACGTGCACTAAAGGGGAATTAGTATTTGACTATGATCTCTGGCCATGCTCCATCTAGGACTTGCTTCTAGAAGGCGGTGGGGGCGGGGCGGTCTGCTTCTGCTCTGTCTCCTCTTGGCATTACCCTGTGCAGGCATCCAGCAGGTCGGCCATGAGTTCTAATCACTTCGCTCTTTCTAAATCCGGGGATTGACACAGACAGCCCTGTGTCAGGCTGCGGGAAGCCAGGGAATGAAAAACTGCTCCTCTTTCCGGAGTGTCAACTCGGCTTGAAGATTAGTAGGGAAGACACATTCTTTTATATTAAAATGAACATGGATATAATAAGGAGGAGAGAGCAGAATTCACATGAATTTTTAAGTGTAAATGGGAGACAGACTTCAAAGACATTTCAGCTCACTGAAGGCTGCTTCTAGTGATGCCCCATCCCTCACTCCTCAGGGCCCTGTTCTCTTCTCCTCTGCCAGCAGGGGAATTTTGGTGGCAAAGTATGGGAAGCCCCTAAAGGAAGTCTCGAGGAAGGAAGTGAGAGGAAGGGGAGCAATTCAAAAAGAGACTTAGATGTCAGATCAGGTTAAAGGAGGCAGGGGGCCTAAGGGGTGGCCATTTATTCATAGGGCGCTTCTCATGCGCCAGGCCCTGGGCAAAGTCTTAATATGCATCATCTCAAGTATTGCAACAGACCTGCTGTAAAAAAAAAAATTAACCCTCTTTCAAAGTTTATTTATTTGTTAGTGATCTCTGCACCCAGCATGGGACTCGAACTCACGACCCGAAGATCAAGAGTCGCATGCTCTTCTGACTGAGCCAGCCAGGTGCCCTGGACCCTCTCTCCTAGAGGGTGAACTGAGCTCAGAGAAGGTACATCACTTCCCACACTGACAGCGCTAGGAAATGGTAGATGTGGGATTTGAACCCCATTCCGTCTCTTGGCCACGGTGGATTTAGATTTCAGGAACAAATTTTAGGAAGGACTCTCAGCAACTTGAGGGCAGATCTAGCCTCGTCTCGTTCACTGCGATGGCCCCGTGTCCTCGCCGAGAGCCCGGTCGGAGCAAGAGCGCAGTGCGGATTTACCGAACGAGAAAGTGAATTGGGCTGATGTGAGAATTCGACAGCGCAACGTCTCGGGCCTCAGCCAGTATGTAGTAAGTGGGGACCTTGCGCTAGGGGCTGTTCTAGGCACTTTATGGATACCGACTCATGCCAGCCTCTTAACAGCCTCAAGGGGTCAGGCCATTATTACCCCCCCACTTTTCAGATAGGGAAACGAAGTCACAGAGACGTTAAGAGACTTGCCCAAGGTTACACAGCTGGGAAGTAGCAGAGCCAAGATTGGCACCATGCAGCCTGGCTTCAGGGTCCCTGCTCTTCAGTCTTTTTTTTTTTTAAGATTTTATTTATTTGACAGAGAGAGAGAGATCACAAGTAGGCAGAGAGAGGGGGGAAGCAGGCTCCCTGCTGAGCAGAGAGCCCGATGCAGGGCTCGATCCCAGGCCCCTGATCATGACCTGAGCTGAAGGCAGAGGCTTTAACCCATTGAGCCGCCCAGCCGCCCCTTGCTCTTCAGCCTTTGCATGGTGCCTGCCCTGTACTAGGTGCTCATTAAAGGTTCTTGATTGCTTGCCCCAAACCACCAATCCTTAGACTAGCTGAGCAAGAAGGAGCCTTAGAGGGGCGCCTGGGTGGTTCAGTTGGTTGAGCAACTGCCTTTAGCTCGGGTCACGATCCTGGTGTCCCGGGATCGAGTCCCGCATCGGGCTCCCGGCTCCACGGGGAGTCTGCTTCTCCCGCTGACCTTCTCCCCTCTCATCCTCTCTCTCACTCTCTCTCTCCCTCTCAAATAAATAAAAAAATTTAAAAAAAGAAAAAAGAAAAAAAAGAAAGAGCCTTAGAGGGTGCGGGTTCTTCTGAAACTTCCATCTTAAAGGCGGAAAAGCTGTGGCTTTTCAGGTTCCTTGGGGAGATGGAGGGGTATCCGGGAATAGACCCCAAGCTTCTGGCCTTCCCTCAGGGCTTTCGCCACTGCCCTGCGTGTTTCGCAGTTCCCGTGCATCCCGTCCTCCTGCCATCTCTCACAATACCCCTCGTGAGAAAAAATGTTGCTGGTGATACACTCTTTCCTGACAATCCCCTTGGGGGACAAAATAATGATCTCCTGTACGGGAAACCCGAATGTCAGCATAATCCATTTTCCTCCAGGTGGGTCAGAGCCCAGGGGGTCTGGATGGGCCACCAGTGACTAGAAAGTGCCTCAAAGCCACACAAATCCCTGGCTTTGCCAGTCGTTACCATCAGTCTGCACACAGCATGGTCAGGGGCCACGGCCACCTTTGGGCTGACCACACTCCCATCGCAAGATGGCGGCTCCCTCCCTGGTCTGTTGCTGGAGTTGGTGTCCAGAGACCCAGAGCTGGATGTAGTCCAGCTTCCTCATTTGTCTGAAGGGGACACAGTGGGGAAGGAACAGGAGCAAGGTCTCAAAGGGGGCCTCAGACTTCAGACCTATATTGTTATTGCTTTTCCAGTACTAGAAAATGGCGTCGGGGTGCCCCGGCTGGCTCAGTCGGAAGAGAACACGGCTCTTGATCTCAGGGTTGTGAGTTCGAGCCCCATGCTGGGCGTAGAGATTACTAAAAAAATAAATAAGTAAACTTAAAAAAATTGTGCTTCTTATGCTCAGCCTCCTTCCAACAACACCGTGAAGTGGATACTATTATTCGTTAGGGAGGGGATGGAAATCCAGGGGGAAGAGAACAGGGAGTGGGCGAAGGAGGATGGGAGATGGAGGGAGGAGAGAGAAGGCAGTGCGTGGGACCCCTTCCTGAACTAAGACTGTCTCTCATCCCTCTTGCCACCTTCTGGTAAGGCCAGCTATTGATTATGAGTTCTTCCTGGAGAGCATCTGGGGCTGCTGGCTTTTTAACTTGCGCCCAGAGACGCCTCGAACACTCTGAGGATCTGGGCCCTTGGAACACTGATGTGTTTCAAACAGTCAGAGCCACATGTGAGTAGATCCAAGTGAACAGAAACTTGGACCCCGTTAAAATACGCTCAGTCTTCCAGGCCACACGTTACTTACACCTGCCCCCTATGTGCGAGCATAGACAGTTGGCCCTTGAACAATCCGGAGTTAGGGGTGCTGAGCCCACACAGTCGAAAATCTGTCTTTAACTTTTGACTTTGCAAAAACTGAGCTGCTAATTGCCTACTGTTGTCTGGAAACCTTAGCAGACGCAGTCAATAAACACGTCCTTTGTATGTCATATGTCTTCTATACTGCATTCTAACAAGAAAGCACGTTAGAGAAAAGAGAATGTCATTAAGGAAATCCCAAGGAAGGGAAAATACATTTACACTACTGTACGGATGTATCGAAAAGTCTGGGTTATCAGTGGACCCCCGCGGTTCAAACCCGCGTCTTTCCAGGGTCACACACGCTCTCTTACTAACCGGCCTCTCTCTCCCTCTGAGCTGACCCTGCTCCCCATCTCCTCTTGCTTTTCCATCAATGCCCCCCCCCCCAGCCCCGGCTACCCCCCCGCCCCCCCAGCACGTCTGCATCTTTGGTTCTCGTGAAAGTCTCTGGTTCCTCACTCTTAACACAAGTCGAGTATTTTCTCGCCCTTTCCCTGCACGGAACCCCGAATAGCACTGTTTCGCCCTCGTGGCCCCGGCTCGGGTTGGGAGTCAGGGAGGCTCTCCAGGCTGGGGCCAGCTGCTCACCTGCAGAGACGAAAAAGATGCCCGCGCTGAGGATGACATTGTGTCTGCTTCGGTGGAACTCGCTGGCTGCCACGCAGAGCCCGCCGAAGAAGAGCAGCGTGACGCTGAGGATGGGGAAGACACTGGAGGCCCTCACGGCCCCTGCGGAGAGAAGGGAGACGGTTCCGCCTGCGTCCCTGCCGGCCCCCGGCTCCACCCACCCCGGGCATGCGGTGCCCAAGGGGAAGATGGCACACGAGCAAGACAGAGCATGCTTCCAACATGGGCATAAGACCAGCACGGTTGCTCGGGGCCCTGTGCTTGGGACTGAGGCTCTGCAGTCACTGTCCTGAAGTTCTTAATTATTTTACCTTTGAATTGTGTGTGCGCGCGTGCGCGCGCGTGTGTGTGTGTGTGTGTGTGTGTGTAAGTAGGTTCCACACTCGGCATGGAGCCCACCGCGGGGCTTGAACTCACGACCCTGAGATCAAGACCCGAGCTGAGATCAAGAGTTGGACAGTTAAGCATGCAGGTGCCCCTTGCATTATGTTTTAAAAGGTAAATCTGATGGGCTAACAGAGTATGTAGTGGGGGGCTTAGAGCCTTGACTCAGAGGGGACCCCACCACCCGTCAGCTCTCTACCTCTCCACCCCCCCGGGATGGGACCTTAGCTGCTCATTCTCCTGCCCCAACCGGGGATCACTGCCAGCCTTCCCTCCTGGTGCGGGCTGGGCATGGGCAAAGGAAGAACCAGGGTTAGGGGTAAGCCCCAGGCACCTGCAAAGCTACGCATTCCCCCATTGAGTGTCTCTGTGCCCCCCCACCCCGGGGGTCGTGTGACATGAAATAGCAAATAAAAGACACCGTGACAGATCAAGAGAGAGAGAACAGAAGAAAAGAAAAAGCATTTTTGCCTTTGTTTTGAGTGAGGAACCTGGGATTTTCATTTGCACTGGACCCTGCCAATTACGGTGCCAGCCCTGCATCCAGAAACTCCCATCAGATCACGTGCTGTTCACCAAAATGCAGAATCTTTCCCGGCATAGCACTGGGTCCGGTAATCCTCACTTAATACCCGCCTCGTCACTGAAGGAACGAATGAATACGTGTATTCATTCAACAATGATACTGTGTGCCTTTTAAATGCACTTGTGCTGTGCTGGGTCCTGGGGTCCCTAAGGTTCTGGGGGAGGAATCCTATGGGGAAGGTCCCAGTATGTACCCAAGAGGTATAAGGGTGGGGGTCCCAGTATTCACCCAACCAGTATAAGGGTATTTCCTGCTATGTCCAGACCAGAATATACCAGTTGAACAAATTCCGTGTTTATTAGTGTACAAAACAATGAGGGTCCCTGGCCTCGTGGGGCTTCCAAGCCAGTCGAGTCGACGGGTAGGAATGGCTGCCTAATTTGCAAAATGAAAAGGCAAGGCCTCTTCTTCCAAAATCATGAAACAAATGTCAAGATAGGGACAGGAGAGCGCTGAACACTCTGGGGCTCTTGGAAGGGTGAACTCTGGGGGCCGCAAGGGCCGTGGAAGCCAGACGTGAGCCGACCGTGGCTGGGGCCGGGCTGGTAGGCTGGAGGTGGTGAGAAGCTGTGGGGCTCGGGATATGTTCCTAAGGCAGAGCCACCGGAATTGGCAGGGGGTCGTGGGATACAGAGGAGCCGAGGACCACGCCCATGTCTGGCACTCGGCCGCCGAGCCCCTGTGCCACCCAGAATGCCACGGGGCAGGAGCAGGTGCAGCGGCGGGGGGGTGGGGGTGGGGTGGGGGGAGTCGCTGCAGGGAGGGCCACGAGGTCATTTTTGGCCTTGGGAATTTCAAAGCTGAAAGTTCAAGGCTTTCAAGCCCCGTATTCATGGCGAGCACTTCCCGCTGTTTCTGTTCGCTACTGCACAGAGGGGCTTACGGGCCAGCTGCCAGGTGGGTTTTACAACGTGACGACTGGTGTTTTATTCGGTCTCATGGCAAAAGTTTTTAGAAGTTTGGTAGCTGATTTAGCCCAACAGGGTGGCCTGGGAGGGGTGATGGAGAAGTAGGGGGAGTGTCTGCGGGCACATGGCGGGTGATGTTCTCTTAATGAGAAGAAAATGGAAGAGTCCTTGTTTTGCTTAAAGACGGCCACCCCAAATCATCCAGTGTTGGGATGTGGGCAGACGTGGGGCCTGATAACAGTGTCCTTCCCATCTTTCTGCTTCCATGGTCAAGTTTTGGGAAAGTTTTGGGAAAGCAGGATCCCTGCTTCCTTTAGTCCCCAGGTCGGGGGGGGGCCCCCGGGAGGGGGCTCTGGGGTCCTAGGTGGGCACATGAACCCGACTGTGGGCATAGCTTATTTATAACTGCTCAGTATTTATACATATGACCTCCGAGTTTCCATTTGGACCCTCAGCCCAGGGCCTTACACATAGGGGTTGATCTGCCTCAGTGGTTTCAAACGACCTTGAACGTGAACAAACCTCTAAAATGTCCGTTTGCCTTGTGTATTGACAGGAATTGCTTGAATATCCAATGGGATGAATTCAATCGATTAAAAGAGTAGTTAAAAAAATTTTTTTGGTGAAGTATGATTGTGCCCGAAGGAAATAATTATGGACGTTTGACATTACTGAACTGCGCTGGTTATGAAAGCACAGATTTGAAATGGGTGCCTGTGAGATGTGTGATGGTGGCTGCAATAGCCCCGTGGCAACCAACTGGTGGCCAGACCCAACTCTTTAGCCCACAGATGAGACATGTGGTTGCAGGTGTCTGCCTCAGGACATTTGCTTCTGCCATTTTCACCAAGTCTGTGATTTATTCTACTTTCCTTTCAGCCCTGTGGACACATGGTGATTTCAAAACAAAAAGATTTTACTGTCTTCCCCCCTCCCTCCCTGCCTTCCTTCCTTTACTCTTTCTCTTCCCCAAACTATCTGGAGGTAAGTTGATGTCTTAAGGGTGGGGAGGGCCATTTGTTGCAGTGTAATTCCACCACGGGCATAGGAGCAGGACCCGGCCGAGTCCAGGGCTATATTGTGGGGAGTCTCTCGTCCATAGGACTCATGGGCTAGTGAGCCGCATGCTCTATGGTGAAGTTGTAACCTGCCCCAACAGCACTGAAGAATGAGGAAACAGCAGAAAAATCAACACGCCGAGTCCCAGTCCCATGACGGGGCGGTCAGAGCAGGAACGGCCCCTCACACATTGGAGGGGTCTGGAGAGCCCCTCGGGACGTGCCCTGGCTCTTTGTGGTGGGGTCGGGGATTCCAAAGTCCCTCGCAGGACATCTGTGTGCTTGTAGAGGCTTCCCTTGCACCTTAGCCCGGTTCTGTGGCTAATGGTGAAGCATGAGATGGGGGCTTGGACCTCACCTTCCCAGAGGGGAGCAAAGTATTTTGTCGGAAAAGCAACCCACCTCTGGGAAGCACTGAAGATCAGTTTTGTGAGTTGTGAAATAGAAGTTATAGCTCTGTTTCACCTCCAAAGAGGCAAACATCACAATGTTTCATTAAAGCAGGAAAGAGAAACAAAGAGACATGATGGGCACTCAGTAAAACTCCATTGGAGATGACTTTAAAGCTATTCTTCGGAGGAGGTCCAAGTACAAAGCTCTATCTCTAAATACACCCTGTGCTCCCCCTACCAAATTTTTCTGAGCTGCTGGCACAAATCCTAGTAGGGATTTGGGTAAATCCTAGTAGATGCATAAGGACTGGAAAAAGAGAAATGGTATGTTTAGGTTTCAAAAACCTAAACATAGCTTAAAACTGACTTTCTTAATTGACCCTGCTATAATAACTCTACAACTAACATTGTTACATGATTCCAGGCTCATACATCTGCAGACTGACAGGTGTGAGCATGGCCACAAATGGGTCTAATTTTAAAACCACTCTTCTTGAGCTGCAAGTTACAAACATAATCTTAAGTAGGACAATTTCTTGAAGTTCTTATTGATAATAACAGTTAAAAAAGAGCAAACCTTACAATTAGCATTCCCTAGTAATAAATTAGTCAATGCCTTTGAAATTCCCCTTTGAGTGAACTTGACAGGCATTCTCGTTGAAGAAGTTACATTTAGATTACATGAAATGTCAGAGTCTCTCCAGGCCTGGGTCCATGTCGGGTGAACATCCGTAGCTGGACTTCGCAATTGCTTGTCCCGTGCAACAAAAAAGGGCCGTTGGGCCCTGGTAGGAGCATCATGAGGGTGAGTTTATTTAACTTTAATTATTTATGATAATGAGTTTTTAATTTAATTATTTAATTTTCACACTATCACCCCTATTTCCGACTGGAAGATAGTTGGGAGGTGGAAAGGTAAAGCAGTGTACCCAGATTTAACGCAGCCAGTAGAGAGTCAGACAGGGTATACAAGCCCAGATCAATCCGGACCCAGAACCCTCGCACTAAGCCTCCTCAGGCTCTGCTGCCTCCCACGTGGTGCTTTTGTGAGAGTCCCATGTCATATCCAGGTTACCAACCTGGGGACAATCCTAGGAAGACACTGGCCCTGCCCCCATAGGATTGAAAGTGCAGAGAGGTGAATGTGGGTTTGCATTTGATCTTCCAGGGCGTGCCCCTTAGGACTGTGCCCATTAACACCTCACCCGTTAGCACATCACCCATTAGCACCTCGACTCAGCTCTCTTGGGGAAGGTGAAAACTTGTATCCCGGTTGAAGAAAATCCCTTAGATTTTCTCCTCAGCCAACTAAAAAGAGCCTCTCAGTTTTGACTCACCTACTTTCCCCCCTTGTATTTCTAGTTCATTGACATTAAAGAGACTTAGATCTCAGAATCACTTGAATGTCTCTAATAGCAAAGGTCCCCAGAAGCTCCTTGGGAAGTATCCATTTCCAGGGGTGGGTGCCGAGGAGCCTCAGAGGCAGCAGGACGAGTGCAGGGCCGCCCCCACCCTCTCCAGGGGAGACCCCAGAAGGGGGAACTCACGCAGGAGATACTCCGCTGTGTCTTGTTCATAGTCAGCGTCTTCAGGGAAGTGGTCGATTTTCTTGCACACTCCTCGGAAAGCCCCTGTGGAGACAAATGTGGGCCTGAGCTGGGGGGAGGAGCCAGAGCCCCTGGGCCCTCACCCCTGTGGTGGAGAACCTTCCCTGGTTGTTTCGGGCTGTGCATACGGTGGTCCACCCGCACCTGTCCTAGGGCACAAAAGAGAGACCAGTAGAGGGGGAACATTAAAAAAAAAAAAAAAAAAAAAAAAAGCAGCAGCAGCAGCAGCAGCCCAGACTTCATTTCCTAGGAAATCTGTTTCCTAGATTTTGAACGATATTGGGATCTACGGAGAAGAGCAAATAGCAATGGAACACAATCATTCATTATGAGGACTGTCCTGCCTCATCTGTCCGCCCCCCGCCCGCCCCCCGCATTTGGGTGAGAGAAAAAAGGAGAAGGAAATGGAATTTGCACGTATTAATTTTCCATTTTACAGATGAGGAAACTGGGCATAAGGATTTTGCTTGAGCTCACACAGTCCTCAGTAGAGCCGGCATTCCAACCAAGATTGGCGGACTCCCCGGTGCCAGTTGCGGGCATGGATTCAGTAGTAGCCCCCTGTCCCTGATCCTGTTCTTAGCTGACGCAGGACTGTCCCCTCACCATCCCCCCTCCTGCCCCTGGTCACAGCTGGCCTTCTGGGAGGCTCAGATCGCACAGGTACGTCTTGGGGAAACTGCCAGCATTTGCTTCCTTTTCTTCCTTCAAGATCAGTTTGACTTAAATCATTCTGGGTGTTTGAGAATCCCTGTTTGTGTTAACTAGCCAATTAACCCATCTCTGGGGCAGCTAATGGCTCTGCCAGTTCTTGTAAATGACAACAATTTCAGAGCTCCTCACCACAACATGGCACGGAATTAAGCATTGCTGTTCTCGTCGCGGCCCGAGAACCTGGTGTGGAGGGGGAGGGGCAGGGTGGCGTTGCAGACAGCAGACCATGCAGGTCTGGCCTCATATTTCAGCCAAGCTACTGTAAGGATTAAATAAGGCCATACATGAAGATGAGATCGTTTTTGCATTTTCGCAAAACTCGAGGCATGCCGTGATAGCGACCGACGCTTATTAAATGCTTCCAATGGGCCAAGCACAGAGCTGAAACCTTATCTCCCTTCGCTCATTTACTCTTGTCCACTGCCCTGGGAGGTAGGGGCTATTGCTACTGACATTTGATGATGAGGTAACCCAGATCACAGAAGAGACTGAGGTGTCACAGCTGGAGAGGAGAAGAATCGATATCTGAATCCAAGCTTCAGAGCCTGCGGTTTTCACTGTTGCATGGTGGATGGCATCCATTATTATTATGTCAACGATTATCTCACAATAATGAGTGCCATGCATTTAACCCCCGCTATCAGTAGGCTCCAAGCCAGAGGCATTTCCCAAGAAATGCGATGCCGTATGTAAAGCACACCCTTGGTTCTGATCCTTGGTTCTGATCCTTTGCTCACCAGGCAAAGAATGGACTCAGCACCAATAAGAGGGGTCCTAGAGAGAAGACTTGTAGACTCCAGGATATTCTTGGAAGAAACACAAAGTCATAACATCTTTCCTGATTAAAAAAAAAAAAAAACCACTTTGTTTTTCTCTTGTTTAGATTTTAGATTTCCATTCACATACTCCTTTTGGTTTATAAACCCCATTCCCTTCCAGCGAGCTGGATAAGAAATCAGAATAAGTCACACACGCTGAGCCCATACCACGTATCGGGTGCCATCCTAAGTCCTGTACTTGTTTTATCCTCTTCAGCTCTCAAAACAGCCTTCTGAGGTACCTGGTATCATGATCCCTTTTGACAGGTGAGGAAACGGCTCAGTGAAGGGACACAGCTACAAGGGGCAGGCAGGGATGGAAAGCCTACTACTCCAAAGCGAAAGTTCTTAACCACTATTGCGAGTTGTACTCTCTTCCAGCAACGTCCTTCGCCAGGTGGCTTTATGATAATTTGGCAATGAATGGGACCAGTGGTTTTTCCATCAACCATGGTTTTTCCATGATCTACGGTGGGGGCTACCGAGCAGGGCAAAGGCGGTGGTTGTGGGACAACTATTGTTAGTTGTTTGACATACACCACAAAGGCTTTCTCTCTCTCTCTTTCTTTTTCCTTCTTTCTTTCTTTCTTTCTTTCTTTCTTTCTCTCTCTCTCTCTTTCTTTCTTTCTGGTTTTATTTATTTGAGAGAGAGAGCAAGTGAGCGAGCATGTGCTTGAGCACACAAGAGGGGTGAGGGGGAAGGGCAGAGGGAGAAGGAGAAGCAGGCTCCCCTGCTGAGCAGGAAGCCTGATGTAGGACTCAATCCCAGGACCTTGAGATCATAACCTGAGCCAAAGGCAGACGCTTAACCAATGGAGCCACCCAGGCGCCCCCACAAAGGCGTTCATGGGAAGAAAAGGTTCAGCTGAAGATGAAATGTGGAGGCCACCAAGACGGACCAGTCAGAACCACATGGGAAGGAGGAGCCACATACATGCCTGCACCTGCTTGTGCCAAGGGCCTTCCCCACGGTAGTTGAGGGCAGTTTGATCCTAGAGCTTAGAGCCGCAAACATCGGAAGCTCCCAGAGAAACAGTCAGCAGTATTTAGGGTCTAAAGCAGCCTACCACCTGTTCCTGCACAGCCCCTGGGCTAAGAATGGTTTCTGCATATTTCGACGGCTGGAAAAAAAGCAAAAGAAGATTGTTTCACAACAAGCACAAAATGATAGGAAATTCAAAATTCTGCGTCTTGTAAACAAGATTGTATTGAAACACAACCGTGCCCCTTTGCAGACGGCTTCCATCCAAAATGGCAGAGCTGAGTCGCTGTGGCAGAAACAGCAAAGCCAAAAATATTTGCTATCTGGCTGAGGAAGAATGTGCTGTAGTCTAAACAGCCCTGTCCTGTGCGGTAGCAGGAAGAGTGGTGTCGGGGGGCTTCCAGGGCACCGGAGGACATCGTCCAGGCTTGGTTCTTCTAAAGGACAAGGTGTCTAGGGCGAATCTGGGTCACAGAATATTTTGTTTGTCATTTGGGCTTGTTTTGTTTTATTTATTTATTTATTTACCTGCAGTATGTTAGTGCCTATTTTGTTGTATTTTTTCTTAATTCAATATGCCGCTGTAATTTAAAATTCAGGATCTGTCTCATGAAAGCCTCAGTTGCAGCTTCTCTTAAAAAAAAATGGGGCATTCTGTCCCACATTCGCACATGTAAACAGTCCCCTGAAGCTGGGCATCTGCAGATCCCTGTAGACCCCGGGGACGAACTTTCCAGCTGGCCGAATTCCCCAGCTGGCGTCACGGTACTTGAGGTGCCTGCAGCGAATGACCTCCCCAAACTTCAGTTTCTTCTTCTACAGAATGACGATAGTAATAATAACAATGTCATGGTGTTGTCACGAGAATTAACGGAGGGTGTAAGAGTAGACAGAGCGTCGATGGGAATTCTCAGCACGCACGCTTTTATTTTTTAATTTTTTAAAAATACTTTGTTTTTATTTATTTGACAGAGAGAGAGGAGAGAGAGCACAAGTAGGCCGAGAGGCAGGCGGAAGCAGGCTCCCCACCGCTCAGAGAGCCCGACGCGGGGCTCGATCCCAGGACCCCGAGATCATGACCCGAGCTGAAGGCAGAGGCTTTAACCCACTGAGCCACCCAGGCGCCCCAGCACGCATGCTTTTAATCAGGCAATGACGCAAACCACTCAAGACAGCTCTTAGCACATAGTAAGAACTCAATAAATTCTAGCTATTACTACCATTGGTTTGGGTAGATATTTTAGGACCAGACGAGACACATTGGTGCCACGATAAGATTTAAAAAAGCAATATAAAACGAAAGGGAATCAAGAATTTCCCTGAGGAAGACTCCACGCGGAAGACAAACCTGCTGGCACCACAAGTCATACACTCATCAAAAAGTGAATTTGGCCATTCATATAAGGAGCATATTGCCAGCTCCCAGAAATAACCACTATTTAGCATTTCTGTATATTTCCTTCTAGACTTTTTTTTCCCCCGTCCATGCTTTCACACACAAATGGTTTTACAAAATTGAGATCATGCTGTTCTTCTCACTTACATTTTCTCAGGAGTATTTCCCCGTCTCAGTAAATCTAAGAAGAATAGGATGGGGTTGGACTTGCCCACGAACTGCTGAGGATGGAACTGAGAGAGATGTTGAAAACATAGACCCTGCAAAGATGAAGTCAGGACACAGGGACAAGCACCGTCCCAGCCCAGGTTAAGCCAAGGCCCTGGGGCAGAGAGAAGCAGAACCCGGGAATGTGGCCAACCAGGAGGAGGATCAGTGGGGGTTGATCTGGGAGCAGATCTGGTGGTTACAGGGGGGAAGCAAAGAGAAGGCAGGGTGGGGCAGGTGTGCAAGTTGGGCTGTGAGAATGCACAGACCCCGGGACTGCGAGGCCCCGGTACCCCAGGAGCCCAGGAAGAAGTCTGGAATGGAAGACAGAGCCAGGGCACAGTTCCTGACTTGTTGAAGTGAATACATTGCAGAGACTAGTTTGGTGAAAACAAGCTTCATCCTGCACGGAAAAGATTATGCTGATGGTTTATCTCTGGCTCAGACAATGGAAGAAAACATCTTTCATAAGAAGTAGGGGACTTCCTTACAACCGAAAATCCTTCTAAAAGGTCAGACTGTAGAGGGGCACCTGGGTGGCTCAGTTGGTTAAAAATCCAGCTTGGGTCATGGAATCGAGCCCTGTGTTGGGCTCCCCACTCAGCATGAAGTCTGCTTGAGACTTTCTCTCTCTCTCTCCCTGCCCCTCCTGCTCATGCTCTCTTTCAATGTCTTAACTCAATAAATAAATCTTTAAATAAAAATAAAAGGTCAGACCTTAGAAATATTCCCATTAAAATCAAGAAGATAGAATGCCCACCTTGCCTCTCTTATTCACCATGGTTCTATAAATTCTAGTGCAAGGAGAAATAAAACAGAATTAAGAGTAACAAGCCATAGGAAAAAATAGGACGAAGTTATCATTTTTTTTTTCCAGGTGAGAGAATAGTCTCACTCGGAAAGCTCAAGGCAATTTGCTGGACAAAATATTAGAATGAATGAAAGAGCTCAGTCAGGTGGCTTCTTCCAAGATACTAAACCACACAAGGAAGTGACGATAATTAAGTCATTGTGGTACTGACATTTAAAAATAATATTGATTAGAGAGAATATTTTTCTTTTTTTTAAAAAGATTTTATTTATTTATTTGACAGATCACAAGTAGTCAGAGAGGCAGGCAGAGAGAGAGAGGGGGAAGCAGGCTCCCTACTGAGTAGAGAGCCCGATGTGGGGCTCGATCCCAGGACCCTGAGATCACGACCTGACCCAAAGGCAGAGGCTTTAATCCACTGAGCCACCCAGGCACCCCTAGAAAGAATATTTTTCTATTTCTTCTTTAATTTCCTGGTTAACCCATTCATTCTTTAGTAGGATGCTCTTTAGCCTCCATGTATTTGAGTTCTTTCCAACTTTCCCCTTGTGATTGAGTTCTAGTTTCATGGCTTTGTGGTCTGAAAATATGCAGGGAATGATTCCAATCTTTTGGTACCGGTTGAGACCCGATTTGTGTCCCAGGATGTGATCTATTCTGGAGAATGTTCCATGTGCACTAGAGAAGAAGGTGTATTCTGTTGCTTTCGGATGGAATGTTCTGAATATGTCTGTGATGTCCATCTGGTCCAATGTGTCATTTAGAGCCTTTATTTCTTTGTTGATCTTTTGCTTAGATGATCTGTCCATTTCAGTGAGGGGGGTATTAAAG
>CM052805.1:16064794-16081802 GCA_028533885.1 Nasua narica | reverse complement strand
TGGCAGCTCCCACGTTAGGGGCATAGATGTTTACAGTTGTTAGATCTTCTTGTTGGACAATCCCTTTAAGTATGATATAGTGTCCTTCTTCATCTCTTATTATATTCTTTGGCTTAAAATCTAATTTATCAGATATAAGAATTGCCACTCCAGCTTTCTTTTGATGTCCATTAGCATGATAAATTGTTTTCCGCCCCCTCACTTTAAAGCTGGAGGTGTCTTTGGGTCTCAGATGAGTTTCTTGTAGACAGCATATTGATGGGTCTTGTTTTTTTATCCATTCTGATACTCTGTGTCTTTTGATTGGGGCATTGAGTCCATTGACATTCAGGGTAACTATTGACAGATATGAATTTAGTGCCATTGCATTGCCTGTATGGTGACTGTTAACTGTATATTGTCTCTCCTCTTTTCTGGTCTCTGCTCCTTTTAGGCTCTCTCTTTGCTTAGAGGACCCCTTTCAATATTTCCTGTAGGGCTGGTTTGGTGTTTGCAAATTCCTTTAGTTTTTGTTTGTCCTAGAAGCTTTTTATCTCTCCATCTATTTTCGGTGACAGCCTAGCTGGGTATAGTATTCTTGGCTGCATATTTTTCTCGTTTAGGGCTCTGAATATATCATGCCAGTCCTTTCTGGCCTGCCAGGTCTCTGTGGATAGGTCTGCTGCCAAGAAAGAATATTTTTCAATGCAGAGAAGTATCACTGGGAAAATAAGAAGCAGTCCATTATCCCAGGTTCCGATAATCCCTGTTAAATTAAATGAATAGAGGTGTTCATAGTTGGAAAATGCCAACAGTATATAGAGAAAGGCATACGATTGGAAGTGAAAGCATTTCCCTCATCCTCGAAAATTCACTCGCCTGGTAACTTGGTAGGGTAATTTCCGTTAACTGAATGTCGAGTGAATCGTGTGTATGCTGAGATCTGAAGGGTAGTTAAAAGTTCGTCAGAGTAAGGGAGGTGTGTTGCTGTAGGTAGAGTGCGATAGCACGAGCGTGGTTGAGTGCAAGTGGAAAAGTCATTCAGGAGCTCGGAGTAACTCAGGGTGTTTAGTTGTTGGTCCGGGAGGCAGATCCTGTAGTTCCAGGGGAGAGGTGGGAAGGTGGTGGGAACTGGGGTACAATGGCTATGAGATCTGAGCTGTGAAGATTGGTTGGTTCAACCTTTGCCTTTCCCTTCTTGCTCCCTCTCTCCCCAGGAATTCACCAGTAGCCAAGGCGGGAGATTCTGGGCCTCAGAACTTACATCCTCATTGGAGAAGAGTCTATAGACTAGTAAAGAGATGAACAAGATCCTTGTGCTTCGAAGGAAATGGAGCAGATGAGGTGATGGCAATTGTGCATGGGGTGGGGGCCGACGGCGAGCCCTTTGGGGCAGGGTGGTGGAGGGGGGGATGTTTGGGCTCTGACCTGCCCAAAGAGAAGGAACTAGTCGTGGGAAGAGCCAGGGAGAGGGCCTTCCAGGCAGAGGTTGCTGCAAGTGCACAGGCTCTGAGGTGGGAAGGAGCTTGCTTCATTTGTGGAACAGAAGGGAGGCCAGCAGGGTGAAAGAGGGCCTATGGTGGCCGATTTACCGGGTCACGCTGTAGAGAGAACAAGCCTAGACCACCTGCTATGCCAAGTTTGGGCAAGGGCCAGATAGAGCTTTTCTGGGTCATCTAAAGACAGCTCTGCTTAAGTGTTTTGGCCTTAAGTCCAGAAATCCCGGATCCAGGGCAGACAGATGGGGGTAGGGGGAGGGGAAGGTTGAGGCATTACTTCACTTCCCTGACCTTCTCAAGATTGCAGTGCTGAAGGGACACCCTTCGGAGGGGCTGCTGTCCCTTGCCCGTCCTTCCTCCAACATCAGCAGAACCTCTAGAAAGTCTTCCTGGAGGGACCCTCCACGTCTGCCCCCTGCGGACTGTGAGTACCCCACAATGGTGGTCCTGGGGCAGGTTTTGGTGGTGGTGGCACCCTTCTACCCCCTAAACCTCATAAAGGGACATCACTTCTGAGTAGTCACTGGACAGTTACCATGGGCTCAGAGTGAGGGTGGACACCCCCTCCTGTCCACCCAGTCCAGCAGCAGTGCCCGGCACCTGGTCCAGCCTAGAGACCCTGCCAACCCAGTGCCCGGACCTTGGCACCCATCTCAGCCACCAACCAGGCTGGGGCAACCAAATTTCAAGCTCCCAAAGTCCAGCTCAAAACCAAGGCCAACTGGAGACCAGAGCTCTGGGTCCAAAGACATAGGTCTTTTGTTAGGCCTCCAGGAATCAGGAAAGAACAAACATCAGGTTTGTTTATGGACCCGGAATACTTAAGAAAGCAAAAGCAAAAGTGACCGCCTGACGGTAGGCATGTTTGGGTTCTTGGTGTAACAGCAGATCTCTATTACAGAGGAGAAGAAGACCTTAAAACAGTGGTTTTCAACATGGGCAGCACATTGGAATTACTGGGGTGGATGCTGGAAAACAGAGATTCCTACTTAATTCCGTCTGGACACCTGGAGTTTTCCAAGGTACCCAAATGAGTCTAACTATTCAGCAGAGGCTGAAAACCATTGCCTGCCAGGTGAGTCCCCTCGAAAGCAGGGACGTTTATTTCACAGTAACTAATGAGGCTCAAAGACGTGCCTTCCACCTGTACCTTGAAATTGAAATGATCGCTTATGAGAACATGTTTATTTTGTCTTGTCTTTTCTAACTGTGCACCAGGATGAACAAAAAAGTAAGCTGTGTTGATTTTCGCTGGGAAGGGAACATCATTTTTTCTGATAAAATCACACGAGAGTCCAATATGAAATCCTTCACTCTCCCAGCTGGATTGTAAAGTTTGACTTTCACAGCAGGATCATAAAGTAGGCCCTTTTTTGCAAAAAATATCTGAGCACGTCATCATTCTCTCAAGAGCTTCTCTTAATCCTTTGATATTCAAATCACTGGATGTGCCTAGCACACCATCCTTCTTACTGGTTTTTTTCTTCTTGCGTTGCTAACGGGTGTCCCTCTGCCACCCCCTCGCGGGGGCCCACGACTGGCATAGCACGTCACTCCTCACGTCCATCACCAGGAAGCTCCGTGTATTTTGCTAGATCTGCAGTCTCACATTGCAATCGTTTTGCCTCTATTTGCATTGGATTGTCCCATGTTGACAAGAGTTAGCAACCAGAGAGAGGCGGCCGACAAAGACCCCGAATTGTGGGGTATGAAATAGGGTGGGGAGGGGTGTGGGATGGGGTTGGGAGCGTGTTTTCACTGAGCCTGGTTTTATAAGTGGTCAGGCCATTAATGTACATTTTTATATTAAGGTGGAGTTTGCTTGCTAGTCCATGCAACTGAGCACGTGTGGGGATTTGGGGGATGAATTCCTGGATGATGGGGACCCTGAACTAATCGGTCTGAGGAAGATGAAGCAGGTGGGGGTATAGCAATTACGGCTTGCTGCTCCTAGTAAGAGAACCATAGGGGTGGGTGAGTTCAGCAGGAAGAAACATCCTCTTTTGATGTTACAGAGCTGTGGCTGGTGCATATCCCGATTCACTCTTTTGTTCAACGGATGGCTACAGGGGTGCCTGCTTTGTGTTAAGCTCTGTCGTGGGCACTTGGGGTTTATCAGTGAACTAGAGAGGCTAGGTTCTGGATCTCAAGGCTGTTGTAGCTATATCTATATCTATTTATTTATTTTATGATTTTATTTATTTATTTATTAGGAAAGAGAGAGAGTGAGAGAGAGCATGAGAAGGGAGAAGGTCAGAGTGAGACGCGGACTCCCCATGGAGCTGGGAGCCCGATGTGGGACTCGATCCCGGGACTCCGGGATCATGACCCGAGCCGAAGGCAGTTGCTTAACCAACTGCGCCACCCAGGCGCCCTATTTATTTATTTTAAAAATATTTTATTTATTTATTTGAAAGAGAGAGAATGAGAGAAAGGGAGCACGAGAGGGGAGAGGGTCAGAGGGAGAAGCAGACTCCTCGCTGAGCAGGGAGCCCGATGAGGGACTCGATCCTGGGACTCTAGGATCATGACTTGAGCCGAAGGCAGTCACTTAACCAACTGAGCCACCCAGGCGCCCCTATCTATCTATTTTTAAAGATTTTATTTATTTGTTTGTTTGACAGAGAAAGAGAGAGAGAGAGAGAGTGAGAGGAAGAGGGAGAGAATCTCAAGCAGATTCCTCTCTGAATGCAGAGCCCAATGTGGGGCTCGATCCCATGACCTTGAGATCATGACCTGAGCCAAAATCAAGAGTCAGTTGCTTACCCGACTGAGCCACCTAGGGGCCCCCAAGGCTGTTATATTCTAATGGGAGAGACTACAGTGAATGAAGAAGAAAATGCAACAAAGGTTTCTGCAAAAAGGAAAGGTCACTTGAAATAGCGTTGAGTGCAGTGAAAATAATATACTCTGGAGGGAGTCTCTCACGGAGGGACACTCATGAGGTTGGGTGGACAGGCAAAGCCTCTCTGACAAGGTGGCCTGGGTGACAAGATGAAGTCAACCACGGGGAGATTTGAGAGAAGAACTTTCTAGGAAGAAGCATCATATATGCAAAGGCCCTGGGGAAGGATAATGCCAGTGTGTTTCTGGAACCAAGAGAGGTGAGTAGGGGGACAGCAGGTCTGTGAAGGAGCCAGATGATGCTTTAAGCAGCTGAGAAACACAATCTGATTTATAGTTTTAAAAGATCTTTTTGGATGCCAGGGGCTTGCCAAGGAGCGGGAATGGAATACGCCTTCCGAGGAATCATTGAAAGCCACCATGAACCCTTTGAAGAAGTAGCTGGCAATTGGGGGTAGAAAGGCAAGCCAGCCAGAGTCTTCCCACATCTGCCTAGAGAGAGATGCCTGATAGAGAGTGTCCTGCCTTGGAACCAGTACAGAAAATTTAGCCAGGAGAAAGGGGCTGTGGGGGCCACCTGTCCTTCTCGGCACCCAGCTGATAGCTCTGCTTTATTTCCAAAGAGCCTGGTGTTGGATACTTTGCTTGATCAGCCCATTGGGTGGGTTTGGGGTAAAATGCTTTCTCTGGTCCTTAATTATTTGCCTAACTGCAGCTCCAGCTGGAAAACCAGGCTCGCCCAGAGCTCAGGTCCTCGCTAGTCCCAGAGCCCAGAGCCCGACCCACACTGGCCGAGATGGTGCTGGTCCACAGCTGTCCCCTGGCTCCCCGCCCCTCCAGACCCCCAACACAGCACCTGGCCCTGCATAGGCTCTGGAGCAGGATTAGCCAATTAGGCATGTACTTGGGGTACCAGCAAAACAGGGGTATGGAGAGAAAGAGAATGAGAACTGGAAATTATTTGATATTTGACTTTTACAAAAGAGCATTAAGAGAGCCTGGAAAAGATCAGAAATGTGTTATCTTCCTTACTGAATAGCTTCGTATTTTTATTTTGATGGTGGACTATCTATGAGGCTGGGGTGGTCACCAGAATCACTTAGGCGCTTCTGCAAGTCTTCCTAATCCTGCCTTAGAGTCAAATGCACATCGGAGTCTGAGAGCCACCCTCTGTATCCAGGTGGACACGAGGTCATTGTCACACACACGAAAGACTTGGCCTTGATTTGAGACTTTGGCTGGAGGATAAGCAAGGGGGGCTTGGGAGCTTGGGGGGTTCATGGACGGCGATTCCCTCTTACCAGATCAGAGGCTGGAAACATACGGGATTTGTTTGCAGTCTTCCAGCAGGTGAGAACCACACAGCACTGAGTCCCTGATACCCGCTGTGAGCTCAGAGCAGGCCTGTCCTTGGGACTCGGTCACATTTACTGGTGTCAGTGGACTTTAGCATCATTCCCAAACACAGTTCCACACACGGTCACCGAGACACACCGACGCTCGAGGGATGTTCAGTGAGCAACTTCCAACCTATCCCTCATGACCGCACCCCTCCGTGGGCTCTCTGACTTCTGCCTTTTTCCGGAACGTCAGAGACTGGGAATCATCCAGTATGTAGTCTTCTCAGATGGGCTTCTTTCCCCTAGCGATATGCATTTAAGGTTCCTCCACGTCTTCTCAACGCTCGATAGCTCATTTCTTTCTAGCGCTGAATCGTACCCCATTGTCTGGAGGCACCCCCAGTGTATTCATGCCTTCACCTACTGAAGGGCATCTCGGTGCCTTCCAGGTTTTGGCCATTACGAGTTAAAGCTACTGTAAATATACGTGTGCAGGTTGTTGTGTGGACATAAATGCTAAGGAGTAGCTGGGTAAACAGCCGGGTGTGTAATCCCTGGATCACATGGTAACAGTCAGTGCAGTTTGGAAGGAATTGCCAACCTGTTTTCCAGAGTGGTGGTTCCGTTTTGCTTTCCCACCTGCAATGAATGAGTTCCTGTTCCCCCACATCCTCACCGGCATCTGGTGCCTCCACTGTCCTGGATTTTGGCCATTCTAATAGATGTGTCGAGGTACCTTGTTTTAATTTGCATTACCTGATGACGTACGGTGTGGAGCTACCTTTCAGACACTTATCTGACATCTGGGGATCTTCTTTGCTAATGTACCTGTTATGGTCTTTGTTCTATCTTTTAAACAGGTCCTTTTCTTATTGCTGAGTTTGAAACTTCTTTGTATATCTTGGCTAACAATCCTTTATCAGGGGCTACCAGGTGGCTCAGTTGGTTAAGCCTCTGCCTTTGGCTCAGGTCATGATCTCGGGGTCCTGGAATCGAGCCCTGAGTCGGGCTCCCTGCTCAGCGGGCAGTCTGCTACTCTCCTTGCCCACATCTCCCTCACTCCCACGGTCTCTCTCTCTCAAATAAGTAAATAACAAAAAACCAGTCCTTTATCAGATGTGTCTTTTGCAAACACTTTCTCCTAGCCTATGGCTCGTCTTCTCATCTTCTTGACCTTGTCTTTCCAAAAGTTTATTTTTTTTTAAACACTCATTTGGCACTTGCTTTGTTAAAAAACAATAATTCAGGAGACTTTTTAATTTTTTTTTTTTATGAAGTGGCATCTCTTAACTCTTGAGAGAGCTGGGCTCAGACTCCTGCCCCTGCAAACTCTGCAAACATGTTGCAAGATCAAACCCACAACAGTGGAGCCTATGTTGAAACTGTCTCTACAGAAAGTCACGCTTTTTGACATTTTGTGCCATTCTGACTCTGCTAAATGGAGAAAAGGGAGAGGGAGCCTGCTGGATCTGTTTCCCGCTACTCTGGACTGCTCATTTCAACCTTCACTGGTCAGCTCTGCCCATCACTAACAGATTTGCTCTCAAGCAAATCCATCCCAGGCCCTGACATTTATCCAGCATCTTTTACTCTCTTCTATTCATTAAGCATGGGCGGTTGCCATGGCAACCATTAACTGCACCTGACATCCAGGAATAGTTCTGGCATTTTGAGCAAACACCACACTGCGATTTAGTTCTGCAAGGTAACCTTGCAACCTGTGTGGACGTCATGGTTTCTCCCCTGTGTCTGAGCTTTGCTCTGCGCTCCTTGCCTGGCTCAGGCCCTGGGGCAGGAGAAAGAAGGCGGGTCTCCCTTTCGAGATTCCCCATTCCCGTGCTCACTCACCCAAAGAGACTTTTTGAGCTGCAATGTGATGGAGGTGTGGTGGGGTGTCTCTGTGTGGGATGTGTAAGGCCAGCAGCGTGTGTGCGATGGGGTAGGGGTGCGGGTGGAGGGGGCCATCTGGGGCTAGCAGAGGTGGATGCAAATGCATTCCAGAAAAGCAGAGAACTGAAAGGGGGGTATGTGGTGCCCGGATGTGGATGTGACTATAGATGCGTGTGCAGGTGAGGGTGTGCGTGGTGTGTGCGTGCACACTTACGTTGCACTTGGAACGAACTGTGCTCTTAGAGTAGAACCTACTCCTCACACCTCTCCCTCTTGCTGTCCTCTAGATCAGCCATGCTCAAACTGTAATAAGTGTGCAAATAGCCTGGGCACGCCGTGCAAAGGCAGATTCAGACCTGTAGGTCCAGGGGAGGGCCTGCGCCTCTGCCCCTTCTGGGATTTCTAACCAGGTCCTGGTCGCTGCTGATGCTGCCAGTCCAGGGACCACACTTGGTGGCCCCAGGCTGGCTTTTGGTCCTGAATTTGAACGTGCAGAGCCATGAGAGCCATGGCTCTTGCTCTGCTGGTCTCCTTACTGTTCCTCTAACATGCATTTTATGTCTGCGAGGCGTTTGCTTTTGCTGCATTTACTGTCTGCCTGAGCACCCTCCCCTGGCCCTTCGCGGAGCTGGCTCATTCTAGTCTTTAGATCTCCGTCTGCCTTGAATACTTCCATTCACTTCCTCCATGGAGCCTATGGTTCCGTGTGAGCGTGCTAATTATCTCATTTATATTTATTGCCTTGTTTATTTTCGGACTCCTTCACGGGGATATAAGCACCCCCGTATCTCAAATGTCTTACATGAGACCTCGTACAAAGCAGGTAATTTGGAATTATTTATTGAATGTCTGTCTGCTCTATGTTGCATCCGAGGGAATCTTAGACAAGGTGGCTTCCGGCGGGATAATGGCAAAAGTCATGCTTCTGTGTGATATGGCCCATGCCCCGCTGCAGCTTCTTCTACCCACACTCTTCTTGCATAGGCTTTGTTTTTTGCACCTGCCTCAGGACCTTAGCACCTCTTCTCTGCCCCTTGTATCCTTCTTCTATCCATTCTCCATTTGGTCAATTCCTACTTGTCCTTAAGAGCTTACCATGAGCATGTCCTCAGGCTGATGCCATCTAATTACCTGCTTCCACTGCACTCCACACTTTTCTTTGGGGGTGGGGGCATGTTATAAATAAATAATTACGGGTTTAATTATAGGTCTGTTTATTTTCTGCTACTATAAATTCCAAGAGGGCATCTCCATCTTTTGTCCTGCTGTTTTCACAGTGCCTGGCACACAGTAGGTCATCAAATAAACAAATAGGTAACTGAAAGGGTGAGTCTTGAGCATTTCCTCCAAATCTACATTCTTCTCAAAGCTTCTTGTGCTGACATCTCTTTACTGGCTGAGACCCTCGTTTTATTCCAGAGTCTTTGAGAGCCTGGGCCCTCTGCTTATTCCTTTCCCTCTTCCCTCTCCCAGGACTGTGGCTTTTTTTTTTTTTTTTTGAGACATAATTGTTCTTTGTGAGGAGGATGCTTGGGCTCACATCGCATTCACCATGCCTCCTCCTGTCCCCTGCGTGTCCCAGCCAGCCTGAGGCCCAGAGTCTACTATCAGGGGTCATGGACCAGAGGTCTGTGGGGAGGGAGCATGGAGTATCCCTATCTGATGGTCAGGGAGGCTGAGGTCACTAGTCAGTACCAGGACTCTGGAGGGGATGTCTGTTCTCGCTGTCTGAGATGTATCCGTTCTTCTGTCTTCTGCTAAAGGGCACCCTGATTCCCCTGTAGGGAACTACTTCTCTTTCAATGCAGCCCGCGTGCGTGGCGGGAGTAGCTGGATGCCCACCGTCAGCTCAGCTGTGCGCAGGCAATTCAGTCGTTACCAGAGTCCCAGATTTGCTTGGCTGCTGTGGTTGGCTGAAGGGAGGGCACGTGACCTAGATTTGACCAATCAACAAATTCCACCTCCCTGGCCTTTGTCTGTCAGCGATGGCTACGGGACCTGGTTGGGACCTGGTTGGCCCCGGGGGTGGTAGTTCTGAAGGCTTGGCTAGGGCTGTTGAGAAAGAAACATGTTCTTTCTCATTGGATTACTAAGACAGTAGGCTGGAGCTGGAGCTGCCAAGGACTTCCTCTTGGAGAGGGCGAGCTTGACGGAGAAGCCAAGGCGGGAACATAGAGCTCTGTTCCTGGGGGGACGATGCTGAGCACGGCTCCTGTGCCAGGACCCACAGTCTGCAAATCACCTGCTCTCATCACCTCCTTTGATTCCCAGAGCAAGCCTGTGAGGTAGGAAGGGTAAAGCAAGGAATCTGCATTTCACAAACGTGGACACCAAGACCAGGAAGGGTTGTTTGAGTTACGGGGTTTGCAGTACAGGTTTGGGGCAAAGCCAGTGGGACTAGGAGACAGATCTGTTTTGCTCTGGAGACAGATCTGTTTTGCTCTGGAGTCCATTGGTTCTTTTCAATAGGTAGCTTTTCAGACCGTTGCTGGAAGAAATCACAGAGGGGTGATGAGAGATCAAATCCTGATGAACTTCTTTGAGACCCTGGATCCAGCTATGCCTGAATCAGCTTCACCTCTTGGATGTATCAGTAACTGCTGAAATTTGGTAGTGGCTGATGGCCAACCTGGTCCTTGCAGCAGGAAGCACACTCATTCATTTATGCAAGAAATATTTTGAGAAGGATGTAGGTGAGAAGAACTTACAGAGTAAAAGGAAGAGGAGCTCTGAATTCGTAAGGATGAGACCCCTACGTAATGAAAGGAAAGGGTCCATGCTGGGCACAGGCCAAGGCTGTGGCATGGCTGAGGACCCTCATGCCCAGATAAGACCCTATGGAGGAATTAGGGTCTGGGAGAGCCTGCTTAGTCACAAGGGAGCACACTCAAGATGCTGGAGTCAGAACGACGTGCATTTAAGCAGCACTCAGCATCATCCCCCAGAAACAGAGCTGTATACTACACTGCGTCTCTAGCATGTGGAGGAACGAAGCAGGGCAAAGGCTGTGGCGGGTGGCTAGTCTCATATTCCAACGGATGCTCTCCAACCCTTACTGTTGTCATCCTTTGCTTTGCCCCAGCGATAGAGAATATCTCAGCAGGAGATGATGGCCACAAGACGACCCAGACCAGAGGCGCCCACATGCCTCCTGGCCCTCAGGGCTTAGGTGCCTTTCAGGGAAAGAGATTGGCTGTGATGAAACTCCTGTCTCCTCCTCCAATGGAACAGGGCTTGTAACAGAAATTCATTCCCTCATGTCACCCAGTAAATAGCTATTAGTCACCTACCTACTGGGTGGCAGGCACTGTTCTAGGCATGGTGACCACTGTGCCATGGCCCAGAGAGCACCTGGGGCCCTCCTGGGGCGGGTAGTGGGAGGACAGCTGAACACATGATTTCAGACTGTGGTCAGAGCTATGAAAGATTTAAAGCAGGATGAGGGGTTCAGGGTGCCAGTCTGGGAGGGTGGGGGACATGTAGCCCAAGAGTTGAATGGGGAAGGAGCCAGCTCCATTCCAAACCGGGGTCAAGTGCGTTCCGGCAGGGGAAATAGGAGCTCTGGGGCCCGTGGTGGGGATGAGCTGGGGCCACAAGAGACAGGAGCCGTGAGAGACAGAGAAGACCCAGTAGGGAGCGGGAAGGAGGAGGAAGAGGAGAGCAAGGGCTTGTGAAGCATGGAATGGCACCGATGTCTCATCCCAAATGCAGTGGGGGCTCAGGGAGGAAGTTAACGTCAAGCAGGAGAGTGAAACCACCAGATGCATGGTCATTTTTCAATGACCATCAGGTTGCCTGCTGGGTGGAGAATGGTCCCATGGGGAGAGGGGGAGAGAGTATGAAACCAGGGGCAGCTGGGGCCACCCAGTCCTTGGTGACAGCAGCGGCCTGTGGTGGCCGGGGGTGGGGGGTGGGGGGGAACAGGCAGCCCAGGAGGCCGAAGAAGCTAATTGGTTAACTGGCTAATCCCATGTTTTGAAGGCAGAGCTGGCAAGATCTGGGTGGTGGATGTGGAGGGAGAGAAGAGGCGTCAGGCTTGTCTGAGTTTCCCACCTGTGGGACTGGACAGGTACCAGGAAAGGAGAAGGGGCAAGGGGCAGGCTGAGGAAGGAAATGAAGACTCTAAGTTCACTGCCCGAAGAATGAAGTTGCATTCATGCGCACTTGAGTTTGTGACCTGCCGTCTGTATCCAGTAGAAATGGAGCCAAAGAAGTGGATTCGAATCCCAGCTCCTCCACTTCCCCCTGGAGTGGCTTACTTTGCCCGAACTTGGGTTTGCTGTAAATGAGGGCACTGGTAGTCGCTTTCTCAACCGCTTTACCGTTATTGTTTGTCTCTCAGAATTCAATAAAGTAATGTGGATAAAGCACCTACTAAGGTGCCTGACGCATACTGGGTGCTAAATAAAGCTTAGTTCTCTTCCCTTCGCCCTTCCGGGCCAAGGTACGATCTCTCTCTGGGGTACGGGGGTTGATAGTTACCAATACTAATCTGGGAAGATGATGATCTTGACCTGATGAGAGTTGCTGTGATTCATGCTCAGGATCAAGTACTTTACCTAAACATCGAGTCACCACAGCCTGGGATCGCCTGCTGGCTCTACCACTTACTGGCTGTTCCTCCTCGGGCAAGTTATTCTACTGCTCTGAGCTTTAGTTTCTTTAGCTTAAAGTGGGTATACAGACGCCATCCTCGGAGGGCTGCTGTAAGTGTTCAAGGGGCCAGAAAGCTTAGACACATCTTAGACAACTTTTTTTAAGATTTACTTATTTAAATATTTGAGAGAGAGAGAGAGAGCACAAGCAGGAGGGGCAGAGGGAGAGGGAGAGAGAGTCTCATGCAGATGCTTCACTGAGCACAGAGCCCAATGTAGGGCTCAATGTCAGGACCCTGAGATCATGACCCGAGCTGAAATCAAGAGTTGGATCCTTAACCGACTCTGCCACCTAGCACCCCAATCTTAGACAAATCTTATGGTGGGGGGGGGGTTGGATTCACTGAGGTGTGTCATGCTATGGCCTATTAGGCACCCATCACTCTGACTATATGGGTGGCCAGCAAAGATATCCATAATGGGTGTATTTTCTAAACGCTGCAGTTCAATATGGAAGGCCTCATCTCATCTGTGTAAGCAAAAAATATGTGCTAATGGATTATAAGGCAGTTAATGTAAACGGTGGTGCTGGGAGTTGAGTAGTGCACCACCTGAGCAACCGTACATAGGTTATTCTGTGGAATGACAGCTAGATAGGTGGATATTGATTTAGGCAGAGGATCGTCATGGATACAGATCTGGATATAGGTATGTCTCAGCAGGCATAGGAAAGGATTGAGAAGGTTACTTTCAAGAGTGGTTACCTCTGTGGGGTGGGGAGGGGATAGAAATTGAGCGGCAGAATTGGGAGGACGACTTTTGCCTCTTATTCTCTCTTTGTAAAAGTAGATTATGAGTGATTTTCACTTTTTTGGCTCCATTTCCCCATATTTTTCAAATTCAAAAATTTTCTTTTTTTTTTTTAAAGATTTTATTTATTCATTTAACAGAGAGAGAACACAAGCAGGCAGAGAGGCAGGCAGAAGCAGAGAGAGAGGAGCAGGCTCCCTGCCGAGCAAGGAGCCCGATGCGGGACTCGATCCCAAGACGCTGGGATCATGACCTGAGCCGAAGGCAGCTGCTCAACCAACTGAGCCACCCAGGCGTCCCTCAAAAATTTTCTAATAGCAGAGGATTATTGTGTGAAGAAGCGTCTAACAGATCACTTTATATGTGGGGTTTGTGTTCAGTGAACTTGGTAGCTAAAGGGGAAAACGAGGCAATCAACAGTACGTTTAAGGGGAAGGGGCAGGTTAGAGGTTGAAAGAAACCACGACCATGAAGCTTACAGCTCATCCCTGGCAGTTTCTGGCGGGTGCCCAGGGGTGCCCCAGGGTTCCGTGAAGTGTTAATGAGATCACAGAGCTGTTCTCAGGTGCTGGCTGGGCCGCGCTTCTCTGGGGCACCTGGAGGTGGTCTCCTGTTTCTCACCTAAGGAATGATGCTGATGTGAGAATTTCAAATCAAGTAGGGGAGTAGGAGTCATCATAGGGCACAAGGGTGACTCTGTGTGAATTCTGGACCATTTTGCTGCCACCCTCCCACTTGTCTGACTTCCAGTTCAGGTTCCACCATTGTGTTAGCTGTGTAAGTGAGTTAACCCCTCGAGGCCTCAGTTTCTTCATCTGGAAAATGGGTATAATCACCGTAACGAAGCACATAGCATGGTGAAATACACATTAATTTCCAGCTAGGATTAGTTTGAGTGTCATTTCCAAGGGCTACCATTCCTTTTTTTAAAGATTGTATTTATTTACTTGAGAGAGAGAGGGAGAGCGAGCGAGAGTGCGTGAGTGGGCGGGAGGGGTAGAGGGAGAGGGAGGAGCAGACTCCCTGCTGAGCAGAGAGCCCGCCATGGGGCTCGACCTCAGGACCCTGGGATCATGACCTGACCCGAAGGCAGATGCTTAACCGACTGAGCCACCCAGGTGCCCTCGAGGGCTACCATTCCTAATCAAAATTCTGAATCCCAAATAGCCCTGAACATTTATTTGGGAGCCAAACCTTGAGGTCATTGCATGGACTCATGCTGAGTCCATGGCAGAGCTCTTGCTGAGTTCTGATGGCAGAGCCCGACCTGAGCTGATGTGGGAAAGCATTTGTGGTCTTTGTTGGTCTCACTCGTTGGAACTATTTCCAAGGTTTGCTGTCGAGTGGTGGCCGCATCTATCTGACCGCGGGGTGCCCTTCCAGAGGTGTTTCCAGCCATCTCTGGGAGATGCCCCCTAGCACCTTCCTGGAATCCTACCATTCTCATTCCTGAAATGCATCTGAAGAAGAGACTAGAGGTGCAGCCACAACCAACCCCATATTCCTCCATTCTTCTGCCTTTCTCCACGTATTTATATCCTATGTTTGGGTGTTTGTCTTATATTGCTCTAAATCAACTCACTTTTTTTTTAAAATGGAGATTTATTTTCAAAGGAAACTTTATAACCTGACTGTAAATGGAAAGCGAGTACCGCTGGCCATAAATAGAATGCATTGCAAAAATAAATACAATGGAAACAAAGTGATGTTATTAAATTCTAGCTAGATACTGTGAATTGAAAAGCAAATAGCTTTCTCACCATGTGGCGGGATGTTATTTAGTGTCTGGTCCAGAATCCAGGCGTCAGGTGAGGCAGGTGCCCCCTGAAGCAGGGGAGCCTGGGAGCTCCTGCTGGTGGGCTATTGAGGAGCCTCCTGGTAGAAGGAAGCGGCTAGGGGACCCCCTTCCATCGGGGTGGGCAGCACAGAGGTTCCATGCCCGGAGTCCCACCTCATGGGAGGAGAGCAGCCCCAATTTGCCCAGTGCCCCCCCACCTCCACCCGTCACAGGAAATTTCCTTCTGATCTGCAAGGCCCTTGGGCCTGTGTTGCTGCGACTTTGTCTGGAGGGAGGCGCCTTTTCGTAACCAGGGGGAGGTGAGCCTAGAAGCTGGTTTGGGCAGGGGCCTGAGGAGCTGGTGAGCAGGGAAGTGACATGATGATGTGCAAATCCCAGCTTTGTGGAGGTGGGGGGAGCAGGAGCAAGGAGCACGCTCTTCACTGCGTAGGGGACACCCTATGAAGGCAATAAATAGGGGCCATGATCACTAGTCACAGTGGGATGGGCGGGAAGCCTCTTAAGGGGTGTCTGAACTGAGGCGGGATGCTGAACGGGAGCCGGCCATGCTAAGAACAAAGAGGGAGAGCATTCTGGTGGGGGTGGCCTGCACGTGAAAAGGCCCAGAGGCTGGAATCCTCAAGGGCAGTGCTTCTCAGACGTCAGGGGGTGCAGACTCCCCTAGAGCACTTGCTAAAAGGACAGCCTCCCCTAGAGATTCCGAGCCGGCCAGGCCAGTCAGGAGCGGGACCTGAAACTCAGCGTTGGAGCAAGCTCCCAGGAGATGCTGTGGCTGGCGGTCGGGTCTCTTTATTCTGCACGCCCCACCCCCACTGCACTAGCAGTGCTCCTCGGGAGGGGCTCCTCACCCCCTGGCAGCCACCGGTGCCATCTACAGACACAGGTTCCCCGGCCCAGGCGGGGCTGGGCCGTCTCTTTGGGCTTCCGAACCTTGAGAACACCTCACAGGCCAACACCAGGCTGTGGGCTCTCCAGATCTCCCGTTGCCAGAGCCCCTCCTTGGCCTGAACAGAAAGAGGAGACTTGTTCCCTCCAGCACTGTGGCTCTGGGGTCTCAGCCCTCCTTGTGAGCACGGACCCCTCCACGTTCTGCTCTGGTCCTGGAGCTGAGGGGCACACCCATCCCCTCTGATCTACCCTCCTCGCCTCCCTCTACGAGATACATCAGTGTTGTCCTGCGGCCTCAGAGAGAACTAGCCTGGCAGGAGAACTTGGCAGTCAAGAGCTCGGGCTCAGGAATAGCCAACCCCAGCTTCACACCCTTCTTGCTTGTGCAACCTTGTTCACATTTCTCAACATCTCTAAGCTTGGTGTTTTCAACTGGAAAGTTGAGGCGGCCAAATCAATGAGATAATATAAATAGAGCACTTAGCATAGACCTGGGACACAGGCTACGTGGACGATAATAATGACGATGGTCAAAAAAAAATAATAATAATGACGACGGTCACTCTGCAGCCAGGTAGGTCACTCAGGGGAGCCCTTCATTTGTAAGGAGTCCCCTCGTTCCAGTCTGGGAGGCTGGTCCTACTTGTGGTGTCTGTCCCAGGACTTCATGAGGCATTGCCCCTGCCATGGTTTTCCCTGTGCATTTTGATCCACATCTCACGGGTGAGGGCCCTACAGCTCAAGGAAGTGAGGGAAGTGATCTAAGGACGGCCCAGCCAAGTCACTGAGCTGGAATTTAACCCGGGTCTGTTTCCTCTCCCCAAGAAGCCACCCTAATAGGACCTTGGGGGATGCTAGACAAACTGGGCGGAACTGTCACACGCTCCCAGGAGCCAAGGGCAGACAAGGCACTGCCTGGGTCAAGCTGGGGAGCTGGGGGCTGTCGGGGGGGGTGGAGTGAAATCTTGGGGTATCTCAGCTGGGCTGCTGGGAGGCCATCTGGAAAGGCGCCCAGAGCAGAATGAAGCCACAGGCGGATCAATCAGTTGTCGCCCCAGTGAGCAACATGGCTGCCCGCACCATGCTGGCTCTGTGGGGGACGCCAGGAAGCAGGCCAGGACCTTCCCCCAGGAGCTTTGTCTCATTGGGGAGGGAGAGCACAGACTCACAAAGAGGGACTCCACTTGGAGTGGGAGGGGAGGGTTTAGGGTTCAGAGGAGCTCCTGGAGTGCTGGGCATCAGGCTGGGCTGCAGGAAAGGCTGAGCCTGGTCCCCAGCCAAGGCACTGACAAGGAAGGCGTGGGGCAGTCATGTTTCAGAGGCTGGCACAAGCCAGGGTGACATCCCCGGCGGGGGGGGGGGGGG
>CM052805.1:16025980-16064294 GCA_028533885.1 Nasua narica | reverse complement strand
GGGGCCCGTGGCTTCTCAAACACCATCGTGCCCAGAGCCCACAGCTCCTGTTTTCTATCTGCTATCACCACCTGCATTTCCTGATTGTGGGGGGGCTCCAGGCTGGCATGAAAACGGACAGGGGTGGTGGCGGAAGGGGGAGGAGGAGGGGGAGGGGGAGGAGGAAGGGGAAACAGAAGAAGGGAAGGAGGGGGAGGAGGGGGAGGAGGCGCGGGCAGCTGTGAGAGCCCTTGGAGAATTTGCAGGCTTTCAGAATAAAGCCGCCACATGGCTGCTGGGGAGTTGGTGGGAACGCCGGGACACATCTCTCCCTACGTGAGGGCTGTGGCACCCACACACATGGAACATTCTGACGGCTAATAAATCCTGGGGGAAAGCACGGGGCTCAGCCCAAGGAAGAGCCTTTCTCTAGATTCATCCTTGAGGGCAGGGCTTGGGGGGAGGGGAGGGGCAGAAGAGCAAGACCACTCACTTAGGCAGCAGGCCCAGGGTCAGCTGCAGCTGCTGGGCTGCCCTGGGGGCCAAGGGGATCCATAGCCTGTGTGGGGCCAGCTCGTGGGCCTGGGCCCGGGCCGCTGGGTTGCAGAGTCCTATGCTTAGAACAGTCCCATGCTTAGTTTAATGCTCTGTTCTCACTGTCCTGAAATTCCTCATGTTTTTTGACCAAGAAGCTCCCCATTTCCATTGAGCTCTAGTCCCCGGCAGTTTATGCTGCCAGTTGTGCAGCCTACACAAGGCAACCAGAGAGGAGCGCCATTTGGGGGCACCGAACACAGGTTAGATCTATCTTTTTGGTCAGTTTCATCTTTCCATTGAACCTGGAAAGAGTAGAAGAGTAGAGGCTTAAACACATAAGAGTGCTAAGAAAAGGAACCTCTCTTACCATAGGGGCTTTGACTCGAGCCAGAGTGTCTAGGTTCAAACTCTGACCCTGTCGCCCAGGCTGTGTGACCTTGAGCAAGTCGCTCTCCGTCTCTGAGGCTCGTTTTCCTCATCTATAAATTGGAGCTACAGATTCATCTCAGAGGGTCTTCGTAAGAAATCAATGAGTTTAAATCTGGAAAGTCCTTAGAATTGTGAAAGTTTTAGCTGCTACTATTATTTATTTTTTTTAAAAAAGGCAAATCGTTATATACACTGTGATTGCTGTTTATTCACTGCCGCCTGGGTGCTAGAAATACACTTCCATGTAATCCTTCCAAGAGCACTATAGATACATATCGCTGTTTTCATCCGAGTTTTTTATAGCTGAGAAAACTGAAGCTCAGAGAGGGCATGTGACTCATGCGAGGAAGCCCAGCTAACAAGTGACAGAGCTGGGCCTCGAACCTAGGTGGCCTAGCTCTGGACTTGGACACCATACTCCTCTCTGCTATGCAACTCAGCAAAGTCGGGGAGGGATGTAGATTGTGTTGATGGGGAGAGATTGGGGGCTGAATCACGGACAGGTCGATGAGAGAGGATCGCAGGCCAGCCAAGGGCAGATGCCCAGGGGGCTGGGTTCACACTCTGATCTGTTTCCCACCTGCAGCCTCAGAACAAGAGGCCGTGGTTTATAGTCTAACCTGTGTGTCCCCACGGCCCCACACAGCCCAGTCAACCACCAGTGTTTAGCTCCATATGCCTTCTTTTTGATTCTGATTTCATATTTAGGGCAGGTTGGTGAAGGGTGACTCTAACATATTTCCAAATCAACCCCCAAATATTTCAGTTCCAGGGACAGACATGATGACTGATTATGCTGGAAACCGCCTGGTCTGTGGAAGCCCCTGTCTCTTCCCTGTGCCCCCCATGCCCTACCACCACTGTTTGTTTGTTTGTTTGTTTGTTTGTTTTATCACATACTTAAAAAGCTTTTAAAATTGCCTGGGTATTTTTAAATAGCACTGTACAGACATTAACTCATAATAACCCCATGGGATCCTAACGTTGTTGCCATTTTACAGATGGGGAAATCCCTGCAGCACCTCCTACTAGCTGTGTGACCTTGGGAAAGTCACTTAACCTCTCAGTAGCTCAGGTCTCCCCATCTGTAAAATGGGGATAACAGCCTTACCTATCCCATAAGGAGCCGTGAGGCATAAATGTGGTGTCTGCAGTGATTACCACGGGGCCAGGCACAGAGTAAACACTGTTAAGTGATAGCTATTTTCATGATTGGGTCTTTCCGATCTCAGAAAGGTTGACAACCTCAGATAGCTTTCCCTTGCCCTCAAACATCCAATATGGCAGCAGATTCTGTCAATCTCCAAAGCAGGTCACTGCTGGGAACCCTTCTTCCTCGCCCCGGGTCTCCCTGCTTCTACTTTTCCTCTTTCCTTGCCCACAGTGAGGCTTTGCAAAGGAAACCCACTTCACATGACTCCCCTGCTTCCCATCACATTGAGAACCGCATCTGAAGTCCCCACCAGGCCCAATGTCCCTCCATCATGATCCCCTCTAGCTTCCAGGGCTTGTCTCCAACCACGACACCCCCTCGGTCTCTGTGCCCCAGTCACACCAGCTGCAAACACACCAGGGGCTTCACTGCCCCAGGGCCTTAGCACATGCCATTCTGTCTGCCTACAACCCACCACTGCATGTTCACACAACTGGCTTCATCTTCCCACTCAGGTCTCAGCTCACATGTCACCTCCCCAGAGATGCCCTCTCTACCATCCATACTGGGACATGATCTGATTTACTCTGGAAGAAGAGCATCCTCCCTGCTTCGTGGGGAAATCATTACTCACCCAGCATGTTCTGCACTGTTTCTACAAAGAACCACCAGGCTCCGGGCTCCCCTGCATGAAAGTACGTGAACTGTAATTCATCTGCTCGCTCAACAGGCCTTGTGCTAGGACGTGTGTGTAAAACCAAGACTAACGTGATAGCTGACTCACCAGGAGCTCAGAGCCCGAGCGAGAAGTGGATCTGGTGGTGTTCTCCTACTGAACACGTTTCATGGCCCAGAACTTTCTGTAAAGAGTGAAGCTGCTCTGACAGGTTTCAGGAGGCCTAGGTTTGAATCCCAGCTGGGATGCTTACTGTGATGACCTGGGACAAGTTACTTAACCTCTCTGAGCCTCCCCCCACCTGATGATGCCGCTGTTGGGCGAAAAAAGACATAAAGCATGGGGGAGTAGCTAGCACATGAGGCAGGAAATACTGGCTTATTGCCTTCTTTTTCTATCCTACATGCTTGTTAGTCCTTTTTCCTTTTTTTCAGACTTGAACTCTGTGTACATTGGAGAGATACAGAGCAGCGGTGAAGCGTTTGCACTCAGAGCCGGGCTCCACTGCTTTCTTAGCTGTGTGACTCCAGGCCGGTTGCTTGACATCTCTGTGCCTTAGTTTCTACTGCTGCAAAATGAGAGTAATGATGCACAGAGCTGTTAGGAAGGTTAAATGAGCTAATTCACCAGAGGTCGGTCGGCTGGTGGCATTTCGTCAATGCTTAAAAACCACTGATTACCACTGATAATATTAGCCGATTAAGTGCTGACAATAGGCTTGGGCCTGGACAAGAAGATGCAGGAATAACAACACTGGACAGCTTGTAGGGAGGATGGATGGAACGGAAAAATATAAGGCCACAGCCTCCAAGTTGCTCGGTGGTACAGACTCCCCAGCACACAAGAGGGCAATGAACATTTGGTGCCTGCCCCGGCTAGTCACAGACACTAGAAGAGATGGCTTCAGGAACAGCCACATCCAGGCACTAAGCAACAAGAATAATCTGCGCTTCCCCTCAGGGGCTTGAGCTGTTGCCAGTGGATACAATGGGGGCATGCTTTGGGGTGACCTGGCATCCAGCCCCCAACACATGTGGTCGTTACACCTTTACTGGCCTTCCTCCTGGGTCCCCAGCTCATCTGTTCGTTCAAGCAACGTCTCCCGAGTGGCCACAAAGACAAAGGTTCTGTCCCATGCCCAGGAGTTTCAGATGCAAAGAAGAGTCCACCAGCGAGTCAAGGGTTCAGGGCGGGGAGGAGGCAGACGCTCGCTGCCCGGGCAAGCTCGCTGCCCGCTCAGGGACAGATGAGGCCGCAAGACAAGAAGACCCTTCTGTTGCAGGCCCAGGGCTGTTGGAGGCATCATGACCTCTGCAACCCACTCCCTGTTTCAGGAGATGCCACCAACCCCAAGAAGGAGAGCCCAGAGTCAGAAATGCAAAGGATGCAAGGAATTCCGCCCCGGGGGACGAGAGCTCCTGCCTGTCACACACCAGGGTGCGTTCCCTACATGCATTTTGTTCTATGTGGGGGCCTCTGGGTCGTCCAGGAGGTGCGTGGGATGAAGGAGTGGCAGGCTTGGGCTGCTCTGTCCCTTCTCTGTCCTCTGGGTACTGTGACGGGGAGGGCGTGGGTACAGCTTACGACAGAGCCTAGGAGCGCAGTGGGTGACTTGGGAGCTGTCTTAGTTTGTGTTCCGAGTACACGGTCTCCAGGAGATTTATGTGCCAGAGGCTCATTGGGGTGAGCTCTTGGGACTGGTCCCCGAGGAGCAGGAGCGAGAGGGAGAGAGGAATGGCCCTGGGGCTGTGATGTGGACTCAGCTGTTCCATGGGCACTCCGGAACGAGAAGGCTTTTTAGAGTGTCCTGAATGAAGGCAAGGAGGCGGGGCCTCTACCTCCCCACCTTGATCTCGGCTGGATGCCTGTGGGAAAGGTGTGTGACCTTGAGGGCAATTCTAGGTTAGGGGCTCCGCTGTCAACTGGCTGGGCCAGCAGGGGCCATCCTGGTGAGGGGGGGAGGACGGCTGAAGGGGAGCTCGTGCCGGGGGCCCCCCAGCATTCTGCCACAAAGATCAAACAGACTGGAGTGCCGCTTGTTAGCCGAGAGACCTTGGGGAAGTCAACCTCTAGGAGCCTTATCTTCCCCACGTATAAAAGAGGGGCAAGGCCAGGAGGGCTTCCTAGGGCCGGGTTGAGGGCTGATGGAAGGCTGCAGGTGGAACGCAGGGTTTGGCAGTGTTAGGAGAGGTCCTTACTACGCCAGAGCTAGCACAGAGCGCCACACCTAAAGCAAACTGCGGGATTTGTGTGTGGTCGGGGCGGGGAATGGAGGAGGGGAGGACGGCATCCAGGAAAGTGTCTCACAGTTGGGGACGGCTGAATTTTGGAGAAACTGGCCATCTAGCGAAAGGTTCACACCTGTGGGGAACATGGACAGGGGAAGAGTTAATTGCCCGCGGACGGCTGGGTGGTCCCTGTCCTTTGGGGTCAGCACAGCCCCACACTCCTGCTACATAGGAAACCCAGCTTTAGGACCTTTCTGCTTCTGACACTGCCATTCAGACTTGCTACCTTGCTCAGCATGGCAGCTCCATCAGCCAGAAGGGAGAAAGCGAAAAGCCCAGAAGGAAGAATAGGAATCCTGAGCTTCCATGGGGCTAAATAGAAGCCCCCGTCAAATGCAAAGAAAGCAAAAGGGCAGTGAGCACAGTGACCCCAAGAAAAGCCCACTGGATTGATAATCCCCACAACAGCAGTGGCACAGCTGGGTGAACGACACCAGGGCAGGTGCCAAAGAAATTCACCTGGTTGGTTCCATCAAAAGGCTCCATACCAGTTGGACCGTTGCCATTATAGCCTGGCATCCAAAGGGAAACTGAGGTGGGCTCTGAGCCTCCCACTTCTCCCAATTCTTTGTTCAAATTAGTTCAGGGGCCCCTGGGTGGCTCAGTCAGTTAAGCATTTTCGTTCAGCCCAGATCATGATCCCAGGGTCCTGGGATCGTGTCCCACATTGGGCTCCCTGCTCAGTGGAGAGTCTGCTTCTCCTTCTCCCTCTGATCCTCCCCCTGCTCGTGCTCTCTCTCTGGCTCTCTCTCTCTCTCTCTCTCAAATAGATAAATAAAATTTAAAAAAAAATTCAAATTAGTTCACCTCTGAGAGCCACACTCTCAGGATTCCCCAGAAAGGGTGTGCATGAGATGATCAGAGGAAAGTAATCAATTAGTCCCTTACTTTACTCAACAGACACTGATTGGTCACCTAGTATTTGTCAGGCGCTGCTTTGTCCCTGGGCCTCAGAGGGGATGACGTTGGATTAAAACTTTCAAAACACCCAGTCTCCACTGTTAGGATTCAGAGCCGGTGGCGAGAAGGTAGGGGAGAGAGGCTGAGCAGGTGCCCTTCCTTGAGGTGGGTGCTGGCGGCCAGGTGCGCTCAGTTCATGAAACTTCATTAAGTTGTACGCGTGGGCAGCAAAGTGTGTTACACTTTGATTTTCTTTTTAAAGCTTAACAATTTAAAAGCTCTAAGTCCTAAAAAGATGATGGTACCCTTTTCCATGTGCAATTAGAAAAACCACTCTCCTTAACATATGTACGAGAAAGTACAACACATTCTAATTTTTTCCATGATGACTACTCTGGTCAGTTTTTGAAATATCAAATCTCATTTTTAAAAAGCTTTTCTCTCTCTCTACTCCCCCACGTGTTCTGGCCCAAAGCACATGCTTCATTTGTTCTGAATCCAGCCCTGGGGGTGACTGAAACCCACCAGGTTTCTGTCTTCCCGAAACTGAAATTCTCATGAAGGAAAGCAGCCACTCTATAGGCAAATGAATGCAGGAAGGAGGTAAATGCAGATAGCAATGAATGCTATGGAGAAGATCAAACAGGGTAATGGGGTACAGATACCTGGGGCGGGGAGGGCAGAGGGCGGGGAAGAGTCAGGGAAGGTTCCCTGAGAAGTTAACATTTAAGTAGATTCCTAGAGGATAAGATGACCTCCCTAAGAAGAGTTTTCTGGGCAGTAGGAATGCAGGGGTAAGGGACCACAGAGCTTGCCAGAGTATGCAAAAGGGCTGATTGTGGCTGGAGGAGAGAAGGGAGAAGCAATGGGAAGGAAGCTGGAGAGGCGAGCAAGGGACAGAAGGGGCAGGACGGTACTTTACAACCTGCTGGGCAGCTTTTAAAAAGCACCAGTGTCTGGGGTGCCTGGGGGGCTCAGGTGGTGAAGCGTTGGACTCTAGATTGCAGCTCAAGTCATGATCACAGGGTTGCAGGACCGAGCCCCACGTCAGGCTCCATGCTCAGCGGAGAGTCTGCTTCTCTCCCTCTCCCTCTGTCCCTTCCCTTGCTCTCTCTCTCTCTCTCTCTAAAAATAAATAAATAAATCTTTAAAAAGAAAAAAAAAAAAACAGTGCCTGGACAGTGCCCCCGCCCCCCTGCACACACCACCACAGTGGGCTGCAGCCCAGGCATGAATGTGTTTAAAAACTCCCCAGGTGATGAAATGTGCAACCATGGGCAACAGCCCCTAGTCTAGAGCCTGGAAGCCCACACGTAAATTTCTTAAACTTTTATGTGCATCCCACTCAGCAGAGGATCTTGTTAAAATGCAGATTCTGACTCAGTAGGTTGGGTTCAGGAGCTGCATTGCTAACGAGCTGCCAGGTGCCGCTGATGCTCCCGGTCCAAGGACCACACTTTGAGTAGCAAGGTTTGGGGCTGTGATAAGGAGGCTTATTTTTAAAGAGCCGGGAGAAGCCACTGGAGAATAGCAAGCAGGAGGATAGCATGACCTTCTGGATGTTTTCAAAAGATTCGGCAGGCGACAATGCAGAAAATGGATTGGAGGGAGAAGAGAGTGGGCACCGGAAGATAAGGGATAAAGGAATCGAGGGGGAAGGCCGAGTGATTTCTTTTGCTTTTCCCATTCCTGAGGCCCTGGGGGCTGTGGGTGTTGGGAGAGCACGGGAGAGATTGCAAATTTACAGTGTCCAAGGCTTTAATCTCGAATCCCTATCTATGTGATCTCACTAGATAGATACTCAGAACTATCCCATGGGGAGTAACTCACCTAAGTAATGACTTTCAAACCCAGATCAATGCCCCAAGCAGAGCAGAAGGGAGGTGCCGGTCCGGGGAAGCTGAGAGAACCAGCAAAGGATGCGGTTGTTTTAAACTATAAGAAAACGATCATCTATGTCTCAACTCTTTGTTGACAACTGGTAGTGCTCTCTTGGGTGGAAAGGATGCCAAGGTGAACGAAGGAAGTATGGTTTTCGTTTGGAGAGCTGATCCTGCTGTATGAATAATAATTCCCCCAGCCTCACTCCCTGCCTTGGGCAATGCCTTCAGACCAATCCCCATGGTTCTGGAAAGAGTCATGAACCAGAGAAGCAAAGGAGAAGCCGTGAAGAAGATGGGGGATTGAAGATACCCCTTCGCAGAGTGGGCAGCTCCTTCCCCAACACACGCTCTCTTTGACTGTGTTGGGCTGTGGAACACCACACTCCTCCCAACACTGCCAGAGAGGTGACTGCCACCTCCAACGGTTGGCTAACGTTCCAGGCTTAATCCCTCAGCCTCCAGAGAAAAGATCCCAACTTGTCTGGAAATTCACTGACTGACCCAGGAGAGAAAGAAAAGTGTATGTTTCTGCAAAAGACAAAATGACCCCATGTTACCTGAACTTTGTCTTGTGGGGGACCCCTTTTTACTATAAAAGGATGGTCATTGATCCCCAGATAATTGAATTATGATGCTTTTTTTCTTTTTTTCTGGCAACAAGGGAGTACAAACACCAAGGTTCCAGACTGGGGTTCTGAAGGTCATATGCTGCCAGCTCTTACAGCATTTTGAACACCTCCCTGTTTCCTGGTCTACAAGATGTTCCAGGCTCATCTTGTGTGTTCTTAGCCAACCGTTGGAGGTGGCAGTCACTTCTCTTGGTCAGCTCTTATAGAATTTTGGAAAGATTGATGATCATAGCTAACATTTTTAAAAACTTCAGGGGTTCACACAAAAATCTAGAATTTTGGCTTTCTTCCAAAAAGTCAGAGGACCTGGCAACAATGGACCCACATTCCTGCATCCGGCCATGTGATTTCTGGTTTGCCATCCTCCTCTCAACCCCTTCCCCTGTGATAACCCCTCTAGCTCTGTGGGCACCTGAGTTTGTGGGCTTTGTCTCCGGATTCCAGAGTCCATAGCTTGTCCCATGGGGTCCCAGGTCCACAGGTTGGGAACAAAAGACTGACTCTTTATCTGGACTTAAAAGCAGTTTGGAAGCCACTTGGATCAAAGATCTTAGTCATGGTTCAAAAAAGGGAGTCTACAAAGCGAAAAATGTAGAAATAACCACAGCTTTCCACCCGGAGTTCTTTGATGTCAGTGATCTCTGGTTCTCAAAGTGGGTGAGTCGTGCACACAAGTACTTTCAGATTTTGATCTCTTCAAGCAAAAGGGACTGTAAGTCCCTCAAATAGCATGAGCGATGTTATCCTAGGAGGCATCATTCCATCCTCTGTGTGTGTGTGCAACAGACTTCATTAAAACCCGATGGGCAGCAAATAGGTTCAGGGCATACTTCTCTCGCTTCTGTCCTCCCCCCAGAATAAGTTCATGGAAGGTAACATGGCAATAGAATTCAAAAGACTTTAAGGTATGGTTATCTTCAAGGAGAGAGAAAGCTGGAATGAACCATGGGACACTGGATTTGAACTCGAGACAGGATGATAAACTCATGTTTAGCTTAATATCAGAATAGATGGGGAAACACAGGAATAACTATAGATATGTCTATACACACGGGCTTGTGTACACACGTGCATTTCCGAGCTCATGTCTACAGTATGCTGGTGCAGTGAGCATAACCAGCACCTGAACCTTGGTTCCCAATCGGGGAACCAGGGCTCCTTGGAGAAATGACTCCTTCCAGGGCTGGGGCGGGGAATACACAAGATGAGCCTGGAGCAACTTGTAGTCCAGGAAACAAGGAAGTGTTCAAGATATCGCCCAATGGGGATCTATCAAAACGACATGGGAGCCAACAGAAAGGGCTCCCAATGGCCAAAGCTGGGACAATCTGAGCAATAAGATAAAGAGTGGAGTCATGGATTATAATCCAAAGTAGGAAGTAAATATCTATGAATCCATAGTGATAGGAATAAATGAATAGATGAATAAGCAAGTGGGGGGAAAAGAGAAAAATCTCCTGTACAGAAGGATTCCCAATAATTAATGTATTTACTGCCACCTCCAAGAGGGGGAGCTTAACTCCCCACTCCTTAGATATGGACTGTGCAGAGTAACTTCCTTCCAAATAGAACAGTATGGAAAGGGGGAGAAGTGCAACGCCACAGGGGAGACACCTGACAGACGTGACCTCGGCCAGGCGATGAAGGTCAACAACAGTGACAAGTCATGGCGATAAGCACACGGCCTCGATTCCATGTGATGAGAACGGCACTTTTTGTCATCTTCCTTTCAAAATCCTGTACTCCCTGATGTGATCATGAGAAAAACATAGACGGAGGCAAACTGAGGTACATTCTACAGAATACTTGGTCAGAAACTCTGAAAACCACCACGGTCATCAGAAACAAGGAAAGCCAGAGAAACGGCCACAGTCTAAAGGAGCGTAAGGTGATGTGACCACTAAATGTTATAGGGTATCCTGGATGGGATCCTGGAACAGGAAAAGGACATTAGGTAAAAACTATGGAAATCAGAATAAGATATGGTTTTAGTTAATAAGGTATCAATATATTAGGGACGACTGGGTGGCTCAGTCGGTTAAGTGTCTGCCTTCGGCTCAGGTCATGATCCCAGGGTCCTGGCATGGAGCCCTGGGTTAGGATCCTTGCTTAGCGGGGAGCCTGCTTCTCACTCTGCCTGCCACTCCCCTGGCTTGTGCTTGCTTTCTCTCTCTCTGAAAAATAAATAAGAAATAAAATCTTTAAACAATATATATTGGTTTATTAGTTGGAACAAATGAATCCTTTTATAAAATGATTTTATTTATTTATTTGAGAGGGGTGGGGAGGGGCAGAGGGAGAGGGAGACAATCTTAAGCAGATTCCCTGCAGAGCAGGGAGCCTTACACAGGGCTCGATCTCATGACCCTGAGATCATGACCTGAGCTGAAATCAAGACCTAGGCTCTTAACCGACTGAGCCACCCAGGAGCCCCTAAGTGTATCCTTCTAATGTAAGTTCTTAATACCAGGGAAAACTGAATGTGCATATACAGGAACTCTCTGTACTATCTTGCAGATTTTCTCTAAATCAAAAACTATGCTAAGTCAAAAGTTTATGTAAACATATGCTCATCTTTTGACTCAGTTCTAAAAATCCTATCATAAGAAAATAATTCTGAACATGTGTGAGAATTTATTTAGAGCGATATATGTGTGTGTCTATTGTTTTTAACTGGAACCAAACTAAATACACAATAACAGGGGATGAACTGAATAAGTTATAGTATATCATAAAATGAAATGCTCTCTGGTCACTAAACGATGCAGCAAAACATCTGTTGATGTAGAAAAGATGATGGTGATACTTTAGTAAATAAAGAAGCCCATTACAAAAATGTATGGTTATAATCTCATTCTGGTTAAAAATAAGGGATAGGGATGTAGAGTAGAAAAATGTAAATATATGTACCAGATGGGTTGTATCTGTGCTCAGAGAATCTGAGGATAATTATTACTTGTTACTTTCGAACTGATTTTTATTTCCTAAGTTTTCTGTAGTGAATGATACACTGTTTCTACAGTAAAAAAGAAGATATAAACATACATGTTTATATACATAGGCATATGTTTATATATAATATGTGTATTTGTATAGTTATACATATGTGTGTGTGTGTGTGTTTATTTATTTATTTATTAAAGAAAACATAGCCTTCCGGGCCCAGGCCATGAACCCCCACTTGACCATGGTGGCAAGCACCTTTGGGATAGAATCCAGCTTTTCCCTTTCTCAAGGCCACTAGAAAAGACACAAGATCCTTCTCAGTGCTTGGGTTTGGTCGCAGAGCACGTCTGGGAAATGGAACAAAATGGCTCACGTGGGGGGAGAGGGTCTAGAACCTTGCCGTGATGAGCCCACAGTCTCTCCCTGTCCATCTTTAGGTTCCTTTCTTGGACGATTCTCCGAGCGGTTCAGGCTGCTGAGTCTGGGGACTCTCCCAGCTGCCTGGCGCGCAGTAGGTTCTCAGTAAACACTAGCTGCGTGAGCCAGTGAATGAATGGATGGAAACACGCATTCCTGCTCTGCTCCCTCGGTGCCCTCTCTTGTTTCCAGTTCTAAGCTGAGAGGATTTCTATTTTGGTGTTTGGAGGCCTCACTTTCTGTAGCACAGCCATTCTCCTTCTGGCTGCCTGTAGAGCTCCCCGGAGCTGCTTGCAACCGAGCTATTGCTTAGGACTCGGGGTCAAGGAGTCTGGAGGAGGGGGCAGGCATCAGTACTTGCGAGCGCTCCCCAGACTGAGGACCGCCCTGCCAGCTGCACTCGCGGCTCCTGTCCCTGGGTGAGGGGCAGTTGGACGTAAGGACCATCTGCAGACCCATATGACCAGCAGACTCTGAATGAACCACCGAGCCCTTTGCGGTCCAGGACATTCACTGCCTTGGGACGTTTGTGACTTACACAGGCACCAGGCAGCCCCTCCCTCCTCCCTTCCATGCATTCTGATAATCCTGGTTTTGTAATAGAAAGCTAATTTCATTCTTCAGACACAGTCAGAGTTGTCATGCACACCAAGGGATGAGGAGGGTTAATGCTTTAGTATCCTCACTTAAGAGAATGTGTGTGCATGCGTGTGTGTGCACGTGTGTGTGTGTGTGTGAGTGAGAGAGAGAGAGAGAGAGAGAGAGAGAGAGAGAGAGAGAGGCATTCCAGGGGAGCCTGTAGATCTTGAAACACCCACTGCGATGAGCACACATCCCCAGCAAAGCCCAAACTCCCTTTCCAGAGACTAGTTGAGGAGTGTCTTCAGAGATAACAGGAGTATTGCCACCGCCCCCCTGAGCTTCTCCTTTGCAGCTCTTATCTCAAAAGTAATTGATTAATTTTTTGTGCACAGCTGGGGGTCTGGTGAGGAAGAGGTTTAATTTTGTTTTCTGCAAGAGGCACAGTGGAAGTTGATCTGTGGTTTCGGGAGAGCTGCACATTTGGAGGACAGATTCACAGAAGGAGACAAAGGTATAGAGTTGTGGAACCCTGTCAGGGCAAACTGGCCCAGCTGCTGGTGTGGGAAGGCAGGGTGGACCCCCCCCCCCCGCCCCCGACACCCCAGATGGGAGCCAGAAGTGAGGTCACTGAAAAGGGAAGACGCGCGCACACGCACACACACCACACAAGACAGTCATGGATTGGTGGAGGATGGGAATACTCCTGACTTTGCCAACCAGGGGGCAGTCTTGAACTTGAACTCATTTTGGTGTGCTACACCTCCTGCAAAATTCTCCACCTCAGCTCCTCCATGGAACTTGGTGGTTGGAAGTGATGGCTCCGGTTAAAATCCTGGCACTGTTCCTTCTATTGGTGACCTAGCAGGTGACTTAACCTCTCCAAACCTCAATTTCCTGACCTCTAAAATGGGTTTAATCCTAACACTTACCTCTCAGACTTGCTTGAAGGATTATATGAGCTATTGTATGAAACATGCTCAGGATGATATCCGGCCCAGAAATCGCTAAATCACTCAATAAATGTCAGCTTTTTAAAACATTCACACCTTAAAGGATCGCAGCAGCCTGGGTAGAAATCCCACTGTCTCTGGAGACCGAAATCTAGCTGCCATCAGTGCCAAGAGTAGCAAGTTGAGAATTTATTTGGGATTTTCCCGTCCCAGGAGGCAGGCTGGGTGGCTCGGCAGTGGGGATCCCTGCAGAAGCAAGAAGCGACGGCGGCAATCGTGACACATTGTAGCCTCCAGGGAGCCATCTCCCTGGGCTCCAGTTTAGGCAGCGACTCTGGAGGACGATGAACTGACATCTGGACCCCAGGAAGCCACATGGAGAGTTAGAAGGACCCAAGGAAAGAACTTGGACTTGCCGCTGAATAGGCAGGTGGACTGCTAGGACCTGGCCTCTGGAGGGCGCTCCTGAGAAACCATTGCTGGGCTGGGGCCGTGGCGCACCTGTCCTTCACTACACCCACGTGACCCCCTAGCACCACTGGATCCCCAATGCCAGCACCTAGTGCACACTCCTATCTATTTGAACGAACGAACGAACGAATCACAATACAGTTTTCAAAGTCCTTTTACACTCAGTATCTCACTCAATTGTCATAAAAGCCTTATGAAATAAGCAGAGCAAGAATCATTTTCCTCACATTACCAGATGAACCGGCACAGGACTCGTCACTGGCAAGATTGCAGGTCTCAGACCCCTCTCGCTCTTCTACTGTAGCACGCTGCTTCTAAAATATCGCTCATTTGTTTGTTTTGCCAGGAGTTAAGGACAATATGGTTTTATCACCATCATCTGCCTAGACTTTTTTTGGAGTGTATAAAGTCACTTGACCTCCCTGCCAAGCATCTCCTGGCTATGAAGACAATTATCTCCTCCAGTGCCCTGGAACCTGGACCTCCTGCCCCGCGGAGCAGACAGACTTCTCCCTTGGCCTATGGGCAGCATTAATGAATGGCGGCTGGGAACCCCGCGGCTTTGGCACAGGCGGCTCTGCTGCTAGCGGGGATGGTGTTGTGTCCCTTCACACTGGCTAATTCAGGGGATCTCTCATTCCTAAGCCAAGGGGTTTGCTAGCCCAGCCACCCGCGGGGAAGATGTTCTGGTGTCTTCTTCCGATGCCCTCTCTAAGCGAAGAGTTTGCTGATAAGCCAAAGGAGGCAATGTCACTACCTAGATTTGCCTTCCCGCTCCTGGACCTACGACAGGTGCACGACACTGTGGGAAGAATATATCTTTTCAGAAGAAGCACATTTTCTCCGAAGGGAGATAAGGCAAGCAGAGTTTTCTATGAAAACACGTTGCTGCAGCTGAGGAAGATCTGGGGCTCAGATTGGGATAAGAGGCAAGAGGACTGGAAGGCTCTTGATTCAAGGCTTTTGTTTTTGTTTTTGTTTTTCCCACCCATAATGTTGCTAGTATGGATCCCAGAATGAGATGCAAGGTCATGGGCAAGACAGAATCTCTCCTCTTTAGATCTCCCTTGGTGCTTTCCATCGGCACTCAGAACACATACTGACTGACGCAGGGCAGGCCAATTTGCCTCTCTGGTTGTCCGCTTTTGCAGGCTCAAAATGAAATGGAACCAGATCGGCGTTGGAGAGTATCCCCCAATCAGTGGTGGAGGGTAGCACAAGAATCTTATTACTGAGAATTATGTAAGTTCTGAAATGTGCAAGGGAGGTACTTTTTATCTTTATAAACGAGGGCAGGCTCTCTTCTCAGTTGCATTCTGATATACTTATTTCGGTGGGGGTGGGAAAAGAAAGTAAAGCAAACAACCTTACTGTTATACCCATTTTGCAGATGAGGAAACTGATGGCCCCCAAGAGTTCTGGAGTCTCTTGTTCAAAGACGCACAGCTGCCAGGTATAGAGGTAGATTCAGATGATGGCAGGACGGCAGCGGAATCTCTGCTCCTAGCTGGCTCCATGAAGTGACCAGAGAATCAGAGACTGAATGAGAGAGTTGGGAGACCTGAAGGTCATCTAATCGTCTCATTCTATAAAGAAGGAAATAGGGGCTCCCAAAGGGTATGACTTATTCCAGGGCACAGAGTAAGTTGGAGCAGAGCTGAGCCCAGAGCTCTGATTCTGACGCTTCTAAGGCGAGGACTTTAATACTTTCCTTACAGCTCCAGGATCTTTAAATCCAAGGGACAGGGGCACCTGGGAGGCTTAGTCCGTTGAGTGTCTGACTCTTCATTTCAGCTCAGGTCATGATCTCAGGGTCCTAGGATGGAGCCCCGAGTTGGGCTCTGTGCTCAGCAAGTAGTTTGCTTGAGGGTCTCTCTCTCCCTCTGTCCCTGCTCCCGCTCACATGTGCTCTCTCTCTCAAATAAATACATCTTAAAAAAAAAAATAAGTCAAAGGGACAAGGACTTCTTGGGTGAGAATCCATATACATGGTGGCCAACATCTGGAAAACCAGGTCTACACAATCATCCATATGTTTTCAAGAGCCAGATGTTGGGCATGGAATAAACTTGACATCCAAACGATGGAAATAATGTTTCACTTCCTCCTTGCCAGCTTTCCTGTCTTCTACTCAAACACCTTGGTTTGGTTTCCTCTCCCACACACAGGAGTCAGGGAGTCACTTCCTCTCTGTCCCTCTCCATTCCTCATCCTGTCCGAGGAGTTTGGGCTCTTTTCCCAAATTCATTCCATTTTTTAAGGGTTATTGTTTGGTTCATTCTGGCTTAGACGATACCCAAATGTCTTAGGACTGACTCAAAGGAAAAAGCATTTTGTTAAAATAGCTGCATTGCTGTTAAACAATTTGTCCTCCTACTCACTTTTTCTTTTTGGAAGACAGAAACTGAATATAGATTTGTGGGAGAGAGATACAGAGGGAACCGGAGAAGAGGGGCAGAGAAGCGAGAGGCTGGGGAGAGGGGATGGGAGAGAGGAAGAGGAGAGGAGAGGCGCGGAAGAATACCAGCTTCCTGGAAAACGCCAGGAAACCAGCCCGGACTTTCCACTTCTGGTTGTGTACAAGCTACGACTCCAAATCAAGTGTTGTTTATATCAGAAAGGAATACATGCCAGGCTCCCTGCTGATCCACTGCCCCTAAACAGGTAGTTTCATTAACACAGGGAAGGGAGGTCTCTCTCCAGTCCCCTAAAGGGGTTTGGGGAAGCTGGTGGCCGGAACACAGGAAACAGGCACAGGCTGTACTCCGCAGGGGGGGTTCCTGCTGACTCTGTTTCCCCATTCATGACTCCTCATGAGGAGCGATTGAAAAATTGAGCTGCTTGGTACAGCGGGAGGACAGTTCATGCATATTCAAATCCCTCCCTTCCAGCACTAAACTTAGCTGCCACCTTGCTCATCCTGAATGCCTTCCACCTCCGCGTCCCCGGTTATCCGCTCCACCTGTGCCCAGGAGCCCGTCTCGTCGGTCGCCCCCATGTCCTTACCTCGTCAATAACTGTGATAATAGCAGCTACACGCTTAGATTGGCTTTACGGGCTGCCCCTGTTCAATGCATGTTACATGTGCCAATCTGCTTAATCCTTATTGCAACCATATGAGGTTGGAGATATTATTGTCTGTTCCCTTTTGTTGAACGGAGGATGAAACTGAGGCACAGAGAGGTTAAGTAACTTGTCTCAGTCCACACAGCCAGTAAGTGCCGGGAGCAGGTCTTGAACCCAGAACCATCTGACCACCTCCCCCAACCCATCCCCATGCCATGCTTTTAACCATTAAGCCACAGTAACTCAACCCTGAGTACCTGGCTTTCACCAACACCATTTTTCTAAGAATACTGAAATGGCCTTTCATTCAGGCCCAGGTTCTTATAGGACCCCTTGTCCTCTTCTTCTACAGGATACTGCTTCTACCCCTCACTTGATTATTTAAGCCTGCATGGTTTGTACCATTGATAAATGGTTGACAAGATAAAATAGCTAGCTGCTCTTCAACGTTTGCTGGAGAACGCGGTCTTCAAGTGCGTGGTCACAAGGTGGTTACCGGAAGGACAGAAGAGCCGTGGAGACGGGAGTGTTTGGCAAAGATTTCAGGATATGCAGCCCACCCACCTCCCAGGTGTTCTGAGTATCCCGCTGGATCAAGCAGGGCCAACGTTGGATGACTCACAGCGTTCACATCAACAACAGCAGCAACAACACAGTCATTGAGTGGTAAATGCCTGCCAAAACTTTGCCAAATGCTTTTGCTATTATTATCTCATTTAATTCCCATCACAACCCTATTAGGGAGGTACTGTTATTTTGCCCATTTACAGACAAAGGGCCTATGTACCAGGAAGGTGAAGCGATGTGCCCAAGATCACACAGCTAGTTAATGGCAGAGCTGGGACTCGAACCCATGCCCCACCCTGTGCTCCTGAGCACGGAGCACTGTGGCTTTGGGGGTCCTGCCATCGGCCCATGTTGAGGTTTTGTTATGAGCCCCTGTTTTGTTACATGAAACATCATCTTCTTAGGAAGGAAGATATTCTTACCTGATCTTGGTACCCAGGAGAGTGGTACATGCCTACAAATTCTACAAGTTTTTCATTCTAGCAACTATTTATTGAATACTTAACTAAGTAGCCGGTGCTGTGATAAACACTTTAGATAGAATATTTCATTTTGCCCTTAAAATAATATCATCACTACAATTATCATCCCCGTTCCAATGAAGGAACTCAAATGCCAAGAGATTCAGCACTTTGCCGGGACGAATCGGGGAGCCTGTGAGCCCGGTGGGCTTCATGGCAGGTCGGCTTAGCCACCGGGCTTCCCATATTCTGAGTACCGTGGACATGCAATGGACCAGGCTTCCCCTAGTCGAGGGGCTGAGAGGAAGCTTGGTTCACAGGCAGCTTTATGAACTGTCCTGAGCAAGAATATAGTTCCTCGTGAGGTACGTTCTACTCTCATTCTTGGCTCTGTCTTATTCCCATTTTTTTTTCTTTCTTAGTCCAATTTTTAAAAATTGGACCCATTTTTTTCTTATTTTGTGTACCTAGAAGCCCCCTTCAGTCCTTTCTGGAGAAAGATGGGTATTAATCAACAAATATATTAAATATTACTCTTGAATCTCAGGAAAGCTCCTGGCACATAGTAGGTCCACATTCCATCTACAGTGATTTTTGTCCTAACCTCACTCCTGACATGCTAGATTCTAAGCCTTGCTGACCTCCCCAGGACTATATTTCCCGTCATTCTTAGCCACTCCCCCAAATCTTTCTTCGCAGTTGAGCTTTCTCTGATAATTAACAGCTAACATGACTGAATGTGTCTCATGTACTTGACTCTGTTCTAAGGCATTTTCAATATTCAATATCGAAATATTTGAATATTTCAATATACAGCAGTCCCATTAGCTAAGTCCCATTAGCCCCATTTTACAGATGAGGAAACTGAAGCACAGAATAATTAGTTAACTTGAATAAGGTCCTACAGTTTATAGGTAGTGGAATCAGGACTACAGGTGGTCTGGCTCCACCGGCTGAATCCTCACCCAGTCTGCTAAGCTACCAGCAGCTACCAGAGCCATGGGGCAGCCTTCTTGGACATAGCAGGGAGAGTCTCTGAGAGCGAGCTCTGCAGGTAGCTAGGAGGGAGGCGGGGACCCATGCATGAAGGGCTCCCTGTGAGTGGGTGACCACCCATTGTGTTGATGGCTCAGGCCCAGAGGCTCATCAAAACCCTCTGAAATGCAAGGCTCCCACTCTTGTCAGATTGAAGCGGCTTTGCAGATTTCAGTTTCAATCCTGCCAACTTGAAAGTTTTAGCATTTCAGCTGTTTCAGAATTATAAAAGCCTACAAATGCTAAGGTGCTTTTTTTAGAGTTTTAAAAAAATGTGTCTTTTCCCCACCATCACATAACAATCTGAAGGGATTTTTTTTTTTTTTTTTTGCAGATTCTTGCCAAATGTGTATTTTTAAAGATTGTGTTTGGCCAAAGACCAGAAGTGGAAAATCTGGGAGGAGCGTTGGGGAAGTTCTAAGGCATATTCATCGAGGAGGAGAGGGGAAAGCTCTTTCCTCTCTGTAGACCCCTGGGTCTGCTGGGGTGGATGTTGTTTATTTCAGCTTTCTGGCTACCTTGGGTGAGCAGTGAGAGTGTTTCTTTAAAATACTGACACCGCAGCTGGCTGCATGGCCCAGAGGACATTTGGAGTGCAGCCCTGGCCAGGGAGGACGACCATCACTGCACGAAAAGCTTCCGGCTCAGCGACTTGTCACCGGGAGCCAGATGGCCCCTCTGTGGACAACGTTAGTGTACCTAGTGGATCAGGTGCGAGCTCAACCCTCACTAATTAGGTGTCTCCTGTGTGTGTGTGTGTGTTTATGTGTCACAGACTCTTCCCCAGTGTGAATCAGCTCAATCATCATTTTGCAGTGTTTCAGACTCAGATTGCAAACATCCACCAACAAATAGGAGCCTTGCTTTCTAACGAGCTGGAGATGTGTGGAAAATAGAATCACTCACAGTAGTAGTGAGCCACAGATGTTCCACGGAGACAGCCGGCTGTGCCAAGCACAGACGGTACGTATGACCACGAGACAGGATGCAGAATCTTGCCATGAAAGTGTTGCCCACGGAGCCTAAAAGATGAAGGGATGAAGACAAGCGGAGATGGAATCTGGTTTCTTCTTCCAAAGGCCTGGCCTTCTGTAGAGCTGCCCAACACTCCATTTGGGAGTGGTCCAAAAAGCTGAATGTTTAAATTGGAAAAACTGCCACCGAGGCCTTCACTACCCAAGTAAGGTGAAGAGATGCTTCTAAGGAATCTGAATGGCCTGGGTTCACTTCTCAACCCTAGCACTCGACTAACTGAACGCGTTTAAAGAGTCACTTAGTCTTTCAGGATCTTGGTTTTCTTATCTGTATAAGGGGATAATAATAGGACTTACCTGCTGGATTTTGTGAGGATTAAACGAGAGAATGCAAATAAGGCTCTTAGCCACACACCTGCTCACAGCAAATGTTCAATAAATGATAGCTATCACCACCATCACCACCATCATGACCATCATGACCATCATCATGACCATCATGACCATCACCACCATCATCACCATCATCACCATCATGACCATCATCATGACCATCATCATGACCATCATGACCATCACCATCATCACCATCACCACCATCATGACCATCATGACCATCATGACCATCATCATCACCATCATCATGACCATCATGACCATCACCATCATCACCATCACCACCATCATGACCATCATGACCATCATGACCATCATCATGACCATCATCCCCATCACCATCATCATCATCAACATCATCATCACAATCACCACCACCATCATGTCACAATCATCATCATCATCACAATCACCACCACCATCATATCACAATCATCATCATCTTCACAATCACCACCACCATCATCATCACCACCACCACCACCATCATTTTTAGCTCTGCAAACTTAGCAGGTCTAACTGACCCATCAAGTTTCATTTTTCCCCTCTGTACAATGAGAATAATTATGTCTACCTCACAGGGTTGAGTTATTAACTTCCAGCATAGTGCCCAGCACGTAGACTCTCAGTAAATGTGAATTCATTTTTCTTCTCCATAGTACCCTCAACTTTACCTTAAAACATCACTGAGCTTAGTTATTGAGAATCAATATTTGCAGTTTAATATAGGTTCCCTCAGGACCTGTGAGCCAAGAGGCACAGATTGACCTGGACCCAGGGAGATGATCCTCTAGGTAAGGCGAGGCCCTGAGTAGGATGGTTATACTTCCAGGGAGACCAGAAGGTTAGAGAGGCTCAGGATATCTGCCCAAGGATAACAAACCTGGTTTGCAACCAGGTCATTCTGAGTCCAGAGTCTACCCTTTAACCATGATTATCTGTTGGCTGTCAGGAGAGAATGGGGAGAGGTGAAACCCAGGGTTTCCATTTCTCTTAATTGCTTCAGAAAAAGAAAGGAAGAGGAAAAGAGAGGAGACAGGTGGCTTCTACATTGTGAGTAGGGGCAAGCATGTCAACCTAGTGCCCTGGGAGCTCACTTAGTTTCCTCTGAATAAGGAAGGCCCCATCTGGAGGTCAAGATCACTTCAGATGCTTTATAGAGTATTCCTCCTTCACAGCAGGAGGGTTCCAGATGAACACTGATGTTTGTGTCACTTTGGGGGCTCAGATGAAAGAGTCCAGCAATGGGCCCCTTGGAAGAAATCCCACACAGTGAGTAAGAGCCCAGGTTTGGAGACAGGCAGAACAGAAACCACATCCCAGCTGTCCTACCTACTGGTTGTGTGGCCTTGAGTAAGAGACTTAAGCTTTCTAGGTCTCAGTTTCCACTTCTGTAAAATGAGGATGGTAGTTAATAGACTCTATCTCTTACGTGGTGAGGAGGGTAAAATGAAAAACATGCACTTAAGGCACTAGTGTAGGATTTGGGAATCACTCAATAAATTGGCCTTGCTGTTTTTCATTGTTTTCAGAGCAGTGCCCCCTGGGGGCTGGCATGGAGGTGGCAATAGGGGGTTGCTGAGGACAACCGAAACTCAGAGCTTGCATTTGTTTTTCCAATCTAGTCTAGGGGGTCTCCTTTCAAAGCAAAATCTTTCAATTTGTGTGTGTGGGTATTTTATTTTGTTAATTAAGACATCTGCCTGATAACTACCCCCTTGCTATAATCTTTCAGGATAATACCTGTCCATATCTATTAAGATCATAACCCCATACCTCTGTTAATTTAGCAGTCTCACTTTGGGTAATCTAGCCTATAAAAACAAAAGCACCTGTTACACAAGAATGCATGTATAAGAATGACTGAAAACAAAACAAAACTGGAAACAAGGTGGATGCTCATCAATAGGGAAATGGTTGAATACACCGAAGTGAGTCCATTCTGTGGAATATTATGCAACCATCCACAAGATCGAGTTAGATCAGTGCCTACTGACTTGAAAGGATATTTAGGATGTATTGAGGGGAAAAAAGCAAGTGGCAGATTAATATCTTCAGGGTGATTCAATTTTAAACATCACACAATGTCCTTCCCCCTACCCTGTGCATGTATGTATGCATTTTGAGGGTGAAGATGTAGGAGACACATCTGGCTGTTAACATTGGTTACTCTGGAGCAGGGTAGAGAGGGGGCAGGCTGGGAATTGAGCAGGGCATACTATTACTTTTTCTATTTTTAGGTAGTTTCACTGCTTAGAGTAAATACATGTTTTGTTTTGTTTTTTAAGATTTAATTTTTCATTTGAGAGAGAGAGAGAGCATGAGTAGGGGGGGAAGAAACAGAGGTAGAGCAAGAAACTGACTCCCCACTGAGCACAGAGCCTGACACGGGGCTCGATCCCAGGACCCCAAGATCATGACCTGAGCCAAAGTCAGACACTTAACTGACGGAGCCACCCAGGCACCCTAAATACACATTTTTTAAAAGTTTATTTATTTAAGTAGTCTCTACACCCCAATGTGGGGCTCAAACTCACAACCCCGAGATCAAGAGCCACATGCTCTACCGACTGAGCCAGCCAGGTGCCCCACTCTTATAATTTTTGAAGAGAGAATTTAATCTGTATTTGCAGATGTAAGAAAATAATAACCGTCTGAGACGACCTTGTGCTGTAGGGGATCACATAAAAAAAGGATTTTCTTGATGCTCCAAGTCGTGAGGAAGGGGGTCACACCTTTTCAGCTTTACTTGTCTCAGACCAGCTCAGCGCCTTCCTGACCCAGGGGAACATGAGTGAACAGAGTAGATCAGTGAACATTGACTCGGCCTGCGGTACGGGGTCTGGCCTTCCAGGGAGCTCGCTGAACTCAGAGTGAGCTTCCACTCAGACAAAGCTTCTGATGGCGATCATGCTTAGCTGATTCTTTACCACAGAGCTCTCTTCTTCAACTTTTCTTTTTCAGTCATTGTATCAAGGACTGTGAAAAGTGGAGTGGCGAGCTAGTCAATCATCTTGGCAGATGACATGTAGCCGGGAGGTCTAGTGACTTTGCTGAATGACAGTTGGGCTCCCTAAAAGGACCTCTGCATCTTGAGACATGCTAACCTGAACGAGAGGCAAATTTAAATCTGGGTTAAAAAGTCCCAAGAGCATGAAGGTAGTTGGCTAGCTACCTTCAAAGAGCTTTTCGCAGCTTCTTTTTTTTTTTTTTAATTCTTATTTATTTGTTTGTTTGTTTATTTAAGAGACAGAGAAAGTGAGAGAGAGCATGAGAGGAGAGAAGGTCAGAGGAAGAAGCAGACTCCCCATGGAGCTGGGAGCCCGATGTGGGACTCGATCCCGGAACTCAAGGATCATGACCTGAGCCGAAGGCAGTTGCTCAACCAACTGAGCCACCCAGGCGCCCAGAGCTTTTCGCAGCTTCTTAAAAAATACATAAAATACCCGAAAGAGATGAAGACTTAAGGCCTAAAAGTTGAAGACTGAAGGAAAACTTAACAGCACAGTCTTGGAAGAAATGACACCAACTATTAATGCAGTTGGAGGCAAAATAAGAAAATGGCACAGGGCAGGGGAGCTAGAGTTGAAAGAAAATAAACTATAAGCAATCACACCATTTAACTCTGTACTAGAACATTTATATATTTCTATGAAGTGAAATGATGTTCTAGGTAAAAAAGCCTCCAGAAGAAGGCTATAGACAAATAAGACATGAGAGACGTTGTCAAAGAACTACTTTTGAGAAAGCCCCAGGCCCAAAAGGATTTATATGAAAAATTCCATGCCGTGGAATCTAGTTCACAGCATAGAAAATCATTTTGTCAAGCTGCTCCCATTCTGATTCCCAAACTTGATGCGAACAGCATACAAAAAGGCAAGTGTCATAGACAAAGACAGAGGAAAGCCCCTAACTTACATATTAGCAAATCTATTTCAGCATTATCAAAGATAAAATGTGTCTCAAGAAGACTTAGTACAGGAATGAATGATATCTTGCTAATAGGAAAGGCATTAACTTCGCCTATTTGCCAGCCAAAGGACAGAAAGCTCGCAATGTCAATGGATATGCAAACACGGGAACCTCCACACCCAATTAAAATTTTTTCTTAGCTACACGTTGATGGAAAACTCCATAGCATGATAACGAGACATTAACATTTTAAACCAATAGCAAAGGCTGGGCTTCTTGGTGAAACCCTAGAGTAGCGGCTCACTTTAGGGGGAACAGGAATCACCCCCAGGAGTTTGCTAAAATGCAGATCACTAGGTTTGCACCAATTCTGGGATTTATATCCAAATCGGCAACCACACTTTGAGAGACACTGTCTGTAAGAGATTACAATTACGGTCAGGAGCAAGGCAAGGTGGTCCTCGAGCATCATGGCTACTTAACACTATTCCCTAAGCCTCAAAGGAAAAATAGCAGTGGGGCGGGGGCGGGGGGGGATACCATTGTTTTGTTATTTGCAGGGGACATCATTGTTTACCTAGAAAACCAAATTAAGTTAATTACAGTACAGCTGGCGCCACTAAGAAAGTTCAAGCAGCTTACAAATAGATCATTACAGATCAATAAATCCCTCACATACCAGTAATATTAACCACTCAGAAAATATAACTCAGAAAAGTTAATAATGTTACTAATTAACATTAGTAACCCCAAATATAAAACCTACCTACAAGCAATGTACCCAAGCAATGCACAGGCTTGAATGAGGAAATGAAACTTCTCTAAAAGACATAAAAGTAATTTTTAAAAAAGATTTTAAAGATTTTATTTATTTTATAAATAAAATAAAGATTTTATTTATTTATTTATTTATTTATTTACTTATTTATTAAACAGAGAGAGAGAGATCACAAGTAGGCAGAGAGGCAGTCAGAGAGAGAGAGGGAAGCAGGTTCCCTGCTGAGCAGAGAGCCAAATGAGGGGCTCGATCCCAGGACCCTGAGATCATGGCCTGAGCCGAAGGCAGAGGCTTTAACCCACTGAGCCACCCAGGCGCCCCAAAAGTAAATATTAATAAATGGGAGATATATTGTGTTTTTAAATGGTGGGTGATTCAATGTTCAAAAAAGGTCAATTGTGCCCAAATAACTCTATTAATTAAATTTTTAATAATATTCCAGTTTTCTCTGGCAACTTGATAGAATAGTCAGAAAATTCATAGGGAAAATCAAAACTTAAGAACTGAGAAGATATTGATAAAGAAGCATGGTAAAGGAGAACATGTCCTTCTTGTATGAATTGTCTTATAAAGCTACGTTAATTCAAATTACAGTACGATAGAGCCTCAGAAATAGAAATATAGATTAAAAGAAAAGAATAGAAAATCCAAAACCAGATACAGATCTATTACGTGGGTGTGTGTGAATTTAGTAAAAGATAAAGGTCCTAATTCAACTCTGTGTGGTTTGACTCCTTCATAATTCATAAATAGTTTAATTTGCTGTTTAAATATCTAGGGCAACTTTGCATCCACATTCTTGGGATTCTCCTATCTGCTTACAACAAACACAGAAGGAAAGTAACACGTATGTACCCAGGGATAAAGCCTTCAGGATCAGCTTGCTATGAGCCCAATACATGTTTCCAGGCCTTTGTGGTTTCCCCAGCATTTATTAAATTCTTAGGCTACCTTACTGCAGGACGGAAAGGATGAGCATGGGGTGTTAGTTCTTGTTTCACTGATGTTTGACTTAGAGCAAACCACTCAACCTGAACTTCCATTTTCTCATCAGAAAATGAAGATAATGCTCCCAAGTTCTACCTCTTTCCTAAAGTTGGGAGGAAAAATGAAGTCACATATCAAAGTCCTCTGTAACTATAAAGTGCTGAGTGACAGCAGACATCTGGTAACTAGATCCTAATTTAGGGTTAAAGCCCGTGCTGTGGGAGGCTGCCTTAATTTGTACTGGGGCTCCATCATTTTCCATCTGCATGTCTTTGGAAAGGTTACCTCGCCTCTCTGTACCCTGGTTTTGTCATTTACCAGCTGTGGGTCCTGGGGCAAGTTATTTAACCTCACTGTATTTTGGCTTTCCTCATCATTAGAAGGGCGATAACAAGGGTAGGTACCTCCAAGGGTTGTTACAAGGAGCATACAACTTAGAACAATGCCTGAGATGTAGTAATTAATCAATAATGCTTGTTGTTTATCATCAAAATCATCTCTCGGGTCTATGCCTCTCCTACCAAGGTTAAAACACAAGACCCAGCCCTGAGCCAATCAGCTCTTTGGGACCCCTGGTCTCCAGTGATTGGGTCAATAATGGACACGTGACTGAATCAGTGCCAACGAAACACAAGGAGACTTTTACTTGCTGCAAAAGAAACTCATGCCCTAAGGCTGGATTCAAGCATAGAATATAGCCCTGAGAGTTGCGTAATGTTATCCATATTGTATCCCTGAGTCTCTCAGTTTTGGAGGAGGTCATTGAGAGGATGCGGCTGCAGGCTGACCTAGAGGTGGACCCAGGCAATTGGAGCTCGTCATGCCCCCACCCCTATCCTTGGAATGTATGCTCTGCCCATTGTCCCCATAGTGGGAGCCCTTTGCAAGGAGATAGCCTCGAGAGGGTAAGGTGGTATTGAGACCATCCAGACTGACAATGGGACTGAACCCAGGTCAGGCCTCTATGTAAAAGTTTAAGATTCCGGCAGGGGATGCAGAGAATTACTTGTCTTGCTGCGGCTCAAGACAACCCTCGTATGTATGTAACCCTCCCTTGCTTGTTACAACTGCCACCTTTTGGGTGGGTCTCTCTTTGCCCTCCAGGGGTGGGGGCCAGTTTACGAACCAACACCCATCCATTACCATGAAAGGAAGCAGGGAAAGAACGGTACGAGAAACAGCGTGTGTGTGTGTTTGATCCCTGTGTGAAGCTCTACCTTTAGTAAACGGATTATGTGAGCCAAGAGAAAGCTCTCTGTCTGTCTCTCTGTCTGTCTTTTCTTAAGTCGATCAGAATTGGGTTTTCCGTCACTTACAACGGAATGAACTCTACACGACACGGCAGTATTATTGTACTAGTATGACCTCAGACAATATGCTCCTCAACAGACCAGAATGGACTGGGTCTTGCTGTTAACACAAACTCGGCACTCGGTACATTTTTCATTCTCAGTGTGTGGTCACCGAATGCTGAATGACGATCCTTCATCCAAATGATGGGCATTTTAAGGATGAAGATAACACTGCCCTTTTCCAAATACTGGCGGAGAGCACAGACTAGAGACAAGTCAGGAGATTCAAGCTCATGACCTTCAAGCAGCAGCCCCAGGGCTGGCATGGAAATTAGCCGAAACCATCATTTCAAATTTCAAAAGGTCACCATTTATGAATAGATTCTTTCATGTTCACCCCAAATCGGATAACAAGTCAGAAACAGAAGGAGAGGGACTGAAATGATGGGTATACACACCTTGCTTTCCGTGACCCAGTAAACCCTATCTGTGCCCAGGTAGACTGGCAATAACCTCCCGGTGTTGCAGTCACACTTTTAACATCAGTTCCTCTGTTACACGGAGCCTCATCTAATAACCTTTCACTGGTTGTCCGTAATAGAATGAGCAGCAGTTGGAATATACATGTTTGACTGTTTCCTGATCAAAAAATACAGCGATGAATATGGGGGAGTAATTAGATAAAACATCCCTTATGAGTTCAAGATTAGTGTATCCAGTTGCCCTCTTAACACCCCCACTTGAATGTTAGATGGGAAGCTGCAAATTCGACATGCCTGAAACCCAATTACCAGCTCTCCCTACAAACTCTCCATCAGTAGAAGGCATCACCATCCACTCGAAGGTTAAAGCAGCCAGAAACATGGGAGTCCTCTGACCTCGTTTCCCCTTGCACCTGGCCTACAACAAACAGGGAATTCTATCGATTCCAGCTTTTAAAGCATCTCCCAAAGTGACAGCCAATGTCTCTGTCACCACTCACTTCCCCAGGAGGGAAATCCACATCGCTCCTGGATTATTGCATGGAGGACTTTTAGCTGGCCTTCCAATATTCTTCTCCCATTCCCCCATCGACTGTCCACTTAGCAGCCAGAATGAGTCTCCAAAATGAAAACCTTATCATGTCAGATTTTAAACTTCCATTCTAAATGTTCCAAAGGATTCCTGTTGCTCTCAGGATAAATCTAACATACCGTCCACAGAACTGCATGCCATGGCCCCTTCTATCCTGGGCACTCACCCCACCTGTGAATTTACACCCTCCTCCAGCCATTACTGAATGGGCGGCTTTCCCTGTGACGCCGTGCTCTCTCTAGCCTCGAGACCGCCGTGCCTGCTCTTCCCAGAACACACCTCATTTGTCCATCCCTCTAGCTCCCCTTCATCCTTCAGCTCTTGGGAGAGAAAAAATTTTTCTTTTGGAAGATGCTTCTCAGCCCAGGGAGACAGCAGCTTAGTGGTTAAAGGAAAAGGCCGTGGAGTCTTGCTGTTGTGAGTTCATTTTCTGTCTCAGGTAATAATGAGGTGTGTGACTTTGGGCCGGTTACTTAATCTCTGTTTCTGAGTTTTCTTATTTGTAAACTGGGAACGATAGGCCTTGTCAAAAGGGACAAACGTGATCATGTAAATGATAGCATAGTAGCTGATGCATAAACAATGTTAGATACTGTCATTATTTAACTTGCTATATACATGGCTGCGGAAAGGGCTTTGTCGTTGGTTCTCTTATTTTTTGCAGCCTTAGTGGAGGCTCTTATTTACACCCAAAGCTCTACCTTTGCCACTGACAATTTCCAAATATGTATTTCCAGATCAAACTTCTAGAGTCTTCTATTACAGGAGTCATTGCAATAGTCCTGTCTGTGCCTTATCTCTCTACTCTATCTATCTATCTATCTATCTATCTATCTATCTATCTATCTATCTATCTGAGTAGGCTCCACCGCAGCATGGAGCCCAATGTGGGGCTTGAACTCAGGACTGTGACATAGAGACCTGAGCTGAGATCAATAGTCGGTCGCTTAACCAACGGAGTCACTCAGGCGCCCCTCTCTTCCGCTCCACTTTGAAATCTCTAAAATCTGTTTCCACATGGCCCCTCGCTATACTTGAAGAAATGTCAGTTCGGAGCACATCACTCCTCTGCTTAAAAGCCTTCCATGTCTTCCCATGATCTTCCAGTGAGGTCTCTCCACCCCAACTGGCACTGCCGACATTGGGGGCTGGATAGCTATTTGTTGTGAGGGGCTGCCTTGTGCATTGCTGTATGTTTATTAATCATCCCTGGCCTCCCCCACTATGTGCCACTAGTACTCCCCCACGCCCCCATCTGGTGACAACCAAAAGTATCACCAGATATTGCTAAATGTCGCTGGAGGGGCAAAATCATCCTCCGTTGAGAATCAGTGCCTTAGCATAAACTCTTGATACCTTCTGATAATCTTCAAGGTCATTCCTGGGTCATGTGCTCATCTTGAGAGCCAGGCTGGGGTCATTTCCACTCAAGCCAAATGGACAGAGGATGGAGTGACAGAGTGACACGGTAGCCCCAAAAGCAGACCCAGAATACTCTTACCAGAAGAGGGGGGTGGCAAACCAACAGACCAATAAGAACAGACATCCCTGGCAGCATCTCCCAACCTCCCTTCTATTTCTCATTTCTCTCTGCTTCCCAATGCCTAGCACTGGGACTGGCCAGAAGATATGCCCGATCAACGGCATCCCGGCAGTCCCCTCCCTTCCCTAAACTCTCCATCTTCATGCACAGGGTTCTTTGATTATAGGTAGACAGTAGACAGTTTATAAATGTAAGCCCCCATCCACTAAAACCCTGAGGAATCAGCTCAGTGTTCCTGCACTTTGCTTTGTCTCACATGTAAGGAATCTCTCCACAGATCCCGAGCCTCCAGCTCTTTGTGGACTCATGGTTGAGCTTTGTTGGTGTTCCCGAACAAAGACACAAGGCGCGATGAATCCTCCAGGCCCTGTCAGACTTTATATCAGCAGGGTTGCATTTTAATCAAAGACATTGCTTTCAGCGTTTGCTGGAACCTCACGTTGCCTCTTACATCCCAGTGATGGCAGAACAATGGCGGAGCTCAGTTGCCGCTAAAGAGAACTCAGAGCAGAGTGACCGGAACATGCCAAGGCACTGTTTCTCTCCCGGCGGGGAAGATAAGGCAGAACTAGAAGGAAATCTTCCCCAAAAAAGTATGAAAATGGCTCCTTCGGTTTCTCTCCTTGACCACTTGAAGTTTGTCAACAGAATTAATTTGTTCAGAGGTTTTGGTGTCAAGACTCCTTTATATTTGTGCAAATTATTGAGCCATTGTTAGTGTGGGTTATATTTGCTCATATTTCCTGTTTCGAAAAATATAACTCAGAACGTGTAAAAATATTTACTTTAAAATTCATCTGCAAATAATGTTAAGTGCAACGGCATGTTAACAGAAATAACATATTTATATGAAAAATATTTCCCCAAACAAAAAAAAAGTAGAAGAGTGGTATTTGTTTTTACATTTTTGCAAATCTCTTTAATGTCTGGCTTAATAGAAGACAGATTCTCATATCTGCTCCTGTACTTAACCTGCTGCCAAATGTTTTGGTTGAAGCATAGGAAGAAAACGTAGCCTCGCACAGATATGTGGTTGGCAAAGACAGGAGTATCTGAATAGCCTTTGAAGATAATCTTTGATACTACACCAAAACTCAACAAGCAGTGGTTTCTTAAAGGCTGGTTGCAATGTGGAATCTGAAGCCATATTAATTAACTTTTCATGCTCTTGGGCATGAAAATCCTTGTTCTAATGCCATTTTTTGACTGAATCTTTTACCCAGGGATAATTTTTTAACATCATGCATGGGTCCTTTGGCAAATATTGGTTCCCTGAGTTATACAGGTCTTCCAAATTTGGCACATGTCATGACACAATATAAAAAAAAAATCACATTCACTCAAGGGGGCAGATACCAGCAAAATTGTAATTTTCATTTGAAATCTTGACTTTCATCCTTGGCAACAGATGCCACCAGTGGCTTTCCTTGAAGTGACAGGCTCACTTAGCTCATTTTCGAGAAAATATCTGCCAAATATCCAAGCCTGCATAACCATAATTTGCCTGTCAGTCATTCTTTCAAGTAAATACGGTGTTTCATGGAAAAACTGCAGCCAGGTCAGCACACAACTCAGTTGCAAGAGTGGTTTTGCTGGAGAGCAATGGTGGGCTTTGGCTTGTCACCGAAGCGCTTTCTGGATCCTTCCTATTTTGTCGTATGTGAGGTTGGAGATGTCATAAAATTTAATAAGATGAATACTTCTTTACTGTTTCACTGCGACTCGCAAAGGGAAACTAGCATTTTCTTTCACTGAGAGGGAGTGGTGGCAACGAATTCAGTGACAACTAGGATGGGTTGGCGCCACTGCCTTTGTGGGAGCTCGGGCTCCCACCGCCTCACCCACTGCTGCTTTGGCATCATCTGTGCAAATGTCAACACCATGAAAAAGACATATCACATCTTATTACTACTCTGAAGTAGTTCTGACCTTGCAGACCTCCATGAAACGGTCCCGAGGGGGCCTCCCTTATCGCCGGGGGCTAACAGAATGCACTCTGAGAACACCGTGCTATCCCATCAGCGTTAAGGACCTTGGTTCTCAGACTCGAAAGACACAGGGTTGAGTTCCACCTCTACCATTCACTAGTGGGGAGAATTTGGAAGTTACTTTGCTGAGTTCCATTTGCGCATCAGTAAAATGGGTATAATACCCCACGGGGCTCTTGAGAGAACTGAGTGAGATCACGCATGTAAAGCACTTGGTTTGCACCTGCCATTGTTATTTATCAAGGGCTAATCCATCCTCAACGTGGCTCCCTTGGAGGACATCCTTGAATACAGATTCTCTAAGGTTTTGACCACCTCAGTAACCAGTATGAAAAGAGTCGGGCTTACGATGCCATTAGAGACTGAGAATCTGATTCCCTGGAAGGGTCTCCATCAGCTGTTATCACTGGCTTTGCCTCCAGAAGGTCAAGATGGGAAGCTTTTGGGGGACTCAGCAGAATGGTGGTGACCATGTTCTGGAGGGTTCCTTGCTGTAGGCAGAACAACACAGATGGGCAGATTCTGTCCAGTCTGTTTACAACCAACACCAAGTTAGTACTCGTATGTGCCAGATGCTGTTCTGTGTGCTGTACAAATATGAACTCATCAAATACCTAGAGCAACCTTATGAGGAGGGACAATCATACCCCAATCTTACAGATGAAAACAGAGACACGGGGAGGTTAAGTAACATTAGTACACTGCTCATGTTTTGTGCACTATGATGCATTGTTGACCTGGGATCTGGGCCCGAGCAATCTGACCATAGAGGTGAGCTCTTAACTACTACACTGTACTGAGAATGCAGGAAAAAAAAAAAAAAAAAACAAAGAGGGGGGAGGTACGATTTTTCCAGAAGGTTCTTTCCCCCACATCAGGAATTATACTTAAAAAGCCCAATTTTGCTCAGAAATGACCTTTCTAAAAAACAAAAACAAAAAACCTTTGAGTCACGCCAGGAAACGCCAGGAAAAATGAAAAGTGTACCAAAAGGCCCAAGTGTGACACAAACAAATATATGGCATGATTTTGAACAACGGGATATGTGCTAGAAAAAAAGACTCCATTTGGACCTTGTTTTGTTTTGTTTTGAATGGCTACGAGACGGTGACATTGAAACCACAAAGAGAAAAGTGAAGTCCTAGAACACAGCTTTGCACTGAACATTGCCCACCTAATCATAATAATTTCATTGGCTTTCAAACTTCAGAACTGACCCAGAGCCCCAGCATGGGAGGCATTAGCATAGTTACAGAGTCAAATGCAAACGGAATGAATTCTTGACAAAGAGAAAGCAAAAATACAACTAAGGGACACAGGTAAATGGAAAGGGGGAATGTGGACACCACCGTTCTAGAAAGTGGGAAGCTGAGACCTTCCACCTAAGGTGGATGGGAAAGGAAATAAAGATTTATGCTATTTTTAGAAATTGGGAAGGTAATCAATACAGAGGGTGGAATGATTTAACTGAATCCTCACCTATTATGGCAGGAAGTCAATAGCTTATAAATCAAGAAACAGAGGATAAACATGTTATCTAGAGATAGAGATGTAACCACCACAAGAGCCGAATCAGAAATGGTTAAAGAGGGCGCCTGGGTGGCTCAGTCGGTTGGGCGACTGCCTTCGGCTCAGGTCATGATCCCGGAGTCCCGGGATCGAGTCCCACATCGAGCTCCCAGCTCCATGGGGAGTCCGCTTCTCACTCTGACCTTCTCCCTTCTTGTGCTCTCTCTCACTCTCTCTCTTTCCTAATAAATAAATAAATAAAATCTTAAAAAAAAAAAAAAAAAGAAAAGAAATGGTTAAAGAGGGGGGAAAACACCCTTGCCCTGAGCAGTGGAACTTAGGGCGAGGGGGAGGAAGCACCCCGAGGCGGGTGCTCGTCATTAAGAACCCTTCTACACGATTTAATTTTTAAAAAATAAGGTGCCTGATTAAATGCCTTAGTAAATTATGAGATATATTTTTTTTTAAAAGCTTTTGAGTAAATTGTGAAGCATTTGAGCTGGAAGAGAAAAAGACACCCTTTCTAATTTCTTTGACATGGTAGAGCAGAAATATAGGGAAATGATATTTATTAAAGATTCATGGAAGCGGGAGTCATCTGGGGGCAAGGGGGTGGGCGATACAGGTAAGAGTACAGAGGAACCCTTGTCTTGTCTGTTTTCCTTTAAAAGTTTATATTGAGAATGTGTTTTTGTGTTACTTGGATGTTAAAAGTGTTTTAAAGAAAATACAATAAGAAAAATATGCCACTCAAAAAGCATGACAAAAATCAAATATCCAGGCTTTTTTTTTTTTTTTTTTACAGAGAGTTTAAAAATGTAAACCAAGAGGAATGTGTAGTCATTCAATCTGTCTCCATGGATTTTTAGAAGTAGGCTATTGTCCTGCTTTCTTTTCCATCTACTTAAGGTTAGGAAACCAGGAGTTCTGAATTCATTTCCATTCCAGCTCCCAGCACTTAGGAGAAGTCCATTCTCCTCTGTATAACCTATACAGGGCATACAGTCTTGCAGGACACTTGGCAAATGTGTTTTGGACATCTGTTGTAGGCCAGACCCCTTGAAGACATGCAGGCCCCTAAGAGAACATTCTGTGGCAAGCCTCTTCTCCCCCTGACTAACCCAGGACTCCTACTCCATCTTCCAGGAGTGCCCTGCTCTGTTTGTTTGAGGGAATCTTCCCTCTATAATTCTGAACTTCCCCCAAACGGGAACTTGTCTACTTTATTCTCTGCTGAATCCTCAGCACCCAGCATAATGTCTAGCACCTAGTAGGTGCTCAGTAAGGACAAAGAGAGCCGGGGAGCCAGGCTGGAGTTCCCCAGATGCAAATCACTCACTTCACACCCCCTATTGGATCTCCAGGCTGAGAAGAGGTACCAGAATGGGACAGGATGTCGGCCTGAGCTGGAGGAGGGTGAGACTCTGAGTTAGGAGGGGCTGCCATTGGGGAAGAAGGAGTCTAAGAACTTTGCAAGACTGGATGAACAGGAGAAACTTCCACATCACTGTCATCCTCGCATTTCCCCAAAGTAAGAAATACAATACTGAACACAATAAGGGACCATGGGTTTGCTTCCAGGGGAAGAAGGAAGATGACGGTGAAGGGATGTTGTTCCACTGTGCCCAGTCTTCGAGAAGCAACAGGGCAAGGTGAGGCAAAAACTTTAAAGATCCGAGCTGAAGTTCTTGCCTGTGAAAAGCAAGGAAGTTCACAGGACAAAGCATTCCTTCCATCAAGCAGCAAATAACTCCATTGAGAAGACCTGGACGTGGCAAACTCAAGAATGTGTCAGTCTTGGGCTCAAAACCTCCAAAGCCTTCCAGTTCATTCAGAGTCGAAGTTCTTACAACATCCTTCAAGGCCTTCCACAATCTGGGGTCTAGCCCCCTTCACCGATATACTCCCTCCTCTGAGCTCATCATCCTCTTCAGCTGCAGAGACTCCCTTGCCCCTTGAACACCCCACCCATGTCCCACCCCTGGGCCTTTACACTTGCTGCTTTTTCCCATCTGGAATGCTCTTGCCTCCTGACAGCCACCTGGCTTGGTTCCTCATCTCCTTTATACCCAGGATTAAATGTCACCTTCTCAGGGAACTTGACAAGTTCCCTACCTTGGTCACCCTATTTACAATCTCATCCCCCTTCCCACTCCAGTGCATCTTCGAGCTTTCGGACAGTTTGGAGAAAAAGTCCATAATGCTGGGCTGGGACTGTCCATACCTCAGCCAAAGGGATGGCGGTGCAGCCCAGCCCTGGGGACTATAACCGGAAAATCGTCTTTGGGGGTGGCCCAGACTGAATTTTCCTTGGTTCAGACCTTGTTATCTCTGGGAACCTGACCCTGCCATCTCCTCCGTGCTCGGGAGCTAAGCCATCACTCAGCACAGAGTGAAAAAGCAGAGAAGAGCAATTACTATGCTGCGCAGCAGACCTTTGACTCAGATTAACATCATTGCCTCTTGATTTGATCTTTCTATTTTTCTCTAAACACTTAGAGCATTTTGATCACAAGCCAGATTTGTCTTTGGTGAAAAGTAATATTTTGAAAAACCAGGACTTACTTGGTAGGATGTATTTTCAGGCGTCTTAAGCTGATAAACAGCTAATTGGTTCTCTCGTCCTGTAATTTGCAAAGGGTCACAACGATTTGTTGTAAATAATGCATCTGTACTAACTGCTGCATGCCAAAACGAATTTCCACAGGTGACAGGAGGACTTTGTAATAGTTGAGATGGTGGAAGACGCTTCAACAGTTACCCATGATCTTTGGAAGCATTTTAACAGGTAAGTATTATTGTATTCCAAGGCAGCTTTGCGTGACGCTGAATAGCATATGCTACAGAATACAGAGTGGTGGAGATTCCATTTCCCAAACACGCAGGTAACCAAATATATATATAGACTCAGAAGCACAAGGATAGAAATAGTGTCTGCTGGATTTGCCCACAATATGTCCACACAACGTGTATTTACTTTTGTCTTTCCCCAGCTTTGTACCCAGACTATTGAACGACTCTGGGTAATCTTTGAGGAAGAAATGGAAAAGAAGGGATGGACAGATGCTGTGGAGATTTTCAAGACCGTGAAGCCAGACTTCCTCAAAATACAGGCTACTGAATTACCAACAATTAGGACAGCGATTATAGGATACATTATTTTAAAAGTGGTTTATAAGTACTTCAGAGCAAAATAGCGATTGGTAGTCATTCGCACGGAATCCCTAGGAGAAGCTCAAGGTAATTGGATTGCCTACCCTCAAGCAACAAATTCACTGCGTATTTATTGAGCATCTACTATGTGCCAGTTCAGCAAAGTAAGGTTGGTCGTGTATTTGGGTAGCAACAAGACAGTTGATAATATTTCTTACAACATGCAGGTTGAAAGGTAGATATATGGTGTCAGGCTTTGCTTGCCCCAACCTCATCCCAGTTACCCACTTCTGGCCTCTCCAAGCCCAACGTCATCAAGAACCAGACCTGGTGCGTTGGCGTATGGCATGCCTAGCCGGTATTTGTGTTCTTCAAAGATGATTTTGGCCCCTTTAAGTGCATGAGAATCGGGCTGCAGATCCCTAAACCAGAACTTGATTCCTGCCTGACAGAGTCAAAAGCTCAAAGAAGTCAAACAAATGACGTGTCCGAGTTTACCCCTCAGGAAGTGGGACAGCCATGAACCTAATGGCATCCCCGAGTTTGCAGACACTCAAATCCAATGCAGCCGATGCAAGACTCTCCAGTGCTGTGCTCGCTTGCATCTAATCAGAAACTCCTTAAGAAACTTGGCACTTCTCACTTCCAAATGATTGGTGTTGCCATTTAAAGAAAATTTACATTTCGTCTCCAGAGGTGGTGTTTCTCGGCAGCCCAGAGCTACAACATCTAAATCTTGTTAGCTTTACCATTTCTTTCCCCTGACCTTGCTGGATTTGTAATCAAAATTGGGAAAGGCTGGGGAATTATTTTACACAAAAGTTCTGGTTGTCGAATGGCCCTGGGCCAGGGACTGACGCCAAACCTTCCTTGACACAGGAGGGAGCAGGCTGGAGGGGCACCTGGGTGGCTCAGTAGGTTGTGTCTGCTTTCCGCTCAGTGCAAATCCTGAACTTCCGGGATCAAGCCCCGAGTCGGGCTCCCCGCTCAGCAGGGAGTCTGCTTCTCCCTCTCCCTCTGCTTCTTCCCAGCTCATGCTTGCTCACTCTCACGCTCACTCTCTCTCTCTCAGATAAATAAAATCTTAAAAAAAAAAAAAAAAAAAAAAAGGAGTGAGCAGGTTGGAGAAGACCCACCCACCAGCCGGGTCCGTCAGCGAAGGCAGGGCAGTGTGGCGTTGAGGGCGACGCTTCTGGGGAGCACACAGCAGGCGATCTAGTGCAAGCTACTTCACTTCTCTGAGCCTCAGTCTCCTTGTGGTTGGAGCAGGTCTATACTGAGCAGTACCCGGGGTTATTACGAGTCGCATCTGTTTACACTAAGTGCTTATCCAAAAGCCCGGAGTTCAGTCATGAAAGGCAGCACAGGGTAGGGCTGGAATCCCAGCTCTGCCTCTTACTAACCAACCGTGTGCTCTCTGGGTCCCCGTTCTCCTATTTGTAAAGCGGGGATTATAGCAGTATCTACCTCCTATAAGACGTCATTTAAATATCAAATGATATTTGCCAAGTGCTCACTTAGAACAGTGGCTGATATATAGTATGTGTCTGTTAAATCAATCAATCAGCCAATCAATCAATCAATGCTCAGAGGTTAGTCCAGAAATAAATGCTTTGCCTGCCCTAGTAATTGTAGCCTGGCACATAGAAGGTGTTCATTAAATGTCAGCTATTTATTATTTCCTTGGGACTTCTTGCCCAGCCTCTCCTTCTGCAGCTTCCTTGGATGCAGCCCCCAGG
>CM052805.1:16010463-16025480 GCA_028533885.1 Nasua narica | reverse complement strand
GGACTCCGGGATCATGACCCGAGCCAAAGGCAGCTGCTCAACCAACTGAGCCACCCAGGCGCCCTCAGTCTCTGCTTTTAAAAGGAGCTCTTATTCCAGGCCAGGACTGCTTATCTCCAAAATTCTTATTACACGACAAAAATAGATTCAATTTATTTCATCCCTTTTTGGGTTTAGCAGATGAACATAAAACCCAATTTATACAGATGACAAGAAGTGAAATTAGCGATGTAGGCTATTGGCCATGAAGCTTCTAGTCCCAGTTGACAGAAATTGAACTCCAAGTGTATGAAACAAACAAAAGCAATCAACCAGGGCACGTGACTGCAAAGTAGATAAGTTCATGGATGACTGGATCTGGGATCCCCATCTTTATCTCAGCCCTGACTCCCTGTAGACTGGGGCCATTCTTAGACTGGCTCGCTTCTCAAGCACGAAGAACTCTGGGCTTGCATCCTCCCAGCTGAGCAACCCCAGAAGAAAGAGGACACTTCTCCATCAACAGTTACAGTCAAGGTCTTGGGGCAGGTTTCTCATTGACCCATTTTGTTCATAACCACCTGCACCAATTGTGGTGGCCAGGAAATGGGGGTCATGGATTTTCAGGTCTGGGTTATCTTTCTGTCCCTGGATGCACAACAAGGAAGATAAGCCTCACTTAATTCCTGTAGCCTGAGGGTGGGATAAAGGGCTGATGCTTTAGAGGAAATCAAGATGCTGTTATCAGAAGAAGGATAAATAGTTGATGGACTGTTCATGGTGCATTACAGATGAGAAGATGTCAGATCACACGGGGTCTTTTAGCCATGTTAGATCATTCAACAGATTATCTCCTAAAATCCACTGGTTTACAAGGTCCTGCTGTAGCTACTGGCGAGATAGCAGGGAGCAGCACAGTCTCTCTACCCCTAAGAAACTTCCATTCTAGATGAGAGAGACAGCCACTGAACATGGAACTGAAAAAACCCAAAATGCAGGTACTGGTAAATTCTGTGAAAGACATAAAATTGGGTAATTTGCTAGGATATGACCACTGTTGGTGGTGGAGAAAGGACTGCACCAGCTACCACGGTCAGGAAGGACATTCTGAGGAGGTGACAAAGTTGAGTAAAGTCAGATGTAGAGGAGTCAGCCCTACAAGGATCTAGTGAAAGTGTCCCCAACAAAGGTATTGTCAGGTACAGAAGCCCTGAAGTGCGCATGAATGTGGCTCGTTGAAGGACAGAAAGGACAGCTTGGTGGGTTCTTATGAACAAGAGGAAAAATTATAGCAAGTGAGGTCAGGACGTGGGCGGGGGTCAGATTATGCAGACCAGGGGCCAGGGTGAGCAGATATTCTTCAATAGCACAAAGCCACTGCATGATTTCAGGCAGAGGAGTAAGATGATCTGATCCATACTTCGGAAATTTTACTGTGGCCACTGAGGGGGTAGACTCTACAAGGGCAAGAATGAAGGTCTGGAGACAAATTAGGAGGTTATTGCTTTAATTCAGGCTAAAAGTATTGACATCTCAGCCTAGGGTTGCTAAGGACTATGACTGGTTTCCTGAGGGCAGTGGGGAATTGAGATGTTTTAGCAGGAAATGAGGTGATCAGTGTGTGTGTGTGTGTGTGTGTGTGTGTGTGTGTGTGTTACATCAGAGCCTTGGCTCTGCTTCATGGAATAGAAATTACCGCAGAGACCTGGAAGATAACAAGAAAATAGCAGAGTCCTTTGGCCCCGAGCTTCTCTAGGACATTAGCTCTCCTTCCCACCTTCTAGGTGTAGGGATGTAGAAGGAGAGCACTGTCTTTTCCTCAAGATCTGACTAAGGAAATCAGAGACCCTCAAATGGTGTCCTGAACAAATTTTGCCAGGGAAACTAGGAGAAAGAGTCTTTGTTCTATCTATTATCCTAAACAGGTTTTGGGGGCAGAAGCACCAAACATTGTATTTGATTGGTGCCTGGCAGAAAGAATTGGTGGAAAGTATGGGTTTGGAGTCATTTGAAACCCAGTCCTAACTGCATCACTTGCTGTGTGACCTTGAGAGAACTATGGAATCCTTCTGTGCCCCTCTTTCATTGTAAATAAATAATAGGACCTATGTCTTTGGTCCATATGGCCTTCTTATTATATAATGAAGATTGCATATGATGATACACATATGGGTTTAACACGGTGCCTGACATATATGAAGTGCTCAATAAATGTCATCTGTAGCTATAAATAAAACAATGATGCCAAAGAAGCCAGCCCTCTTAACGAGATTAGTTTTAATCTACTGCCTTCAGAATAGCACGAGGGTGACTATTACACGGTTAATCACTTTCCATGAGAACTCTGTGCTAGGAAAGCAAAATGACCCAAGAGGCAGTTAGAGATTCAAATGGTGTCTTTATCGAGAGGTGAGATAAACACCTCGATAGATAACTAAGAGGCATAACATCACTTTGGACACCTTCCTAAAATCAGTAGAACCGGGTATGGTTTAGGACTTTTCCTATGGCTTGGAATGTTGGTCAAAGTCCTCAGGCTGAAAGCCAGAAGTATGAAATATTCCCACATCTGGAGCCAAAGAGCTGCCAAGTAACTCCTCCAGGGTCATGAAGACATGGCCAGGCAGGTCCTGTAGCCCTGCCTCTGATGACTCCCATCTAGACTCTATGGACTGAAGATTAAGATTCAGTGAGGTGGGAAATAATGGGACCTTGGGGAGAAAGGTGCTTTGGCTCTTACTGTCCCATCGCCTTGGTGGAGGAGGGGATGGCTCTCATCCACCAAGCCAGGTGAGAAGAGTTCCAATCAACTCTTCGGAGAGATTGTGGATATGAAAGAGGGGACACGGACACCTCACTTCCCGGCCAGTACTTGCTGAGCCGCGGATGTTCTAGAATGGCACCTGGAACTGTCAGCTAGAGCAGAGCATCAGGAGGAAACACGCTCATTACGAAAAATTTTCAAACATGCCTAAAAGCGGGGAGGAAAATATAATGAATGAACACCCCTGTACTACCCCCCACTGGTTGCAGCAGTTACTGACATATGGCCCATCTTGTTTCATCTCTATGTTCCATTACTGTCTCTCCTCTCTGGATTATTTTGAACAAAGTCCCAGATATCATATTGTTTCTGGGTTGGGCTTTTGAATGCCTACAAGGGAGTCCTAATTACAAAATTCAGGTTCTTAACATTGAAATTGACCAGAAAATGCTGGTTTCCGCCTTTTGTTTATTTTTACCACCTTGAGGACATAAAGTTTCATGGATGCAGACTTTTTCTATTTCATTCATTGCTCTATTCCGATACTTATAATACCACAGAACACATAGTAGGTGCTGGATAAATATTTGTTGAATAAATGAATGAATGAATGATTATTTTTTCAAAGTAATCCAGACTTCCTTTTCCAGAACCTGAGAGGTATTCAGATTGAGGTAAAACATGAAATCTTATTTTATCTTATGCAACCGGCTTGCCTCATTACTGGTCCAAAACTATCCACTGAAATGTCCCACCGTGAAGGACAAACTAGAGCAATGATTTCTTCCACTAAAACAATTTTCAAAAATGGTTCCAATAGTATGGAGGTCGTCTCTCCCTACAGTCTTCTATATTTTTAGTGTCTCCAGGAAAACCTGTAAATTAGTAGCTTGCAGGTTCTGCTAATGTCTGGCTGTGCCAGTTTTACAATTTGTATTGCAGTGAATTGAATGTGAGCCCTCATTCTTGCCAGCAATCAGCATTTCCTCACTTCAATCAGGCATACCTGTCTCAGTCTACCCCAGTCCCCAGCCTTCCCTATGGTCCTCCGCCTGTGCCACTACTTTTTTTTTTTTTTATGTAATGTATTATTTGTTTCAGGGGTACAGGTCTGTGATTCATCAGTCTTACACAATTCACAGCACTCACCATAACACATACTGTCCCCCATATCCATCATCCAGCCACTCTATCCCTAGCCCCCCATCCCCCAGCAACCCTCAGTCTGTTCCCTGAGATTAAGAGTTTCTTATAGTTTGTCTCCCTCTCTGGTTTCATCTCATTTCATTTTTTCCTCTCTCTGCCTATGATCCTCTTCCTTGTTTCTCAAATTCCTTATATCAGTGAATCATATGGTAATTGTCTTTCTCTGATTGACTTATTTCGCTTAGCGTAATACCCTCTAGTTCCATCCACGTCATTGTAAATGGCAAGAGTTCATTTTTTGATGGCTGCATAATATCCCATTGTGTGTGTGTGTGTGTGTGTGTGTGTGTGTGTGTGTGTGTGTGTGTATATATATATATATATATATATCACATCTTCTTTATCCATTCATCTGTCAACAGACATCTGGGCTTCTTCCATGGTTTGGCTATTGTGGACATTGCTGTTATAAACATTGGGGTGCACATGCCCCTTCAGATCACATTTGTATAGTACTATGTACATTTGTCTAGTACTATATTGAGTAGCAGTGGTGATAGTGGACATCCCTGCTGTGTTCCTGACCTTAGGGGAAAAGCTCCCAGTTTTTCCCCACTGAGAATGATATTTGCTGTGGGTTTTTCATAGATGGCTTTTATGACATTGAGGTATGTACCCTCTATCCCTACACTGTGAAGAGTTTTGATCAAGAAAGGATGCTGTACTTTGTCAAATGCTTTTTCAGCATATATTGAGAGTATCATATGGTTCTTGTCCTTTCTTTTATTAATGTAGTGTATCACATTGATTGAGTTGCAGATGTTGAACCAACCTTTGGTTGGTCTTGCAGCCCAGGAATAAATCCCACTTGGTCGTGGTGAATCTTCCTTTTAATGTACTGTTGGATCCTATTGAGTAGTATTTTGGTGAGAATTTTTGCATCCATGTTCATCAGGGATATTGGTCTGTAATTCTTTTTGATGGGGTCATTGTTAGTTTTGGGATCAAGGTAATGCTGGCCTCATAAAATGAGTTAGGAAGTTTTGCTTCCATTTCTATTTTCTGGAATAGTTTCAGGAGAATAGGTATTAATTCTTCTTTAAGTGTTCGGTGTCATTCCCCTGGGAAGCCGTTTGGCCCAGGGCTTTCATTTACTGGGAAATTTTTGATGACTGCTTCAATCTCCTTACTGGTTATGAGTTTTCTATTTCTTCCTGGTTCAGTTTTGGTAGTTTACATGTCTCTAGGAATGCATCCATTTCTTCCAGATTGTCTAATTTGCTGGTGTATAGTTGCTCATAATATGTTCTTATAATTGTATTGCTTTGATGTTGGTTGTGATTTCTGCTCTTTCATTCATGGTTTTATTTATTTGGGTCCTTTCTCTTTTCATTTTGAAAAGTCTGGCCAGGGGTTTATTAATCTTATTAATTCTTTCAAAGAACCAGCTCCTAGTTTTGTGAATCTGTCCTACTGTTCTTTTGGTTTCTATTTCATTGATTTCTGCTCTGATCTTTATCATTTCTCTACTCCTGCTGGGTTTAGGCTTTATTTGAAGTTCTTTTTCTACTCCTTTAGGTGTAGGGTTAGGTTTTGTATTTGAGACCTTTCTTGTTTCTTGAGAAAGGCTTGTATTGCTATATACTTTCCTCTTAGGTCCACCTTTGCTGCATCCCAAAGATTTTGAACAGTTGTGTTTTCATTTTCATTTGTTTCAATGAGTTTTTTAAATTCTTTAATTTCCTGGCTGACCCATTTATTCTTTAGTAGGATGCTCTTTAGCTTCCATGTATTTGAGTTCTTTCCAACGTTCCTCTTGTGATTGAGTTCACGTTTCAAAGCTATGTGGTCTGAAAGTATGCAGGGAATGATCCTAATCTTTTAGGACTAGTTGAGACCTGACTTGTGACCCAGGATGTGATCTATTCTGGAAAATGTTCCATGTACCCTAGAAAAGTGTATTCTATTCCTTTGGGATGGAATGTTCTGAATATATCTGTGAAGTTCATCTAGTCCAGTGTGTCATTTAAAGCCCTAATTTCCTTGCTGACCTTTTGCTTAGATGATCTGTCCATTTCAGTGAGTGAGTGTTAAAGTCCCCTACAGTTATTGTATTATTGTTGATGTGTTTCTTTGGTTTTGTTTTAATCGGCTTATATAATTGGCTGCTCTCATGTTAGGGACATAGATATTTAAAATTGTTAGATCTTCTTGTTGGATAAACCCTTTAAGTATGATAGTGTCCTTCCTCATCTCTTATTATAGCCTTTGGTTTAAAATCTAATTTATCTGATATAAGGATTGCCATCTCAGCTTTTGGTGTCCACTAGCATGGTAAATTGTTTTCCATCCCCTCATTTTAAACCTGGAGGTGTCTTTGGATCTAAAATGAGTCTCTTGCAGATAGCATATCTATGGGTCTTGGGGGTTTTTTTGTTTTGTTTTGTTTTTTAATCCAATCTGATACCCCGTGTCTTTTGATTGGGGCATTTATATTCAGGATAAATACTGAAAGATATGAATTTAGTGCCATTGTATTGCCTGTAAGGTGACTGTTACTGTATATTGTCTCTGTTCCCCTCTAGTTTATATTACTTTTAAGCTCTCTTTTTGCTTAGAAGACCATTTTCAATATTTCTTGTAGGGCTAGTTTGGTGATTGCAAATTCTTTTAGTTTCTGTTTGTCCCAGAAGCTTTTTATCTCTCCTTCTATTTTCAATGACAGTCTAGCTGGATATAGTATTCTTGGCTGCATATTGTCTCATTTAGTACCCTGAATATATCGTGCCAGTCCTTTCTGGCCTGCCAGGTGTCTGCGGATAGGTCTGCTGCCAATCTGATGTTTCTACTATGTTTCTACTATTGTAGGTTATAAATCTCTTGTCACGAGCTGCTTTCGGGATTTTCTCTTTGTCTCTGAGATTTGTACATTTTACTATTAGATATTGGGGTCTTGACCTATTTTTATTGATTTTGAAGGGGGTTCTCTGTGCCTTCTAGATTTTGATGCCTGTTTCCTTCCCCAAATTAGTGAAGCTTTCCAGTATAGTTTGCTCCAATATACCTTCTTCCCCTCTCTTTCTTCTTCTTCTGGGATCCCAATTATTCTAATATTGTTTCCCTTTATGGTATCACTTATCTCTTGAATTCTCCCCTCGTGATCCAGTAGTTGTTTATCTCTCTTTTTCTCAGTTTCTTTATTCTCCATCATTTGGTCGTCTATACCACTAATTCTCTCTTCTGCCTCATTTATCCTAGCAGTTGGAGCCTCCATTTTTTAAATTAATGTATTATTAATGTATAATATATTATTATTTAATGTATTATTTATATTGTATTATTTAATGTATTATTTGCCCCAGGGTACATGTCTGTGAATCATCAGGCTTAGTTCATAGGCTCAGGTAAGTTCACAGCACTTACCATAGCACATACCCTCCCCAATGTCCATAACCCAGCCACCCCATCACTACCTCCCCTACCCCCCGGCCACCCTCAGTTTGTTTCATGAGTTTAGGAGTCTTTTATGGTTTGTCTCCTTCCGAATTCCATCTCGTTTCATTTCCCTCCCCTATCCCCCCCATCACCCTCCCCACACTGCTTCTGAAATTCTTCATATCAAAGAGATCATATGATAATTGTCTTTCTCTTACTGACTTATTTCGCTTAGCATAATATCCTTAGTTCCATCCATGTTGTTGAAAATGGCAAGATTTCATTTCTCTGGATGTGGAGCCTCCATTTTTTATTGCACCTCATTAATAGCCTTTTTGATTTGAACTTGGTTAGATTTTATTTCCCCAGAAAGGGATTCTTTAAAAAAGTCCAGCTAGTGTCTTTATAATTGTCATTCTGAACTGTAGTTCTGACATCTTACTAATGCCCATGTTGATTAGCTCCCTGGCAGTTGGTACTGCCTCTTGTTCTTTTTGTGTGTGTGTGTGGTGAGTTTTTCTGCCTTGTCATTTTGTCCAGGGAAAAATAGATGAATGAGAGAACAAAAATGCTGAAAGGGTAACAAAAACCCCAGAAAAATATACACTAAACAAATCAGAAGAGACCTGAAACCAGGGGGAAAAGAAAAAAAAAAAAAGAAGAATATGATCAGGCTGGTGACTAGAACAGCCACACACTAGATTTTGGGTGTGTTTTGCTTTGTTAGAAGAAACTGCCTCCCAGAATTTTAAAGAAATAAAAACTTATATATATATACACAAAAATAAGGGTAAATACAATGAAGGGATGGAAGATGTAAAAATGAAAATTAAAGAAAAATTTTAAAAAGGAATTGATAAGAATCTGGTTGAAAAAGAAGAAAATTCAAAAAGAAAAAACTAGAAAAAGAAAAAATAAAGAAAACTTAAAAAATTAACTTTGAAAGATGAAAGAATCATAGGGAAGAAAAGCCATGAATTCTAGGGGGTGTATTCCCCTAGGACGGTGTTTTGCAGTTCTCATTGATTGGTAAAATTGGCCTTGGCTGGATGTTCTTGCTGATTTTCTCAGGGAGGGGCCTATTGTGATTCTCGATGTCTTTGCCTGAGGCGGAATTGCCCCGCCCTTGCCAGGGTGGGGAGAGCATTAAGTAATCTGCTGCGGTTGCTCTCGGGAGCTTTTGTTCCCTGAACGCTTTCCGTACAGGTTTGGAGGACGGGAATAAAGATGGCGGCCTCCCGATCTCTGGCCTGGAGGAGCCAAGAGCTTGGGGGCCCCCCTCCTCAGTGCACCCTCAGAAAAAAACCAGCCAGTCACTCCTCCTGTCTCCCTGGTCTCCAGCCGGACTTCAAGCTCACCCAGCCTGTCACTGTGTGTTTCTATTGCTGGTGCACGGCCCTGTTTGGCGTCTCCAAACCCAGCAGATTCCTGCCGCGGGCTCCTGCGACACTCCTCCCGGGAGAGGAAGGTGAGTCTCCCAGATCTGCCGCTGGTTGGGTCCCTGCCTGAAAAGTAGTGGCCCAATTGTGCCACGGTTTATGGCAACCCCAAGCGGAGAGCTCACTTCTCGGCTTTGTCTTTGTAGCTGGCTTCCCCATTCCGGTACCCTCGGTCTTTCTGTGACCCTGAGAGTCCTGGGACCACACTGTCCCAGCAAGGGTTCCACACACCCTCCCCCCACCCCCTTAGCTACCAGAGCGACCTCCCTCACCAGAGCGAATTTCTAAAAGTTCCCATTTTGTGCTTTGCTTCTCTATCACCAGCTGGTAGCTGGCTGATGGACGCTCCCCCTCCACCCGCCATGGTCTAGCTTTCCATATATCGCCTCAGATGCATGTCTCCGCACGTCTTACCTTCAAGAAAGCGGTCGCTTTTCTGTTCATAGACTTGCTGCTCTTCTTTTCTTCAATCTCCTGTTGAGTTCGTAGGTGTTCAGAATGGTTTGATAACTATCTAGCTGAATCCCGGGGACCTGAGGAAATGTAGGTCTCCTGCACCTCCGCCATCTTGAACTGAATCCCTCCTGCGCCACTCCTAAGTCATTTGCCGGGCTCCGGTGAGACCCCCGGTTTAGAACAAAATGGAGAGATGGATGTGATGAAGTTTTAGAATATAAGTGAGGTCCGGAGCTGATGACCAAGAAAGAATTCTTAAGACGTCTCTGGTGCAAAATGGTGATTTTATTAAAGCATGAGAACAGGACTCATGGGCAGAAAGAGTTGCTGCCCTGTGACCCCGCTGAGTGGCTGATTATAGTCTCAGGAGTTGGGGAAGTGAGGACAAAGGGGCCGTTCAGAAGGGCTGACATATGGTAAAGAAAACTTTGGGGATACCGGAGGCCTGGTTATTGTCAAGCTGAGCTGTGTTTTGTTTGTTTTTTCCTCTAATGAGGCACCAACATGAAGACAGCTGGGGGTCTTCTGGAAGTTGGGCTGTTGTCAATCACTAGGACATTGGTAAACTGAGGGAGACTCCTGTCCTGCAGGACTGTGATCTCTATTAATTAACCATTTGTTCTTCCTGTAGGGCAGCCAGGAGTGCCTGAGGAATGTCACACATGTCACAAGGGGTGTGTGTGTGCAGGGTGCTAGCTTCTGTTTTGTTCGTAGCTAGCCTTTTACTCCCTCCTTATTTCCCCCCTGAACAATTTTGACCCTTAAAGCTTTATAAGGTCGTTGAAGGTGGAAGGTCTCATTTTCTGTAATTTCTTCCTGCTGAGTAGGAGCATACAGCTGTCCCTACCTATGGGTCAACATTGGTCAATTGGGGAATGTGTAGGGGAGTTACGAAAGATGGAGGCAGCTGAATCCAATGCTGACAGTAAAGAAGTGGTTAGGGTCATGTGTTGATGTGACGTCATTGTAGCCACAGAGTCTCAGCATCAAGAAACAAAGAAGGCAACATGTTAAGATTAGTAAGGCTATAAGAATGAGAAGTCCAACAAAGAGATCTTTAATCACTGACCATAATCCTCCTTTAAGCCAGGAACTTAACCAATCACTGAGAGAGAAAGAAGGATTTTGTAGTGCCCCAGTTTGGGCATTCATATCTTTTATTAGTCCTGTGACATTTTTGTTATAATCTGGGAGGTACACACAACATTCTCTTTTGATAATTGCACATGTGCCACCCTGTGCTGCTGTTAGGACGTCTTAGGCCATTCTATTTTGTAGGACCACCTTGGGCATCTGTGTGACTTCAGTATTAAGTAAGGAGATGCTATTTAGCGAATTGTTGAGTGCCTTCATGGGTATTTATTAAGGGCTTCTACGTGCCAAATGACATTCTCTGGCCCTACAGATGGAACAAAAATGGATGTTAAGGGATCATGCAATTTAAAAACAGATTGTGTCCATCTTTGCTTTAAATTGGGGAGATTAGCTGGAGTAGTGATGGTTGTAGCAATGCGTCCATGAATCCAGGCAAAAGCCTAAGGTGTAGCACCTATCCGGCGGAGGAAGCCAGGGTCACAGGTTGGTTCCACATACCCAGTGGGTTCCATTTGGAGCTAGCCATCTGATGCCAGGTTGCCTTACCCAATCAATAGCAAAACAGTCAGTAGCCCAGAGTACTATTATTTGGGAACATGTTTCTAATGATAGCCGTCCTAGATGTGCGTTTTTTGCCCAAGTATCATATGTATGATTTCTTTGCTCCCAGCACACAACGGCCTTTTGACTGAACTGTCTGACAGTGGGTGTAAGCCACAAATATGTATCCCAAATTTGATATATGCCATCCTCAGTATAGTGATAAATGAGGTTTTGTAGCTTAGGCACTGGTCGGTGGGTATTAATTTGTGGGTTTGTAAGGTTAAGATTTAATAGTTTGAGGTTATGAAAAAGTTGGGTTATGTCCCGGTGAATTCCATGTCTTACTGATCATGGGCCAGGAAGAAACATTTTTATTAGTGATAGATTTATCCCAATACATACTATATATATTATTTCTGAAATGTAATCATGTAGAGAGTGCCAATCAGTGGCCTGTAAAGAGGAAACCCACCAAGGTAACTCAGACATGCTTGGCAAAGGCAAAATTCCACACATCCAACAACTCATTTTATTTTATTTTTTATTCTTTTTTTTTCCCAAATACTTTTGTAGTTCAGCACACTGCTGTGCCCGCTGTAGAAAGGAATTGTCAGTTCAGATAGGTGAAAGGAAAGAGAAGTTATACACATTCATTTCCATTTGAAGAAGAGTTTGAGATCTTCTACGGGTTCACAGGAAGGCATGTAGGTTTGCTCACTGGGTTCCTGTGAAGGAGGTACAGGTTTTATTCTAGATAGAGGAGTCCATGAAGAGTGCCCTTCTAGTTTTACTGCAGTGGAAGTACATAGTATGACCCAGTATGGACCTTTCCACTTTGGATTTAGGTTCTCTGCTGTATCCACCTTCTAATTTTTAAAATAAACTATGTCTCCAGGATTTACTTGGGGTAGGTTTTCAGTCATAGTTAAATCAGGTTTTGGGAGTATATGATTAGTATATTCATTGAGTAGCATGAATTAAATCAGCTTCCAGTGAGTAATTTGATAAAGCATTATAATCTTCATTTAATAACAGAGCTACAGAAAGAAATGGTTTTCTGTGTAATAACTCAAAAGGGCTGAGTCCTAGAGGTTGTTTTGAAGCAGTTATTATCTTGAAAAGTCCTATTGGCAAGAGAGTAACCCAATTTTCCTGGGTTTCTAGACTAAGTTTAGTAAGATGGTGTTTTAAAGTATGATTAGCCTTTTCTACCTTCCCAGAGGATTGTGGGTACCGGGCTGAATGCAAGAATTATTTGATTTTTAAGGCTTGGGCTATTTGTTGAGTTATTTGAGCTGCAAAAGAAGCACAATTGTCACTTTGAAAAGATTGAGGAAGGCCAAATCTAAGAATAATCTCTCGCAACAAAATCTCAGTTACTTTCATGGCTCTCTCAGTTTTACATTGGAAGGGCCTCGATCCATCCGCTGAAGGTATCAACAAGCACTAATAGGAACTTACAGCCTTTGCAAGGTGGAATTTGTGTGAAATCAAGTTGGCAGTCCTCTCCTGGATAGGATCCATGCCTTTGGACTGGTTTTAAAAGAGGAGGAGGGTGAGCTACGCCTTCCAGATTTACTTGGGCACGGACAATGCGGGATCAACAGGCCTGGTTTATTGTGGCTGTTAAATTTATTCCATCAAATATATTTTTAAACGTTTTAAAGCGTCTGACCAAATAAGTAGCCTGGCGTGGGCCCTGTATTACTGTCCATTGACTATTTTTGGGTATAAAGGTTTTTCCCTCATTGCTAACAAGCCAGTCCTGTGTGTTTTTAGTATATCCTCGCTCCTGAGCCATGTGAATCTCTTGGTCTGAATAGACGGGAGTTATGGACTCCATTGGAGTTAATACTGGTATAGGGCTTAATATCTGTTTATTTTTTGCTGCCTCTTTGGCTGCATGGTCTGCTAAATTGTTTCCTTTAGATTCTAAGGTCATATGCTTTTGATGTCCTTTGAGGTAAATCATGGCTACCTCCTTGGGCAGGGGTACAGCCTCAAGGGTAACAATTTCAGGCCCATATTTGATTGGGGAGTTATGGCTTGATGACAAGCCTCTTTCCTTTCAAATAGCTCCATGGGCATGTAGTACCAGAAAGGCATATTTGGAGTCCATATAAATGTTAATTTTTAGACCTTTTGCCAGTTGAAGAGCATGGGTGAGGGCTATTATTTCAGCCTTTTGGGAAGAAGTCTTTATTGGAAGGGGTTTTGCCTCAGTAGTTTTAATCAGGCTAACTATAGCGTATCTGGCATTTTTTCCTCCCTTATCCATGAAGCTATTGCCATCAGTAAACCAATGATCATCTGCATTTTTAAAAGGGGAGTCTTTTAAATCTGGCCTGCTAGAATAGACAAGATCAATGATCTCTGAACAGTTATGTTCTATAGAAGGATGATGGTCAGGTCCAGGCATGAGAGTAGCTGGGTTTAAAGTTTAACAAGTTTTAAGTAGTATTTCAGGTGTATCTGAAAGCATAGCCTGGTATTTAGTAAGCTAGCCTCCCATCATCCATTGGTGGACCTTGGTCTCTAAGATACTCTGGACCTGATGTGAACTCATCACTGTCAGGGACTGTCCCATTGTGAGCCTTGAGGTTTCTTCTACCAGAAGGGCTGTGGCAGCCCCTGTTCGAAGATAAGCCAGCCGCCCTTGGGCTACTCACTTAAGAGAGTGAGTAGTATTTTTACTTTGAAAAATAGCCCACCGGTCTTGCTTCATTTCCTAATTTTTGGGTGAGAACTCTCAAGGCTTGGCTCTGCTTTTCTGCTACATATAGGGTGAAAGGTTTTTCTAAATTTGGTAACACCAAAGTTGAAGCTGACCAAAGTTTAGCTTTTAATGTTTGAAAGGGCATCTGCTGAGCTTTAGTCCAGAATAAGATTTCCTCATTGGGGCCTTTAGGTGAATCATACAGTGGTTTGACTTAGAGTCCAAATCCAGGAATCCATAGGCAGTAAAAACCTGCCCTACCTAGAAAACTGTGGAGTTGTTTTTTTTTGTAGTCAGAGGCTCGAGATCTAGGATAGCCTTTTTTTTGTATCAGTAGATAGAATATAGTCACCTGGTGTCAGTTCATATCCTAATTATTGTACTTTTTGTTGAGCTGTTCAGGCCTTTTTAGGGGATATACAATACCCTCTATCTGCCAAGAAATTAAGTTACAGAACTTTTATCGAATGTCTCCTTTGTGGGAATACAGATTAGAATGTCATCTACATATTGAATTATTGTCCCTTCAGACAAGGATGTATCATGGAGATCTTTGCTAAGTGCAACTCCAAATAGGTTAGGAGGGTTTCTTTTTTTTTTTAATAGTTTTTTTTTCTTTTTTTTTCTCCCCAAATTTGTTTATTTTAATTTTTCAGTGTTACAAGATTGATTGTTCATGCACCACACCCAGTGCTCCATGCAGTACGTGCCCCTCTCGATACCCACCACCAGGTTAGGAGGGTTTCTAAATCCCTATGGTGCCGCCTCCTGACGGCACACGGGAGAAGAATGAGGCACAAACAAGTCAGCTGCAAGAGAGAGGGAGCAGGGGACGACAGTAGAAAAGACTGTCGCCCTGAACAACTCCTCAGTCTCATATTTATTAGAAAGTAGGTAACAACCAACAAAGAAGCCAGAGTAGGTCACACATTGACCATGAGTTTTGAAGATAAGTAAGAAGAAAGGCAAAATATGTCTGGTCACATAGTGCATGACCTCTAGTGAGCAAACCCAAACAAGAGGGTCATCTAACTAACTGCAGGTGCTCTCCGGGGAAGGGGAGATAACGAAAAATGAAGCAGGTGGCGTTCTGCCCTGAGCGGGGCCGGGCATCCCCCGCTGCTTGGCTTCAAGGACATATATCGTCCTCTCCCCCAGAGGCTCATTGCCAGTACATGTTTTACTTAAGGCTATATCTAAGCATGCTTGGTAACTAGTATAATTTCTCATAAGTTATATTTTAAGCAGTACATTGTTCTGAGGGACGGTTACACTATGGCAAGACTGTCCAGGTTAGGGGCACATGGGTGGCTCAGTGGGTTAATGAAGCCCTCTGCCTTCTGCTCCGGTCATGATCTCGGGGTCCTGGGATCAAGCCCCACGTAGGGCTTTCTGCTCAGCAGGGAGCCTGCTTCCCTCTCTCTCTCTGCCTGCCTCTTCTGCC
>CM052805.1:15969889-16010363 GCA_028533885.1 Nasua narica | reverse complement strand
CCCGCCGATCAGAGAGCCTGATCCCAGGACCCCGAGATCATGACCCGAGCCGAAGGCAGAGGCTTAACCCACTGAGCCACCCAGGTGCCCCTGAATAAATGAAATATTAAAAAAAAAAAAAGAAGAAGAAGACTGTCCAGGTTAATTGAGCAGCCTGTGGTCTTGAAGGTGAGGTCCATTCACAGGCAAGTAATGGCTGTGTTTCCTTAAAAAAAAAAGCATCTCTTAAGTACTGTAAACCAGTTCACATCACCAGGGACTTGGGTAGAATAGTGTATAGATTTGTCACTAGGGGATGAATAGGCATTACCACCTCATTTATAACTCTTAAGTCTTATACCATTTGATATTCCCCGTTTGGCTTTTTTACTGGTAAAATTGGGGGTGTTATAAGGAGATTGGCAAGGCTTTAAAATACTGTGTCTGAGAAACTTATCGATAAGTGGTTGCAACCTAGCTTTGGCCTCAGGTTTAGAGGGTATTGGGTTTGTTTGTTTGTTTTTAGAGGGTATTGTTTTTATGCGGTATAGTGGTTGGGTCTTTTATGGTCACTTTAACCAGTTGGGCTGTAAGAGCCCATCCTGGGATATCACAATCCCAGACCTGTGGATATACTTCCTTCCAGACATTGGAAGGGATAGGAGGGTATGGTTTTAGCTCTCCAGATGTTAAAGAGTACAAGCCGTCCCCCCTCTGTAGGAAGAGCAAATCGGCTACCCAGTTTATACGATAAGTCTCATCCGAGTAATGGAGGGGGACAAGACGGAAGGACTAGAAAAACATGAGTGACCAATTGACTTTTATATTTACAGGTTAAGAGCCTTGTCTGACAGCATGTTTTAGTTCCCCTTCTATGCCAACAGTTGTAAGGTTAGAAAGACAAGTAGGGCCGGAGTGCGGAATAAGGACAGAGTTAGTGGCTCCTGTAACAGTAAGAAAATTGATAAACTGACCGCCCACATCCAGGGCAACCCAGGGCTCAGTCATCTTGATGTCAAAGGGGGGGGGGGCAGATTAGACGCAGGGCCCTGTCTTGCCAGTTCCTCCAGCAGGGAAACGAGTACCTGTCTTCCTCTCTCTCTGGAGATAAGGACAGTCTCTCTTCCAATGTCCTGTTTCTTTACGGACAGGACCCAGCCCTAGTGGAGAGGGCTTGTTGGGACATTCTCTGCTCCAGCGTCTGATCTGGCCGCATGTATATCATGGGGACTTAGCTAGCCCTCTGTCTGACACCAGCCTTTTCTTTTGCCCCCGGTTATTCTGGTGCCGTGGGGAATCTGCAATAGCGGCAGCCATTACTTGAGCCTGTATCTTACCCCCCAATTTAGCTCTCCAGTCGTGTTCTTGACCTAAGGCCGTATCTCTATTATTAAAGATGCAGGCTGCTACTTCTAGTAGGCACTGGATGGGAGTTTGAGGGCCTAACGCCATTTTAGTTAGTGTTCAGCAGATACCAGGGGCTGACTGGCTTATAAAATGCATATTTAGTATGGTTACTCCCTCGGGTGAGGCTGGGCCCAAATTTATGTATTTGTGGATGGCCTCCACCAACCGTCACTGAAATAAGAACTGAATTTTCATCAGTTCCTTGTGTAACTTACTGAAGTTTATCAACGTTCACAGGTTTAGAGAATCCTTTTTTCATTCCTTCTATTAAGCAAGTGATCATATGGTCTCATTTTTCTCTCCCTGGACTCTCCTCCTGATAGTTCCGGTGTGGCTCAGTGCTAGGGACGACAGCACCCCCAACCGGGTAACCTTCCCTATCTCCCATTGCCAGTTCACCAGCGAACTCTTGTGGTCCCGCCCAGATTCGTTTATTTTCCTCAGGGGTGCAACAACAAGTTAAAATGATATATATATATATATATTCTACCAGGTCAAATCAAACATAATAGATACTTCTTGAAAGCCCTCAATAAGTTGAGAGGGGTTTTCAGAATATCATCCTAATTATTGTTTTAGCCAAGCCAGATCTTTCATGGAGAATGGGACATGGACCCTAATTGTGCCCACTTCTCCATTAGCAACTTCCCTAAGAGGATGCATCCCATACTTAGCTGGAGCTCCTGGAAGATAGGGAGTCCCACTCCTGGTATGTCTGGCTGGGCTGGGGGCAGAGGGGTCTTGGGGTTTATAAGAAGGAGGGATAGCAACAGAGCCAGTGTTCTCTTTCTTTGGATTGGCTGGCAATTCCTCCAATATCCCAGGGTTTTTGTTTTTTTTAAGAGGAATCGGCCTATTTAGACAATCATCATCCAATATATCCAGGGGTGAGGTCTGTTAACCTGGCCGAGGGTTAGACACACTACACAAAAGGCCCGCAGGTCTGGAACCCAATTTAGGACCATAAAGGCTTGGACGTATGAGACTTCAGTCCGTTTGCCCTTCTCCTTGTCTAACTGATAGATTAAATTGAAGCTTAATGTCCCTTTTATGGGCCACTTTTGCTCTTTTCCTAAGAAGTACTGAGGCCATTCAGTGTTACAGAAGATCATTTTTTTCTTAAATCTTGTAGTCCGAATTGATTCCAATGGGTTAAAAGACATCCCAAGGGAAAATCCTTGGGAACAGAAGAGGAGGATCCCATGCTCCTAGGAAAGTAAAGAAGGTCCATCACTGAAATCACCCCTGACTCCTGGGTGGCATTCCACACAGGATATGTCAGAGGTTCTAGGTGTCAAAAGTGACCGGAGGTGTCCCTCAACAAAAATCGCTATGATCACCATCCTGCCTTCCCAGGAAGGCATTCCTGCCGTAAAAGGCCCTGGACGGTGTGCTGGTGTCCCACCCCTTTCCCATCGCATCCTAGCCTACAGATGGGTGCCTGGTGAATGGACTAAAATATGTGCCGTCCTACACTCTGGAAGTTCTGTTGTTGCCCTGCCATTTTTAACCCATGGAAAATACTAGAAAAATTTTACAAGGGGAAATTACCCAACTTTGTAGCTTTAATAGTTAGTAGAGGACACTGACAGAAAACCATAAAGACTGAAATCCATTATGGTATAAGCAACATTCCAACACGTGTGGTCCTTACAGCCAGCTAGGAAACAGTACCCAGTTGGGTTTTAATTCAGTCAGGTTCTGGTTTAGCCTGGCTCCCAGTGGAGGCCCCACAGCCAGAAGTGGCTGGACCAGGGATGTGGAGGAGATCACATTAGATCCATCAGGAGACTGATTAAGACTCGCACAGGAGTCTTAAGACTGGCAGCCATCCTGGTGACTTAGGTGGCTGTCCCGTGCCCAAGACAGACAACTTTGTATAAGAACAGGTATAAAGAGAGGGCATCAAGTTTCTGAGTCTTATTACTATCCCAGCCAGGGTGCTAACTTCTGGCCAAAAGGCAGACTTTCTCCTCACTGTTGAGTAGCCACAGGTTAGAGGACTACAGCCTGAGCAGTCGATATGAGAGTGTTCCCATAAGACTACTCCTTGAAGGGCCCCTGAAATGAGAGTAAAGGAAGAGGAGAAGAAAGTACTCACCAAATTTGCACCAAAGCTGAGTCCAGATGTAAGGAAAGACTCAAAGCCCTGTGTTTGTGTGCCAAATGATGAAGTTTTAGAATATAAGTGAGGTTCAAAGCCGACAACCAAGAGAGAATTCTTAAGACATCTCTGGTGCAAAATGGTGATTTTATTAAAGCACAGGGACAGGATCCACAGGCAGGAGCTGCGGCCCCGTGATCCCGCTGAGTGGCTGATTATATTCTCAGGAGTTACGGAGGTGAGGACGAAGGGGCCGTTCAGAAGGGCTGACATATGGTAAAGAAGACTTTGGGGATACCGGAGGCCTGGTTATTGTCAAGCCAAGCTGTGTTTTGTTTGTTTTTTCCTCTAATGAGGCACCAACATGAAGACAGCTGGGGGTCTTCTGGAAGTTAGGCTGTTGTCAATCACTAGAACGTTTGTAAGTCCAGGGAGACTCGTGTCCTGCAGGACTGTGTTCTTCCTGTAGGGCAGCACTTACTGTAGGAGTGCCTGAGGAATGCACACATGTCACAAGGGGTGTGTGTGTGTAGGGTGCCAGCTTCTGCTTTGTCCTTTTGCTCCCTCATCAGATGTACGGATGCCACCAGTTCCCATCAGTTTGTCCAAATGTATGATCTCGTCCATGAAACCACGTGGGCCCACTGTCATTCTTTGGCTAAGTTTTCAGTTTTCCCCACCAAGTTTTGTATTCACTCAGTTATTTTGATTCTTCTTTTAGAATAATATTTTTGGCCATCTATATTTTCCTGTAATATAATCTGTCATCAAAATTTTCTTATTTTCTTGGCCATATGAAGCTATGCATAATATTTCCTTGCAATTTTCATTTAATTTCCTTCATGGTAATTCTGATTTCTCTTAATCTTAATGGTGCCTTGTCTCTCTTCCTCTTGATCAGATTAATTAAAGATTTCTTCCTTTCGTATTGACCCCCAACACCCACCAAAGATCCATGTATGAATTTTGTCTCATCCAGATCGTATTGGGGTTAAGATTTCAAAGTTTCAAATATATGGATGGCAGCCTTCCATAATTGCTAGCACAGATAGAGCTTTACCTCTCTTTAGTCTTTTTTTTTAAAGACTTTATTTATGTTGACACAGAGAGAGAGATCACAAGTAGGTAGAGAGGCAGGCAGAGAGAGAGGGGAAAGCAGGCTCCCCACTGAGCAGAGAGCCCGATGCAGGGCTCCATCCCAGGACCCTGAGATCATGACCTGAGCTGAAGGCAGAGGCTTTAACCCACTGAGCCACCCAGGTGCTCTTTACCTTTCTTTAAAAAGTAACTAAATCCATGGGGCACCTGGGTGGCTCGGTTAGTTAAGCATTGGACTCTTGGTTTCAGCTCAGGCTGTGGTCTCAGGGTCATGAGATCAATCCCCATGTGGGCTGTGCACTCCGCATGGAGTCTGCTTGGGGCTCGCCCTCTTCCTCTGGCCCTTCCTCCCCCCCTAAAATAGAGAAATCTTTTAAAAATAAGTAAATCCATATGTAACTGTATGTAGTGGGTGTACATATATGGGTATACACATATATTCACATATATGGGTATACCTGTGTTTATATAATATACAAATATATATACATTTTTAAAAAATGGGAATCTGGGAGCTAGGAGGACCAGATAGATATTAGATGCCTGTGATCAAGTGATCAAGTTGCCTTCATCCCCAAATTTTGTCTAGATTGCTTATTAGTTTCAATTAGCTTTTAAATTACTTCATGCTCTTTAATCAATGTGGAATTTACGTTGATGTATAGTGCGAGATGAAAATTTAATTTTACTTTATTTATTCCTCCTCCCAAGTATTAATCATTGTCCCACTGTCATTTATTGAAGATTTTTTCTCTCTTGCCTTTGTGTGGCTGCTTTTATTATCTAATAAAGTTGGGTGCATGAAAGATTGTCTCAGCGCTATCTACTCTATTCCATTGATCTATGTTTCAGGACTTGTGCTATGCTTTTTTTTTTTTATGCTTTTTTCATCTTTGAAACTTTATAGTCCATTTTAGTATCTGTATTCAGTATGTCCCCCAATTATTTTTCACTTTCAAGTTGTTCTTGGCTCTTTCGTCCATTTATTTATCTGGTTGAAGTTAGAGTTTTTTAAACTTTTAGTTTTTTTTTTTTTAAACTCTAAAACTTTAAAAGTTTTTTAAACTTTTATAAAGTTACTAAAGTAAAATCCTTTACCACCAAAGGAAAACAGTGCAGCAAATACAAAATTAATTGTATGGGGATATTTATTAGGATTGCATCAAACCTATGTATTTAGGAAGAACCAATGTTATGAAATAATCCTCCTTTAATTCCATTTATCTGATTGTGTTTTAAGTTCCCTGGATGACCTTTCTTCAGATACATTCTGCAACAAGCTTCTTGTTCTGTTTATCCTCATCTTAAAAGGGAAGAAATTAAGTGTTGCTTGAGGTCATGTTGGATTTGAATGCACATCCCTTTGATGGGGGAACCTGCACTCTTCACCAGTACACTACTTTATTTAAGACTATATTATACTTGGAAAGAATGCTAGTAACTGTTTTCCAGAGAAGTATCAATTTCATCAAGGTTTTCTAGTTTGCTAATAAAGAATTGTGCATTGTATTCCTCACTTCCTTTTCTAACTTCTTGGGTGGGATGCCTACCACATTTAATCTTTCCTTCCTTCCTTCCTTCCTTCCTTCCTTCCTTCCTTCCTTCCTCTTTTTTCTGCTCCTCCTCCTTTTTAATTAATGGAAACTATCATGGCTACCCTCTCCCTCCCAGCACATGGCCCACTCTCTCATCCTGAAATCAGAACCTTGTCATTTGGGCTCTCCCACATACTGTGTTGTTGACCTCCTGTTGAGTCAGCAGAGAGAAATATCATTTAGCATAGAGTGCTCTAGTCAGGTCAAGCAGTTCAAGTCCTGGATCCCTGAGGTCTGGTGTTCAGTTCAGGGTTATGTAGTCCAACTGTATGTCTTCAGTCAACACCGAGTAGAGTTTCTCAGCCTGCCTGTCACCCCATTAGCTTGATCCGTGCAACAGCCAGAAATGCCACTTTTTAAAAGATAGCCAGATCATGTCACTACTCGACTAAAAAACAAAAACTTTCAAATTGCCCATGTTTCTTAGACCTACATTCTTTTTTTTTTTTTTTTAAGATTTTATTTATTTATTTGACATACAGAGAGAGAGATCACACGTAGGCAGAGAGGCAGGCAGAGGGAGAGGAAGAACCAGGCTCCCCACTGAGCAGGCTCAATCTCAGAACCCTGAGATCATGACCTGAGCCTAACAAAGATGCTTAACTGACTGAGTCACCCAGCTGCCCCAGACCTCCATTCTTTTTTTTTTTTTTATTAACATATAATATATTATTTGCTTCAGGGATACAGGTCTGTGAATCATCAGTCTTACACAATTCACAGCACTCACCATAGCACATACCCTCCCCAATGCCCATAACCCAGTGACACTATCCCTCCCATCCCCCTCCCCTCCAACAACTCCCAGTTTGCTTCCTGAGATTAAGCATCTCTTATGGTTTGTCTCCCTCTCGATCCCATCTTGTTTCATTTTTTCCCTCCCTGCTCCCCACGACCCCTCCCACCCTGCCTCTCAAATTCCTTATATGAGAGTTTATATAATTGTGTCTCTGATTGACTTATTTCACTTAGCATAATACTCTCTAGTTCCATTCATGTCATTGCAAGTGGCAAGATTTCATGGTTTTTTATGGCTGCATAGTATTCCATTATAGATATATACCACATCTTCTTTATCCATTCATCTGTTGATGGATATCTGGGCTCTTTCCATAGCTTGGCTATTGTGGACATTGCTGCTATAAACATTCAGGTGCATGTGCCCCTTCGGATAACTACATTTGTATCTTTAGGGTAAATACCCAGCAGTGCAATTGCTGGGTCGTAGAGTAGCTCTATTTTCAATTTTTTGAGGAACCTCCATACTGTTTTCCGGAGTGGCTGCACCAGCTTGCATTCCTACCAACCGTGTAGGAGGGTTCCCCTTTCTCTGCATCCTCACCAACATCTGTCGTTTCCTGACTTGTTAATTTTAGCCATTCTGACTGGTGTGAGGTGGTATTTCAATGTGGTTTTGATTTGTATTTCCCTGGTGCTGAGTGATGCTGAGCACTTTTTCTACATGTCAGTTGGCCATTTGGATGTCTTCTTTGCAGAAATGTCTGTCCATGTCTTCTGCCCATTTCTTCATTGGATTATTTGTTCTTTGGGTGTTGAGTTTGCTAAGTTCTTTATAGATTTTTGGATACTAGCCCTCTGCCTGATATGTCATTTGCAAATACCTTCTCCCCTTTTGTCGGTTGTCTTTTGGTTTTGTTGATTGTTTCCTTTGTTGTGTAAAAGCTTTTGATCTTGATGAAGTCCCAATAGTGCATTTTTGCCCTTGCTTCCCTTGGCTTTGGCAATGCTTCTAAGAAGAAGTTGCTGTGGCTGAGGTCAAAGAAGTTGCTGTCTGCATTTTCCTTTAGGATTTTGATGGATTCTCGTCTCACATTGAGGTCTTTCATCCATTTCAAGTCTGCTTTTGTGTATGGTGTAAGTATATGGTCCAGTTCATTCTTCTGCATGAAGCCATCCAATTTTCCCAATACCATTTGTTGAAGACACTGTCTTTTTTCCATTGGACATTCTTTCTTGCTTTGTCAAAGATTAGCTGATCATAGAGTTGAGGGTCTATTTCTAGGCTCTCTATTTTGTTTCATTGATCTATGTGTCTGTTTTTGTGCCAGTACCATACTGTCCTGATGATGACAGCTTTGTAATGGAGCTTGAAGTCCAGAACTGTGATGCCACCTGCTTTGCTTTTGTTTTTCAACATTCCTATATTTGGGGTCTTTTCTGGTTCCATACTAATTTTAGGATTATTTGTTGCATTTCTGTGAAAAAAGTTGATGGTATTTTGATAGGGATTGCATTAAATGTGTATAGACTGTGCTAGGTAGCACAGACATTTTCACAATATTTGTTCTTCCAATCCTTGAGCATGGAACTTTTTTCCATTTCTTTGTCTCTTCCTCAGTTTTTTTCATGAGTACTTATAGTTTTCTGAGTACAGATTCTTTGCCTCTTTGGTTAGATTTATCCCTGGGTATCTTAGGGTTTTGGGTGCAGCTGTAAATGGGATCAACTCTTTAATTTCTGTTTCTTCTGTCTTGTTGGTGTATATAAATGCAACTGTTTTCTTTTTTTCTTTAAAGATTTTATTTATTTTTTGACAGAGATCACAAGCAAGCAGAAAGGCATGCAGAGGTTGGGGGGAAGCAGTCTCGCTGCTGAGCAGGAAGCCCGATGCAGGGCTCGATCTCAGGACCCTGAAATCATGATCCAAGCTGAAGGCAGAGGCTTTAAGCCACTGAGCCACCCAGGCACCACAAGAAATGCAACAGATTTCTGTGCATTTATTTTATATCCTGCCATTTTACTGAATTCCTGTATGAGTTTGGGGTGGAGTGTTTTGCGTTTTCCACATAAAATATCATATCATCTACAAAAGGTGAGAATTTGACTTCTTTGCTGATTTGGATGCCTTTTATTTCTTTTTGCTGTCTGATTGCTGAGGCTAGGGCTTCTAGTACTCTGTTGAGTAGCAATAGTGATAGCGGACATCCCTGCCGTGTTCCTGACCTTAGGGGAAAAGCTCCCAGTTTTTCCCCATTGTGAATGATACTCACTGTGGGTTTTTCATAGATGGCTTTGATATTTTGAGGTATGTACCCTCTGTCCCTACACTATGAAGAGTTTTAATCAAGAAAGGATGCTGTACTTTGTCAAATGCTTTTTCAGCATCTTTTGAGAGTATCATGTGGTTCTTGTTATTTTTTATTAACATACTGTATCACACTGATTGAGTTGTGGATGTTGAACCAATCTTTGGTTGGTCTTGCAGCCCAGGAATAAATCCCACTTGGTCGTGGTGAATCTTCCTTTTAATGTACTGTTGGATCCTATTTGAGTAGTATTTTGGGTGAGAATTTTTGCATCCATGTTCATCAGGGATATTGGTCTATAATTCTCCTTTTTGATGGGGTCTTTGTCTAGTTTTGGGATCAAGGTAATACTGGCCTCATAAAACGAGTTAGGAAGTTTTGCTTCCATTTCTGTTTTTTGGAACAGTTTCAGGAGAATAGGTATTGATTCTTTAAATGTTTGGTAGAATTCCCCTGGGAAGCCATCTGGCTCAGGGCCCTTGGGCAATTTTTGATGACTGCTTCAATCTGCTTACTGATTATGCTTCCGTTCAGGTTTTCTATTTCTTTATGGTTCAGTTTTGGTAGTTTGTGTGTCTCCAGGAATGCATCCATTTCTTCCAGATTGTCTAATTTGCTGGTGTATAGTTGCTCATAATATGTTCTTATAATTGTATTTCTTTGGTGTTGGTTGTGATCTCTCCTTTTTCATTATTTTATTAATTTGGGTCCTTTTTCTTTTCATTTTGATAAGTCTGGCCAGGGGGTTATGAATCTTATTAATTCTTTCAAAGAACCAGATCCTAGTTTTGTTGATCTGTCCTACTGTTCTTTTGGTTTCTATTTCATTGATTTCTGCTCTGATCTTTATTATTTCTCTTCTCCTGCTGGATTTAGGCTTTCTTTGTTAACCTTTCTCCAGCTCCTTTAGGCATAGGGTTAGGTTTTGTATTTGAGAACTTTCTTGTTTCTTGAGAAAGGCTGTATTGTTATATACTTTCCTCTCAGGACTGCCTTTGCTGTATCCCAGAGATCTTTGAACAGTTATGTTTTCATTTTCATTTGTTTCTATGAATTTTTAAAATTCTTCTTTAATTTCCTGGTTGACCCATTCATTCTTTAGTGGGATGCTCTTTAGCCTCCATGTATTTGAGTTCCTTCCAACTTTCCTCTTATGGTTGATTTCTAGTTTCAAAGCATTGTGGTCTGGAATTATGTAGGGAATGATCCAAATCTTTTGGTACTGGTTGGGACCTGATTTTTGTGACCCAGGATGTGATCTATTCTGGAGAATATTCTATGTGCACTAGAGAAGAGTGTGTATTCTGTTGCTTTGGGGTGGAATGTTCTGAATAGATCTGTGATGTCCATCTGGTCCAGTGTGTCATTTAAAGTCTTTATTTTCTTGTTGATATTTTGCTTAGATGATCTGTCCATTTCAGTGAATGGGGTGTTAAAGTCCCCTACTATTATTGTATTATTGTTGATGTGTTTCTTTGATGTGTTATTTTTTAATTTTTTTAAAAGACTTTATTTATTCATATGAGAAAAAGAGAGAACACAAGCAGGGGGAGCAGTACGCAGAGGGAGAAGTAGGCTCTCTGCTGAGAAGGGAGCCTGATGCAGGGCTTGATCCCAGGTCCTCAAGATCAAGACCTGAGCTGAAGGCAGCCGCTTAGCCAACTGAGCCACCCAGGTGCCCCTCTTTGATTTGTTATTAATTGGTTTATATAATTGGCTGCTCCCATGATAGGGGCATACATATTTAAAATTGTTAGATCTTCTTGTTGGACAGACCCTTTAAGTATGATAGAGTGTCTTTCATCATCTCTTATTATAGTCTTTGGTTTAAAATTTAATTTATCTGATACAAGGATTGCCATCCCAACTTTCTTTTGGTGTCCATTAGCATGGTAAATTGTTTTCCAGCCCCTCATTTTAAATCTGGAGGTATCTTTGGGTCTAAAATGAGTCTCTTGCAGATAGCATATCTATGGGTCTTTTTTTTTTTTTTTTTATCCATTCTGATACCCTGTGTCTTTTGATTGGGGCATTTAGCCCATTTACATTCAGGGTAACTATTGAAAGATATGACTTTAGTGCCATTGTATTACCTATAAGGTGACTGTTACTGTATATTGTCTCTGTTCTTCTCTGGTCTGTTACTTTTAGGCTCTCTCTTTGCTTAGAGGACCCCTTTCAATATTTCCTGTAGGGTTGGTTTGGTGTTTGCAAATTTTTTTAGTTTTTGCTTGTCCTGGAAACTTTTTATCTCTCCTTCTATTTTCAGTGACAGCCTAGCAGGATACACTATTTTTTTGGCTGTATATTTTTCTCGTTTAGTGCTTTGAATATATCATCGCAGTCTTTCCTGGCCTGCCAGGTCTATGTGGATAGGTCTGCTGCCATTCTAATATTTCTACCACTGTATGTTACCTCTTGTCCTGAGCTGCGTTCAGGATTTTCTCTTTGTCACTATGTTTTACTATCAGAGGATGGGGTGTTGACCTATTTTTATTAATTTTGAGGGGGTTTCTCTGCGCCTGCTGGATTTTGGTGCTTGTTTCCTTCCTCAGATTAGAGAAGTTCTCTATAATTTGCTCCAATATACTTTCTGCCTTTCTTTCTTTCTTTCTTTCTTTCTTTCTTTCTTTCTTTCTTTCTTTCTTTCTTTCTTCTGGTATCGTAATTATTCTAATATTGTTTTGTCTTACAGTATCATTTATCTCTCATTCTCCCATTGTGGTCCAGTATCTGTTTATCTCTCTTTTTCTCAGCTTCTTTATTCTCCATCATTTGGTCTTTTATATCACTAATTCTCTCTTCTCCCTCATTTATTGTAGCAGTAAGAGCCTCCATTTTTGCTTACACCTCATTAATAACTCTGATTTCAACTTGGTTAAATTTTAGTTCTTTATTTCTCCAGAAAGAGATTCTCTAGTATCCTCTATGCCTTTTTTCAAGCCCAGATAGCATCTTATAATCATCATTCTGAACTCTAGTTCTGACATCTTACTAATGTCTGTAGTAATTAGGTCCCTAGCCATCAGTACTGCCTCTTGTTCTTTTTTTTTTGAGGTGATTTTTTCCACCTTGTTATTTTATCCAGAGAAGAACAGATGAATAAGAGAAAAAAATACTAAAAGGGTAGCAATGACCCCAGAAAAATATACACTAACCAAATCAGAAGTGACCCAAAACTGGGGGGAGAAGAAAGGAGGGGAAATATATATATTTGGACTGGTGAATAGAACAGAGACACACACTTGATTTTATTGTGGTCTGTTAGACAAAAATGCCTCCCCAAGTTTTAAAGAAATAAAAAGTTATATATATGCAAAAATAAGGGTAAACATGATGAAGGGATGGAATAGGACTCTAAAAATGAAAATTTAAAAAGATTTTTAAAAAGGGAATTGATAAGTTGGTTGAAAAAAGGAAAAAAAATGAATGTGATCAGGCTGGAGACTGGGTATATCTTGATCTGTTAGAAGAAACTGTATTTAAAACAAAATTTCTTTAAAACAAAATTTTAAAGAAAAACTTACATGTATATGACAAATAAGCTTAAATACAATGAAGGGATAGAATATGACTATAATGATGAAAATTTAAAATTTTTTTAAAGATAGAAGATAAAATAGTTAAAAAGGTTAAAAGGAAAAGTGAAAAAATTTTTTAAAAATAGGAAAAAATAAAATATTAAAAATTTAACTTTGAAAGACTGAAGAATCATGGGGGGAAAGCCATGAATTTTATATGCTGTATTTCCCTAGCTCTGGGGCTTTGCAGTTCTCATTGATCCATTAAACTTGGTCTTGGCTGGATGTTCCTGTTGATGTTCTGGGGGAGTGGCCTCTTGTAGTGATTCTCAAATGTCTTTGCCCGAGACAGAATTGCACCGCCCTTGCCAGGGACCGGGCTAAGTAATATGCTAGGGTTCTCTCGGTAGCTTTTGTTCCCTGAATACTTTCCGTACAACTTTGGAGGACTGGAATGAAGATGGCAGCCTCCCAATCTCCAACCCAGAGTAGCCGAGAGCTCAGGGCACCCCTCTTAAGTGAGCCCTCAGAGAAAAGAGTCAATCACCTCTGTCTCCTTGGTCTCCAGCCGCACTCTGAGCTCACCTAGCCTACGACCCAGTGTTTCTTTCTCTGGCGCATGGACCCGTTTGGAGTCTCCAAACCCAGAAGATTCCTGCAGTGCGCTCCCATGCCACTGCTTCTGGTGGAGGAAGGCGGTTCTCCCTGGATCTGCCACTTGTGGGGTCCCTGATCAAAGAGTAGTGGCCCAGCTGTGCTGGAGATAATGATTTATGGCAACCCCAAGCTGAGAGCCCCCTCCTCGGCTCTGGCTCTGCAGCCAGCTTCCCTGCTCCGATACCTGGGAGCTCTGGCACACTCGGCACCCCCATTCTTTCTGTGACCCCAAGGGTCCTGAGACCATACTGTCCCTGCGAGGGCTCTACCCCCTGCTTAACCTCTGGAGCAACGTCCCTCTGGAGCAGATTCCTTGGTTTTTATTTATTATTTGACAGAGAGAGACAGTGAGAGAGGGAACACAAGCAGGGGGAGTGGGAAGCAGAAACAGGCTTTTCGCTGAGCAGGGAGCCCGATGCAGGGCTCAATCCCGGGACCCTGGGATCATGACCTGAGCTGAAGGCAGATGCCTAATGACTGAGCCACCCAGGAGCCCCAGTGGAGCAGACTCCTAAAAGTTCTGATTTTGTGCTCTGCTCCTCTACCGCTTGCTGGGAGCCAGCCCCTCCCACCGTAGTCTACTTTCCTGTATGTCACCTCGGATTCACTTCTCCACATGTCCCACCTTCTAGAAAGTGGTCGCTTTTCTGTTCCTAGACTTGCTGCTATTCTTTTCTTTGATCTCCTGCTGAGTTTATGGGTGTTCAGAATGGTTTAATAACTATCTAGCTGAATTCCTGGGACCCGATGAAATTTAGATCTCTCCTTCTCCTCTGCCATCTTGTTCCTCCCCAGACCTCTATTCTTTACCTTGGCCAACAAGGCCATGTGAGGTTTGGCCTCACCTCCCTCTTTGTCCTCATCTGTTTCTTCTTCTTCACTTCAAGGCTGGATTCCATATTTTGTTTCTTGAATGTGCCAGGTCATTTGCCTAACCCTTCTGGGTGTTTCTGATGTCCAGGATGCCGTTTCTCCAGGGTCACATGATGTAGAGGCCACAGCATGTCACTCAAAGTCCTCTTCCTCGGAGGCTATTGGAGGCAGCTCTTTGGCTCCTATCAGTCTCCTCATTCTTGCCAGCAAGGGTCACCATCGGCAGTGCTGTTATTTATCGACTAGTTTGCTTGTCTGTTTCCTTATCACGTGCCTGCTGCTATGGAGTCCGTGTGCCCAGACCTCACCGGGGCTCTCTGCACAGTGTGTGGCACAAAGTAGGAGCTCAGGGCATCCACGCCAGACCTAAGAATCCATGATAACCTAGTCTTGCTGCATCCCAGCTGTGCGCCTCTGGAAACTGAACTCCTTGAGCACAGTTCCAAATCTGAAAAGCTGATGATACCATGGGGGTAGGATGGAAAAAAAAAAAAAGATGACAGAAAAAATGTAGGTAAAGCCCTTAGCTCTCTATGTGGTACATGGAGAGCTCTCAAGAAGCGCAAATCATCATCTCATCATCATCATCGCCGTCAACATCTTCATCCCATTTATGTAAATTCAAAAGCATCGTCAGAGAAGCAGGTGGAGAGTTGCCCAGGTGAGATTTTGTAGGATTGGAATCTATTCAGTTTGGAGTCAAATCATATAAGTGAGACAACTCATTTTGGTTTTATTTTATTTTTTTGTCAGGACCCAAAGATCATTTGTTACAGGAGCTAATCCACACTAACAGTTCCTAACATCAGTCATTTTTTTATTCTCTCTCATGGTTCTGGGAACTGACCTGGGACCCACCGTGTGGTGTCTGTTCAAAGTCCCTCCCTGGTAAGTTGGCTGCTGGGGCTCCACGCATCCCAGAGGCTTCCCCACTCACGTGGTGATGCTGGCTGTGGGCTGGGACTTCAGCAGGAGCTCTGAGAGGGAGCACCCCTGTGTGGCCTCGGCGTGGCCTGGGCATCCTCAGAGCGTGGCAGCGGGGTCCCAGAGTGGCACATCCCAGGACACGGAAGCAGCTGGAAGTTCGGTAGCTTGTTCCCACCTAGCCTTAGGAATCACAAGGCATTACTTCCGCCGCATTCTAACTGTTAGAAGCAGCCCACATTCAAAGGGAGGGGGAATCAGTCTCTACCTTTTGGTGGATGATGTTCCAAAGGATTTGTGGACATGTTTAGGACCAGCAAACTAGTCATCATAGAGGAAACTGATGTATAGATCAGGCGATTCTTTTTATTTTATTTTTAAAGATTTTTTATTTATTCATTTGAGAGAGAAAGTGAGAGAGAGCATGAGAGGAGAGAAGGCCAGAGGAAGAAGCAGACTCCCCGTGGAGCTGGGAGCCCAAGGTGGGACTCGATCCCGGAACTCAAGGATCATGACCTGAGCCGAAGGCAGTTGCTCAACCAACTGAGCCACCCAGATGCCCGGATCAGGCGATTCTTTAATAATTAGCAGAAATAAATACAGTGGTCAAGTGGCTCCAAACATTTGCATCAGGTCTCTCTCCTGGTAGGCATTATGGTTAAGACATTGGAGTGCCAGACTTATACCCATCAAGGTTCAAGTTCTGGCTCAGCCACTGTTAGCCTTGAGACTCTAGGCAAGTTTGTTAGCCTCTCTGGAAAGCAGATAGGCGCACGGGAAATTCATTCTCTTCACTGTCACAGACGCTCTAACCAGGCGGAGGCATGCTTCTTCCAAAAGAGGGGGCGAGCACGAGGGTCACCTTGCCCTCAGCCGGGTCCCTTGGGGACTTGAGTTCCTTACCGTTCATGTGGCTCTCAAGTGAGCCCCTCTAAAGGCTGGGTTCCAGGTGCTGGGGTGGGTGGGCATGGCAACAGCCCCGTCGCAGCCGGCGTGTGGCCAGGCACTCAGATTTGCCAGTGTGGGCGCAAACACTCTCTCCCCAGAAAAGCTGCTTGAAGGCATAGACTAGGGGAAGGGAAGGTTAAAAATAAAGAGTGGCCATGTTCGGTTTTGAAATTAAGGAAAGCCTGGACTCAAAGGCCCCTTGATTCCCTCGCTTTGCGAGAGGCAGGCTGTTGAGGCGGAGACACCGTGGACTTTCCTTTGCCTAGAGCCGTAATTCATGGAAACATCTAGAACCAGGCGACCGCACCTCCTAGCTCATAGCTGGGGTCTCCTCGGAAGCATTCATGCGTCGGTTGCTTTGCAAGGTTTGGGAGCTAGCAGCTCTTGTCCTCAATTAGTTTGTCCCCCAGAGAGATTTTAGATGTCAAAGTTTGAATGCTTTTGAATTGGGCACTTGCTCTCCATTTATCCCCTACCCTCCCTGTTATCTATGTCCAGCCAGCCTGTTTATATCAAATACTTTCTTGGCTCCAATCATCATGCAAATGTGACTTTTGTCCTGCTTCCTTTGGCTTTTTCTTTTTCCTGCTCTCCCAACGCCAATGAGACATACACGTATGAGGCCCACATGGCGTTCCTGGCCCTGTGCTCAGTACTCATCGGCTATAACCTCAGTTGCCATCCTGGAAACCCTGCCAGGGAGATTGTCGCCCCTCCATAGAGAAAGCAACCGAGGATCAGAGGGGTTAACCAATTTACCCAAGATAACGTGGTTTATGAAAGGGGCAAAACTGGTATTTGAATCTAGAGAGCAGCAGTTAGACATTAATTTTTAGTCACAAGTGACAAGGAAATCCCCTCCAGATTGGCTTAATTTAAGAAAAAAAATGATATGATTGAATGGCTGAAAGAGGGTATGTCTGCATCTGGGGGCTCAGACTCCATCTCTCAGTTCTGGTTTCCTCTGTCTGGCATCATTTTCAGACCAGCCCTATCCTTGCGGTGGTGAGACAGCTTCTAGCATCTCCTAGCCAACAGCCCTCTCACCAACTCCAGTCAAAGAAGAGCTTTTTTTTTTTTTTTAAATGCCTGGGACATAACTCATGTAAGAATCAAATCCCGTAATCATCTCAGAACCAATCATAAGGCCAGAGGGCTACAATGGATATTGGGTCACAGCTTCATGCTTGAAGCCTTGGGTAGATTGGCCTCTCTTGAGAATGAGGGGTACAGAGTATCACAAGGATCACTGGTGTGCTCTTTCCAGAAGGGAAAAATACCCAGTACATATTGTTAGCAAAGACGTTTGTTGTCTTTCTCATAGGCTTCAGAACTATTGAGAATCTTCCATGAAGAGTAAATACATAGGGGCACCTGGGTGGCTTAGTTGGTTGGGCGTCCAACTTTGATTTCGGCTCAGGGTATGATCTCATGGTTGTGGGACTGAGCCCCACATTGAGGATTCTGCTTGAGGATTCTCTCTCTCCCTGTGCCCCTACCCCTGCACACTCTCTCTCTGTCTCCCTCTAAAACAAATAACAACAACAAAAAAGAGTGAATACCTAAACACATTAAAGATTAGATGAGTCTGTGCCTATAATCTTAACATCAAGCAGTGACTCCACAAATATGAGCTTTTAGAGGATACCTGTTGTTGATATCTCCTAGAACCCCTTATCCCTACCCCACATCTTTTTTTTTTTAATTACACCATCCTTTTCTTCTGGAAAACCACCTATCTCCAATGTCCTCCAAGGGGATTGTCTCTTATCCCTTTACTATTCTAAGGGTAAGCATGCGACCTAGGCTTGAAAAATCTGATATTTATCTCCCTGGTGATGATAATTAGAGATGGATAATCAAGGCGAGCCAGTAAAACTCAGTCCTAAAACTTTCGTGGGGACTATTGGAAAAATATAAATTCTAGGGGCGCCTGAGTGGCTCTGTCAGTCAAACATCCAACTCTGGATTTCAGCTCAGGTCATGATCTCAGGGTCATGAGATCAAGCCCTGGGTTGGGCTCCATGCTAGGCTTGGAGGCTGCTTAAGATTTTCTGTTTTCCTCTCCCCCAGCCCACCCTCCCCTCTCTCTCTCTTAAAAAAAAAAGAAAAGAAAAGGAAAATATAGATTCTCCTTTCACTCATTTCGTATCGCTAAGCAGCTCTGGGGATATTGACTGGAGGTTCTAGGGTCACCAGAGAAAATGAAGCTATAGAGACAATTAGGTGAAGGTAGAGAGGGACAGTTTTATGATATTGTATGAGTCCCTGGATCCATTTGTATCTGAAGCCAGACAACCGAAGGCTTATTTAGTTACAAAGAGATTATGCCTTTTTTTTTTCTTTTAATTACTCCTGTTCGAGGTTTTGCCACTTGTAAACCTAAGAGTGTCTGACATACAAGTGCAATGCCCAGGTGGGAATTCCCTTCCAGGAGGGAACAAGGCAGAAGGGTACCTTCACATTTAGTCAGAGGGAAAGGGAGGGCATGAGGTCCCCTTGTTTGAGGGCATGGGGTGTCTGAGAGCTAGGCCTCTTGGGCATCAGAGAGACACCCCCAGTGAAGCTTTGACCCCTCAGACACTGCCTGGTCATGCAGACTTCTCTTTGGAAATTCCCTGGAAGTTACTGCGTGGCAGTAACTTAGAAATACCAACAGTATTAGCAATTAGAAATACCAACAGTAAACCTGTTTCTATTTATCCCAACTCTCTTAGCAGAAGCCGTTCTGGAACAAAGAGGCTCCTGAACATTTTCGTGTGGGGTTTAAACATGTAGGTGGTAGGGGCTGATAGACTTGCATTCAAGCCCTCACCTGACCACTTATCAATTGTGTGACTTTACTCAAATTACTCGGCACCTCTGCACCTCAGCTCTCTCACCCATAAAATGGTTTTAATAATAACATCCAGGGGCGCCTTGGTAGCTCAGTCGGCTAAGTGTCTGCCTTCGGCTCAGGTCATGATTGCAGGGTTCTGGGATTGAGCTCCCCACTGGGATCCTGGGCCAGGGGGGACCCTGCTTCTCCCTCTCCCTCTGCCTCTCCCCTCTGCTCGTGTTCTCTCTCAAATAAATAAAATCTTTAAAAAATATGTACTAACATTCAGCTCCTGCAGTTTATATGAGGCTAACATGGGCTTAACCCTGGTGAGAACCTAGTAATAACTCAATGAAAGCTAGCTATTGTCAACATTACAAACCCAACTGCATTTCCCCCGAGATGTTCAGTTTTGTGTGCGGTGTAATTAGAAATCTCTCCCTTTGCTGTAGTTTTTTTTTTTTTTTTTTTCTTGCTTGCGGGCATTTTGGCAGTGGATGTAGCCATAGGTAACAGACACTATTGATTTATGAACAGAGAGTGCAACTAAGAGCATAGACTTGGGAACCAGGCCACCAGGATTCAAACACTCTCCTTGTTCTTGGCTGTGTGGACTTGAACAAAAGGCTCCATCTCTTTGTGACTCAGTTTTCCCATAAAATGAGGATGATAGAAGTAGGATCTGTCTCATTGGGATTAAGTAAATGAATATGCGTAGCGTGTTCAGGAGAGTGACTAGAATGTGCTCCGTGCCCTGTAAGGTCTGGTTATCGTCTATGCATCTAACGTGGTGCTGCACTGACTGCAGACACGGCTCGGTGACCACATCCTGGCTTCTGCTGGACACAAGCAGCTCTGTGTACACGCTGAGGCTTTGCTGAGTTCCGACTGCCTGGGATCTCTCATGGTCCTGCTAAATCTCAGCATCACTCAGCAATGCACATTTTGGTGACAGGTCTGGCCATGCCAACACTGTGTGTGGGCTTTCACAAAATTTTCTGTGATTCATCACAAATTTTTTAAAGGCAGCCTGCTTTCAAAATCTGGTTCTTCTAGCTGCTGTTCTGCCTCAGGCCAGTCCCTTAACCTCCGAGCCTCGGCCTCCTCCACTGTAAAATGGCAAAACTAATAGTCTCCACCTTACAGGGTTGTTGTGAGGAATACAGGAGTTATTACGGTAAAGCCCTAGGATAGGGCTTGACACATTGTGAATGTTAAATGACTGTATTATGAATAAGAATATTCAGTTAATAGGCTCTGCAAATAGAAGGCCCCCCAAATACCTTTAGAATTCTTCTAAAACGGCTGAAAAAGTGCGCGCATTGATCTTGTACCTTGGAGGTTTCAAGCTTGTCGCCTGCTTGAAATACGTTTCTTTCTTTCTTTTTTTTTTTTAAGATTTTTTATTTATTTATTAGAGAGAGAGAAAGAGAGAGAGAGATCACAAGTAGGCAGAGAGGCAGGCAGAGAGAGAGGGAAGCAAGCTCCCCGCTGAGCAGAGAGCCCCATGCAGGACTCGATCCCAGGACCCTGAGATCATGACCTGAGCCAAAGGCAGAGGCTTAACCCACTAAGCCACCCAGGCGCCCCTTGAAATACATTTCTAATGGACATATTTTATTTGCATAGCCTAGAGCTTCAAAAAATTAGAATTAGTGGCCCATATTTTAAAATCAGGATGTTTTATGAAAAAAATCCAGATTTCCAGCTTTTCTTGAGGAATGGGAAAATATGGCCCTGTTGGACCGCCTTCTTGCAGGTTGCCTCTGGGAGAGGATGCCGCAGGGGCTGCTCACTGCTCACTTGTTAGATGGGGCAAGAACTCTTGGCTCACAGCACTCAGGTTTTTTCACTCCTGAAATGCTTCATGCACTAGAGTGGCTCCTCTAATAATGCAAATAATAGCCAGCACACATACAAAACATACCGTATTCCAGGCACTGTCTCATTCGATCTCCATAACAATCCTAAGGGAGAAGTCTTAGTACTGTCTCTCTCATCTTGAGGATGAGAGGGCATAGCTAAGTAAGTTCCCAAGGTTATGAGCTGGTTAGTGGCAGACCTGGGGAGTTGAACATTCTGACTTCAGAGTCTGGGTTCTCACCAGCTACATGGTTTCCTAGAGTAACCCCCTCCTTCTAACCGAGGTAAAGTTTTCTGCAGTTGTATCAATGAGGTAAAATGGTCCAGAGGGTTGATACTAAGTTTTCATGGTCACGTTGGCCAAGGGGGCTTAGTTACGGATGTCTAGGGTCATAACGTAGGGAATGAACTTCCTCATTTCCCCATTGCCCTCAGTGTCTCCAGAGTCATCTCTGATACCCAGGGACAGTCCTACTCAGAATAGAAGCTCCCATCAGAAGCAGTTGCACTTGGAAGTGAGAGTGATCTCCCACCCTAGTGCCTCCCAACTCAGCCCTGAGCTGCAGGGCACAGAGGACCAAGGCCACCCTCAGGAGTTGGCTCATTCCGCTCATGCTTGACAAGCACAGACGCAGTCCTTCCTAGATGGCTATACTCACTTTCCAAACGGACTGAGGGTCAAATCAAGGTGACACACTCTTAGACTAAAGGTGTCACCCACCTTTTTTTCTTCTTTTTAAACCTGTGTCCCTTTTTGATAAACAAAAAATCCCACCGTGGCCAGGAAATATCCATAAGCTCCCATCCCAGAGCCTGTGATTCTGGATTGAGAAATTCCTGTTCTCTACACAGTCTTTTCTGCAAGATTTTTGTCAAGCTTTTTTTTTTTTTTTCCTGAAATCTGTATTACAGAAACAAGACATCTTATTTCCCCTTTCTGGTTATAAAATTATATAATAATATTTGAAGATGTAGTTGCAAAATACAACTCACCCTTCCTTCCAAACCCTGGGGAATCACTGATCGATGAGTGATTCTCGTGGATTTTTTAAGAGGATGTCTTTACCCAAATGGTAGCTTTTGAGATAATGCCTGACAACTGCTATCAGATGCTTAACATTTGAAAATAAATTCACAAAACACAGAAGATGAACAGATGGTCTGTGAGTTTTGTCCATTCTCTGTAGCTTTCCACCACTCTCTGCTGCATCAGACATAAAGGAGTTTGAGCCAGCCCCAGGTGGGTGTATTGCGAGGGGGGAGTGAGCTGCTGTCCCTGGTCCTGAACCATACACAGCAACAGCTGTTTTCAGGGGCCCTGCAGGAGGGCTGCACCCACAAACAGGGTCCTTGCTCTTGGTTCCTGCTGGTGGGGACAGTGCTAGTGAAGAGGGGCATTGAAGTCACCTGGGTCCTCTGGCTGGTAGAGCATCCCTCTTACTGTCTCCTCATCTTCTTCCCTGGAACAATTAGGAGTGAGATTTCTTCCCTGCCTTGGCTTGCCTGGTGACACCCCATGTCGGAAGGTGTGGTTCCAGAATCCAATTTGGCCAATTTACCAGCATTTGGGTCAGACCATGGGCTATGATCTTGTCCATACCTGGTATAGCAAATGACCACAAACTGGATGTCTTAAGACAATAGACATTTATCCTAATAGGGTCATCCTCTTAAAACTATAGAAACAGTTCTGGAGGTCAGAAGTCTAAAATCAAGGTGTGGGCAGGGCTATACTCTCTCTGTAAGCCTGAGGGGAGAATCTTCTCCTTTCCCCTTCCAGCTACTGGCCCCAACTTCACCCCGACTTCTCCCGTGCATGTCTGTGTGGTCTCCCTTTGCTTAAAGATACCAGTGATGGCATTTTGGCCCACCCTGGTAATACAGGGTAATCTCTTCCTCTCAAGATCCTCGTGCCCTTCCATCTACAAAGACCATTTTCCCAAAGAGTAAAAACTGAAAAAAGTGACTTTTACAAATTCCAGGGTTAGGACTTGAAATCTCAGGGTGGTTATTCTTCTACTTACTCCATCGAGTCAAAGTCCTGGTGTTTCTGCTTCTCCTCCCTTTCAGTCTTGGCCTCTTCCCTTCAGAAAATTCACACAGCCCCTGCAGATTCCTAAAAAGACTGATCCCAGGATGGTGAAAGAGCACCCTGCTGGACATCAGTAGAACTACGTGGGTTGGGCAGACCCCATCAATCACCTTCCCTTTCTGTTCTTCCTCTCCTCTCTTCAACAATGGTGGTCAAGGCTGTCAAGCACACCTCTGCTTTCTCACTGCCCTATTGCAATGGTCTCTGTTGGTCTTCCTGCTCTTCCTCCTATCTCTGCATGTGCGTTCTCTAAGGTAGATTAGATGTCAACCCTTTTGTTGATGGTCTCTGCGGAGAGAGAGAAGAAAGGCCCTCCAGAGATGTCCGTGTTCTAATCCCTGAAACCTGTGAATGTGTTCCCTCACGTGGCTAAAGGGACACTGTGGATGTATCAGGGATTGTGGGCTAGGATGATTATCCGGGGTTATCTATCTGAGTGGGCCCAATGTAGTCACACTGGGGACAGTCACAGACGGGAAAGGAGATGTGGCAAGGCACACAGAGATGGCAGTGATGCACTTTGAAGCTGACAGGCCAAGGCCAGATGTAGGTAGCCTCTAGAAGGTGAAGAAGACAAGGAAACAGACTCTCCCCTGGAGCCTCCAAAAGGAACCTTCTCTGCAGGCACCTTGATTTTAGTCCAGTAAGATTGGTTTTGGGACTTCAGGCCTCCGGAACTGTAGGACAACAAATTGGCGTTGTGTTAAGCCACACAGTTTGTGATAATTTGTTATAGCCACAGCAGGAAATGAATACAATGTCCAAAGATTTCTCACTGGACTTAGAACAAAGTCAGGCTTCTAACCAAGGTCAAGAAATGCCTACTGGATCTGGTCCCTGCCTTCCCTCCCGGCCTTATCTCCACCACCTCACCTGGTGCTTAGTGTTCATCAGCAACATAGGCTCCTTGCTGGTCTTCAGTGGGCCAGGCCCTACACTCTGGCCTTTGCTGTCCCCTCTGCGTATAATGCTTTGCTAGGGCTCCTGAGCTCAAACTACCACCTTGTCAAGGAGGCCTTCCCTGAGCATCTGGGCTAAACAGCTGACAGTCCAACCATTCCAAGCCTCCCAGTCTTTCTTGTTTTACGTACTAGCTGCTGCTATCTGAGATTGTGTTTTTTCACTATTTAACATGAATCCTTCCTAGAGCTCCCATGTTTTGTTCCCTGTCTGGATCAGTCATTGGCCCTAAAGAGAGATTTAACGAATGAATGATGAAAGACAGTCATTCATGTTCAGCTCTAATAATTTCTCCCTGCAGTCATGGACTGACAGAGTTTCAGTCTTTGTAGCAGAAGAGAAAATCACCCTCAAGCCAGGGTTTGAGCTGGGAGATGACAGAGGGTGGGATCTGGAGGCATTTTCTGCTTGCTTCTCTCTTCAGTAGGAATTTCCTCTCCCTTAACATAATTTTTAAGTATTTCCCCTATCTTGCCGTCTTCCCCCATAAGGCCTCCTCTGGCTTTTGTCTACTTACACCCAGTGGAACTTCCTGAGGACAATCTTGGGGTCAGCTACCTTCAGGGTCTCCTAAACTCAAGTTCCCATGATTGCTTTTGGCTTTCTGCTGCTTCATAAGGGCAGTGATGTGAATCTGATGCTGCCTGTGTGTTAGGAGCTCAAGGACACTCCTCTAGTTTGAGACTAGGGCCTTTTAAATCTTGGGGGCTTACATAAATGATAATTTCTGCTCTGTGTGGAGCTTGAGTGTTTTGATCCAAGGAGAAGGTCATTTCCATTTGGATAAATGGTGTTGGTCTGACTGCCCACACCAGCTCAAAATCTCTCAGGGAAAGGATGACTATAATGCCCCCTTCCCTCTCTACTTCTCCTCAAGGGGGAAGGCCGATCTGGTTGATCAAGGTTGTGCACATTTGGGGCACCTAGGTGGCTCAGCATCTGCCTTCGGGTCAGGTCATGATCCTGGGGTCCTCGGATCGAGCTCCACGTCGGGCTCCCTGCTGAGTGGAGTCTGCTTCTCCTTCTGCCTCTCCCCTTGCTCATGTTCTTTCTCTCAAATAAATAAATAAAATCTTTTTTAAAAAAGGTGGTGCACATTCATTAGGTACAGTCAAAGATCCTTTTTGTCTCCCATACTCCACCCTGTGGAGTCTCTTGGAGCAAGCCCTTTGCATCCATGTGGTAGGCAGCTTCTCACATGGCTCCCAATAATCTCTGCCTCTCCTATTTATGCCCCTGTGTAATCCCTTCTCCCTAAGTGTGGGCTCAACCTAGTGACTTGAATGCAACTTCCAGCTCACTGGTGTTCTCGTTCAACTGCCTTCTTAGCTTGTACACTTTGATAAAGCAAGCTGCCATTTTGGAAAGGTGCACATGGCAGGGAACTGGGACCACCCTCCAGCCAAGAACCACCAAGGAATTGAAGCTCTCCGGTAAATAGCTCCCAGGGAACCGAAACCTGCCAACAGGTTGAGAGAGCTTAGAAGTAGGTTCTTCCCTAGTTGAACTGTCAGATGAGACAGCCCCAGCCAGCACCTTGATTATAGCTTATGAGGACCCTGAAACAGAAGACCCAGCTAAACTGTACCTGGATTCCCAACCCACAGAAACTGTGAGCCAAGAAATGTGTGTTGTTTTCAGCTGCTAAATTTTGGGGTAATCTGTTAACGGTGATAGATGAGTAATAGTACCCACATGATATGTAGGAATTCTTCATGCAATCCAGCTCACCTTAGAGTTAGGATCCCACACTGGGACATGCAGTCCAATCTTGAAATAGTAATCGACACTTTATTTGCTAGGCATTGCCCTTCTTGTATTTATTTCCCTCTTGGACCTTGTAGGGGAGAGTGACTGGTTGAAAACAGAATTGAATGTTCTTATGACTTCTGTCCAAATACCATTATAATCTTACCTTCATATCTGGCCTAATTTGGGGAGGCTATCTGCCAGGGACACTTGCATTTATGGGACAAAATCCATAGTGGAGAGAGTGTCATTCAATCATTGAGCAAGGCCTCTAGAATTCGAACTTTTATTGCTTTGGGAAGTCAGGATTCACTTTAGGAGTCAGCACTGCATGTCTAGGAAGTGATGAATAGCAGAATTCCATGTGGGTCAAGGCAATTTCAGATCAAAACCAGCAAAGATATAGGACCTACGATATTTGGCTTGAGGGCTTGTAGAGCCAGATATTGATAGATAGTGTTGGATTGAGCATCCCAGATTCGGTGCCCATTTATCTTGCTTTGCGTTCCTCCGTGATTTCTCTAGCATCTCAGCTTGTGTATGAGATTAGAAAAAGAACCATGGCAGAAATAACATCTGAGATTTTCAGAATTTTGTCCTCATTGGCTTAAAAAGCCTATACCATCAGCTCTCAAGTTGGCCCTAGTTATTCAGTGGGCAAGCCTGAGCTCTGGTCCCCTGTCTTTATATGTTGAGATTGAAGAGGCAGGTAAGACTGACTTCTACTGAGCCATGTGGCCTGACCATGGGGAAGCCCAGGTAGTTTTCTGGCAATTTCTTTCTCATCTACCTTAGTTTTCTGATGCTCGCTAAGTTCATGAATGGGTCCGTTAATGGACTGGGTAATAGACACAAAACTGGTTATGGATTATTCTATCCCTATGTCCATTCGCCTTTGTAAAATGTTTTTATAGTGCCTCCCATCCCGAAGTGGAAGCTATTTCTCCACCTCTTGACCTTGGCTTACGGGAAAACAGTAAACCCGACATAAACAGAGGCTTGAAAAGTGTTTGCCACTGTAGTTTCTTCCCATTACTGTTCTTCGGAGTCCTCAAAACTACCAGATGAAGAAGCCTATGTCCTAGCTGGAACATACGAGAATATGCAGAGCAAAAACAAGCAAACACGACCAACTTTCTCTAGAGCAGTGATGCTGTCAAACTCTACACAGGTGAATGTGACCATCCTAGACCCTCTGACTCATCAGCTGACCCTTCAGCTGACTGAAGGTATATAAGCAAGACCATCAGAGAGACACTGGGATGGTTAGACCAGAGAAACCACCATTGTGAACTGAATAAATGGCTGTTTGTTTGGGTTTTTTAAAGATTTTATTTATTTGAGGAGAGTGAGTAAGAAAGAGCATAAGGGGAGAAGGTCAGAGGGAGACGCGGACTCCCCGTGGAGTTAGAGGAGCCCAATGAGTGTCTCGATCCCAGGACTCCAGGATCATGACCTGAGCCGAAGGCAGTAGCTTAACCAACTGAGCCACCCAGACACCTCTAAATGGCTATCTTTAAATGACACTGAGTTTTGAGGTGGTTTGTTGTTCAGTGTTAGTTATTTGGTATAGACTTGTATCGTGTGTATGTTCCCACCAACTCCTCTTCTTGGTGAATTTTGAGTCCCTGAAGGCAAAGAACCACAGCTCATCAGAAGGTCCAATTCAGATCCTTGCCTTTGGTGGTGAGCTTAGCAGTGACACAATGGGGACCTCTTTGAACCAAGTGCAATGCCAGCTGACTCTCTCCTTGAAGTACGTCTCACTAGTGGCTTGTCTGTCACACATTACTAAACTTGAGGGACCTTTGGAGTGGATCAAAACTCCCATCTGCAGAGAATTCAGCATTATGGTTTGCTTCCTGAGCATACATTCCCCCTTGTTCTAAGAACAGCTTCCAGTTTTTATTCAGAGCAATCCCTTGCTCATTCTCAGTTATGTGGTTTGGGTGGCAGTCTACCAATGGGTCCAGAAGCCCAGCTCATGATGTTTGTGGCCAGTAGTCTCTAAGAAGTCTCTAAGAGGACGCCCAGGGGCCCCCAACTCTGGGAATACTCACACTCAAGGGTAAGCATCACACACCCTTGAGTGTGGGCTGGATTTATCGACTTTTTTTTTTTTAAGATTATTTGTCAAAGAACGAGCACGAGCAGGGGGAGAGGGAAAAACAGGTCCCCTGCTGAGCAGGGGGCCCGATGCAGAACACGATCCCAGGACCCCAAGATCATGACCTGAGCCGAAGGCAGATGCTTAACTGACTAAGCCACCCAAATGTCCCTATTGACTTGCTTCTAGAGAACAGAAAACAGCAATGTGATGGGATGTCGCTTCCGAGATTAACAGCTTCCGGGTTGGACATCTGAACCATTTTCCGCAGGGGAAGCCAGTTGCCATGTCCGGACAGTCCTCTGGAGAAGCCTATCTGGTGAGGAACTGGAGCTGCCAATGACCATGTGAGTAAGCTTGGAGGTAAGTCCTCTCTCCTCCCAGTTGATCCTTCATCTTACTGCAACCCTGCCCAACAGCCTGACTGCAACCTCATCAGAGGGGTTCCACCAGCTACGCCACGCCTAGCTTTCCTGCTGGCAGACACTGAGAGCTAGTACATATTGGTTGCTTCAGGGTTGGGGAGTAACTTGCTATACAGAAATACATGGCTAATACAACTTGGGTCTGGCCGATCAAAGTACCTCCCTCGCCTCCCCTCTCCACTCCAGCCATAGTGCTCAGTTCAGGAGTGTGCATGTGACCAGGCTAAGCCAATCAGAATAAACTTTAGGACTCTTATAGGAGCTCCCACGTATTTCTCATTGGACACGATCCTGGCAAGATGAGAAGCTGGGACTTCTGTATCTTATTGTGCCTGTGAACAGAAAGTCCTGGGCTGGGGGCACCTGAGTGGCTCAGTTGGTTAAGCGTCTGCCTTCAGCTCAGGTCATGATCCCGCGGTGCTGGGATCGAGTCCCACATTGGGCTCCCTGCTCAGCGGGGGCCCTACTTCTCCCTTTTCCCCTGCCCTTCCCCCTGCTCTCTGTCTGTCTGGCTCTTTCTCAAATAAATAAGATATCAAAAAAAAAAAAATGTCCTGGGCTATCTCCAGCACCCAGAATTGTGCCTGGCTTAAAGTAGGTGCTCAACACATAGGAAAAAAGGGTTTATATCCAGCAGAAGGAGAAAATAGGAGTGGCCGGCATGACATGGGGAAGAAGCAGAAGTAGCAATAGCAAACTCTTCTGTATTGTCGTCTTAAAAGGAATATGTCATGAAAGGTCTATAGAAAGCCTGCTTATTTTTGTTTTCTAAATGTGATGCATGGAACACACAGTTTTTCCTTATGTTTAAGTTGGCTTTCCCCAATTTTAACTGGCAGAGTTTCTAAAATTCTGCAAAGAATGCACTGGGATCAATGGATTCACTACATCTGCCCAATGCTCCATTTACTGGGCGTTTTCCAAGGAGGCAGGAGATGAATAAAGTGTGTGGAGTCACAACACACTGGGTGTGACAGGTTTGCTCTTTTTTGCTACCCACTGGCATGAGCAGCTCTGAAGGCATGTGCGATAGATTAGATTAGTTCATCTTTCAAAAAGAAAATAGAAGCATGATTTCATTCAGAGAAGATATCAGGCTGACACCCAGTGATTCATTAATGTGCCACTCTGATCTCCAAGAGTGGGGCTCCTCATCATGGCGATGTTTTATTTTCCTCCTCTTCTGGCCTCCTGGGGCAAATACAGTTGTGGAGAAAAGGGCATACGTCTCTCTCTCTTTTTTTTTGCAGATGTCAAGTTAGGAGAAAACAGTAAAAAGTGGTTTTACAAATAGTGACATCCTCATAGACCACAGAAAAGTGTTTTCTCAGGGCACCTGGGTGGCACAGTTTGTTAAGCGTCTGACTCTTGATTTCAGCTCAGGTTGTGATCTCAGGGTCGTGAGATTGAGCCCCACTTGAGGCCCCATGCTCAGCGCAGAGTCTGCTTGGGGTTCTCTCTCCCTCTCCCTCTGCCCCTCCAGGTCATCTTCTGTCTCTCGAATATACAAATCAGTTCAAAAGACAGAAAAGAAAAGTGTTCTTTCTGGACTGACAGAACTTCCTTGCTGACTTTTCTTACAGGTGGAATGAACAAAACCTGTGTTAAGCACTTTGTGCTTGAAGATTTAATACACGCAAACCACGCTGAATGGATTACCGAACAGATCCCCTGATTCTGGGCACAGGAAAATACTGAAGTCACTAAGTCTGTGATTCCAATGGCAGAAGTTTCGGCCTCCAATCTACAGCTGCCAGGTATGTGGATAGACAGTGTGACACAAAAGGGCACAGCGGGGCCTGGGGCACAGCGCGAGCCCACCTTGCTTTTAAAGGAGACAGCCATTTCTCGGTTTGGTTGAATTATTTCCACAGGGGAACCAGGCCCAGGGCTGCTCATCCTGTTTGGTTTGGTTTGGTTTTTTTAAAGTGAATCTGAAAACCTTAGAATTTATATAAAATGTCCCATTATTTAAATGTTGACAACGGAATAAGATTGTGTGCATATGAAACAAAGCTCGTTCACCAGCCACATCAGCCTGTGGCTCTCGAGTTGATAACCCACCCCTGTACCAGGGCCTATTTAAAAGCAGACGTGTTAACAAGAGGGTTTGCATATATTAACTCAGTTTAATCATATCAATTCTTAAACAAAAAATTTCCTCCAAGAGACAATAGTTCACAGTAACTGCAAAGCTTACTCACAATTTTTAAAAATACCAGTCATGCTTAGCATTCAAAGAAGATATGGTAGGATAACTGTAAAAACATTTACCAGGAACATCAGCTTCTGACTTTAAAAATTACAAATACTGAAGCATTTTGGTATCAGACACAGTAGGTTTGACATCGTCTGTTCGTTTTGATGAGTTTCTGGATGTTTGGAAAATTGTACCTTCTAATTGGAGAAAGCGCTTACTCTAAACTAAACATTTTCAAATGTAGAAAACAAACTAGCAAGCTACACATACGAAGAAAAGCCCTCGAGGACGAGCCCTCCACACGTTGACCGCCAGCCAGCATGTGCACCATGGATCCTGGAAGACTAGAATTGATACATACACCGGGCCTGAAGTCTAACACTCCAGGGTCGACAATGGAGTCGCATTCACCTACACGTTAATGACAAACTCTGGGTTAGTATAGGAGAAGCCAGCAAATTCATTTTGGTCCAAGTTCATGATGAAGAGTTTATCAGTAGGCGTGAGTTCCACAGGCTGTCTGGTGAACTCTTTGTCGAAGTTGGAGGTATCTCGCTTGTCTCTCTGCCAAATGGAAAGCAAACACATTAACACAGCATAAGAAGGAAGCGTGACCCACACCTGCCAGTTAGTGGGAAGCCAATGACCTCTCATGGGTAGAGTCAGAAAGAGCCCTGCGCTGAGTTGTTCAGCAGCTGCTTGGCGCATACTATCCCCTGCCTTTCGCTTCACGTCGTGTGTTGGCTTCGGGAGAGAAAACTTGGTGGCGATTGCCTAAGAGACACTGACTTTCTTGAAGGATTGTCATAAGGTGGACTGTGGGTATGGTGTGTGTGTGTGTGGTCTGTTTTCTTTGGCTTTGAGATGAACTGAACCGGAAACTACTTCTTACCAATGTAAAGTGTCACAGAATTAGTCACGGGGTAGAGCGTCCTGGAGGAAACCATCCCACAGCGACCCCTGTAGCGAGGAGGCTTCTTTCTTTAAAAAGGAGAGAGGCTGCACAACCACTCGGTTGCCAAGAAGGTGGAGTGAGTGGCATGTGGGGACATCAGATCGTTGCCTGACGAAAGGAGCTGATCACTGTCCATCCCACATCCCCTGGTGCCAACTAGGCTTTGAAGAGATGCTCAGAAATCCACCCACAGACTAGAATTTGGGTCTTCATCAGCCACAGGCTGTCTCCAAGGATGGTTATAGCACAGCATGTATCTAGTCAACAAGCTTTAAGAAACAAAACCCAAAGCTTAAAGTAAGGTCTCTAAGGGCAACCTTAAAACAAACAAAAATTCTATTCTTCTGGTTAGCCTGACACTTCTTTTTTGGGTTGGGGGTCCCAGGTGGCTAACTACAGTTTGGGGCAACCTTTTCCAGGGAACGGCAGAGTGTGGGCTCATAAAAACACCTCACGTCTGTATGATCTTCTCACCTGCTCAGGGTCCTGCAGGCTCTTGTTCCTTCCCATCCTTGCCACCCACCTGAGGGCAGGAGGAGATGGAGTCCTCACTGTCCCCGCCCCCATGGTTTGACATAGGAGAATTCGGGTGCAGGAAGATACAGTGACTTGCCCAAGGTTGCAAAGTGGGTAGCGATCTTTACCTGGCCACACTGCTCTTAATTAGGGCTCACTTCAGTCCCTCGATGCAGAGTGTGTGTGTGTGTGTGTGTGTGTGTGTGTGTGTGTGTGTGTAGACAGTCTGATGGCTGGTTTATTACAGGACAGCCGAGGAGAACGCCTGCATCAGCCTCATTGACGCCAGAGCTGGGTCAGATTGTGAAGAGGAGAGGCTCGGTGAGTACTGACTGATTTGCTGGGGTCCAGTCAATTGCCATTCATGCCTTAGGTTTAGCTCCTAACAGGCACTGCTGACTGGTAGGGTTTTTCATTGCTGGGCTCATTCCCCTTTGGATACCTCCCACAAGAATTCCATTGTTCAGGCCACTCCCTTGAGATAGGTAAAATGTCCTTACGGAGTTGGAGTTGCCCCTTAATTGTGTTGCATGTGTTGGGGTGTGGGAGTCTGGGGGGTGGGGATTAGTGTTGCCAGACTGCAGTGGGCTCAAGATGCAGATGGAGCTCTTTTCTAGATGGTGGCATGCCCCGCCCTTTCTGCCGTATCTTGTCCGGCCTACTGTCAGCCTGCCCTGCGCTGTCCCGGGCACAGCCTGTGTTGTCTCCTGTGTTCAGAGAAAAGCTCAAACTTCACCCCTTCCTTTACCGTTGCCCGTGCATCCCTCCCTGGACCCTACAAGTCATCCCTTAGCATCCTTTTAACGGTCTTTGTGGCACCTACTATCAGACATCGTCTTATTTATTACCTCTCTCCAGGCAGGGGGGGGCCGTACCTGTTTCTTCACTATTGTATTTCCAAGGCCAAGAATAACGCTTGGCACACAGCAGGCTGTCCATGACTATTTGTCGAATGAATGAATCAATGAATGGAGATCGACTAAGGATGAGCCTCTTTGCCTCTTGCTTTTTCTTCCAACCTACGCTTGTCCTTGAGCCAGAGACTCCACCTCTCTCTAGCAAAGCAACGAAATTGTTCCTGTTCACTCTCTGGGTCCCTCACATCAGCTTCTATCTACTTTGAGCCCCGGTTGGGACTGAAACGTTAGGCCCCTTCAAGGTCTGAGTGCTGTGAGGCCGTGTGTGAGCCCTAGATAGATTTGGGGCTAGAAGGCAGGCGGTTGCCCCCTTTCAGCTCTCCCCTGGGAACGTCGACTTCATCTGGCCTTCCCGGCCTTTGGGCACCTCTGGACATCCCCTTACCACCAGCCCCAGCTTTCACAGCTCTTCCCCATCTGTTGTGCCTCGAACAGTCACACGGTCCAAATAGAACCTGCCATTACGGATTTTGTCCTCTGGGCAGCTCTCCTTAGGAAAGACCCGTGAATTTTACCTCTAGAAGGTGGGAGAGAATAGGTCTCTCTGTTGGGACCATTCTTTATCGGGTGGCCAGCATCTGAAGCCATATGAGCAGAGTATCACTCAACCAAGAAGGGTTATTAATTCCACCGGCCTCCTATTGATTCCCCAAGGTCGTTGGGACCATGGCCCTACCCTTCCTTAGAAGAGTAGGAGCAGGTTAGTGAGAAGTCTAAGAAATGCCAAGAGGGATTCTTGGGTCCTGGCAGACAATTAGCCATGGCTGACATGGACCGTGGTTAGGTTTCTTTGGATTCTCTTATTTAATTTATTTAAATTCCCTCCTTAACTTAGATTCTTTTGGAAAATCTCAGCTTGTCTCATCTGGAAGAACCAGGCGGTATCAAGCTGTAGGTAGTGTGCCGGCAGCACAGTTTCTCCCTGAGGGCTGGGAAGGGTAATGCCTGCAGGAACCGGGCTGACAAAACCCTACGAAGTGAGATACAGGACTCAGAACTGAGCTGTAAGACCAGTTCCCTCTCTCTGTATGAGGATCCGTCTCTGCTCAAATCTTGGTGATTCTATGGTCTGTTCAAGCATGGAGACTGTGCCTTTGGCCTTCTAGAAGGAAACTCACCCCAGCTACCATCTGACTCCTGGCATTCCCCACCCATGCCTCTCTAGGATTGTCCCAGAAATATGGGTCAAGAGGGGCCCTGCTACATTTATTTCCTCCTTCAGTCTCAAACTGTGGCCTACAGAGAGAAAGAGGCGCCCTGAAGATCTCTGATGACTTCTTCTTTCTTGGAGGAAGCCTCCTCTGACTAACTCAGAGACTGCTTATCTCTAGGTGACATCATGCTTTTAATTACTTGTTTAATGGCTACTGCCCCAGATTGCATTGTTGGGGTTCCCCACTGAGCTCCTGGCGCCCAACAGAGAGCCTGGTACATAGTCGGTGTTCAATGAACGCTTCCTGGACGAACAAATAGGGGCTGGAGTACGGGGATGACTGCACAGAGAAGTAGAAAATCCTTCTTCCTGGATAAACTTGAAAAGTATGGCCCAGAGATGATATATTCTCAAAGCTCTATTTCTTGGTCTCCTTTGGACTCAAAATGGTGATGGAAAAGGAAATTGTGGGGAACTCTGGCCAAGGATTCCCCTCACCCCTTGCACAGAAGCCTTCACTGGCCAACTCTCAGCAAGGTAGGTGTGTTAAGGAAATAGAGACTTTGGCTTGAGTACCTCTTCTGCAAACGACTCAACTTCTGAAAAAATAATGACAGAAATTTGGCAAATATGCAGTGTGTATATACAATATATTCTTCCTATCTATGTCTAGCTAGCTAGCTAGTTACCTACCTATCTTACAGTGTTCTCTAACGTTGTCTCAGATAATCTGTCACTGGCCCAATGCTTCTCCATGGTTTTTATCTTCCTGAGAACAGGTCCAAGGGGAGCCCTGGTGACCCAACAGCCAGATAAAGGACCTTAAATGATTGGTTCTTGGTGGGCATGGCTCAGAGACTCAGGCTCTAGAGCAGAAACAGTCCTGCCCTGAGTCAGGGAACCTGGGTTTGTGCCCCAACTGGCTGACCTTGGGCAAGTCACTGCCTCTTTCCAGATGCCAGTGTCCCCAGCAAGAAAACGGGGGGGGGGGGGCTTCTGCCCTGATTTCCCTCCTTCTCTAACTTCCTGGGCTTGCCAGCTAGGACTTGGGGTTTGCCCCACATGGGGGTCTCCGTTGCTACCAGGATGGAGAAACCGAGGGCAGACAAGAGTGAGCCAGGGGCCTCTGCCCATGTGGAAATCTCCATCACAGGTTTCTCAAAGGTGAGAAGCGCTCCTTCAAGGACATTTGTCAAGTTGGTAAAGATCTCCTGATGGCCTCTCAGAATCTCTGGTGCCTCTGGAAATCACTCGTCTTGTGATAAGAATGCTCTGGAAGGCTGCCTAGGAATAGGAGGCGGCAGTAGGCAAAGGGATTTCTCTTGCCCAAGGGGTTTCCTTGGCTTCTGGGGGCTCACCAAGTTGCTCGCAAGAAAGAACATTTAGTCCAAGCTGGGAGGAGTGGTGATTTTTATAAGAAAATCAGGAGCCCCAGCCGTGCTCCTAGCTGGCTTCGAAATTTGACTCTGCCCTTGACCTCCGGCATCAATGGAAGCCCCTGCCAGCTCATCCCGTCCCATTACAGGCTGCCAGGAGTCCCCGAATGATCCCCAGCCTCTCAGACTGGCGGAACCTGGGGCTGAGGTTAAACTCTGGGTTTAGCTCCTTTCTGTCTCGTAGCCTCAGGAGCCCCACTTGGCAGTTTGGGTCGACGTTTTTTCAAAGAGAGCCGTTTTTTGTGTTTTTTTTTGTTTGTTTTTTCTTGAAATAGAATTTCTTCTTTCTTTTCTTTTTTTTTATTGTATCTCGATGCTAGAAAAAAAATGGCACATAACAGATATCCAGATACAAATGGACATTGCCACAGACATCTTGCAAAACAACATCCAAGTGAAGAATACAACCGTCTGTATTGCAAGAAATGGTGTCTTTCTCAGCTTAATCAGCTTTCCAAAGCCAGCAACAAACCGAGACAAACCCCGTCCGCGCGGGCACGGCTCCGCCAGGTCCGGAGCCGCCTTCTCGACAGATCAAAGCAGGTCATTGTGGTTAATAACATTTGGACACAGATTTCAAAGCATGTGTAACAAAGTGAGTTTCTTTCTTTCTTTTTTTTTTTTTTTTTGCATTTGAACAACAACAGAAATAAAACCCCAAAGCAAATAAAATTTGAAATGTCATGTAAAAACCATGGTCCTCTGGGACCTGGCTAGAGTGACCATGTCTTTTCGGGGGGGAGGGTGATGCCAAATGCCCTTTGCCAGGAGTTTGAGGATGAAGGTGATCAGGGACCGAGAGTATCAGGCATTAGAGCATGGAGGGGGTGCCCAAGCCAGCTGCCTTTCGACCCTTTGAGGTCCTTTTAGATTGAGACTGTCTCAAAGCACCCTCTTGGCATTTTAAAAGGGTTGAGATCATCTCCTTAACTTTGAGTCTAAAAAAATAACAAATACGACTTTATTTTTAGCCTAGTCTCTGGACAGCTCATGGTGCCTCCAAATGCTCCAAAGGCAGAATGGAGGAATTCCCTCTACGTCAAAGCAACTGTACCCTTGGATGCAAGCCAAGCTCCAGGTCCAGGAGGGAGAGAATGCTGCTAGCATCCGGTGAACCCCTCATTTGGTAAGAACAATCTAGACTGGATGCCTGGAGTTTGGAAATGTGTGAAACGGGAGTGCTGGGAGAAAGGGAGAGAAAGCAGGCATTTTTCTATCCCCACGGGATCTCTGCGGCGTGGCCATGCTGGGGAGAGTCAATGGGAAGAGGTCGTTTGCTAATGTGCTAGTTAATGCAGCATTTTCGACGAGCCATCCGCATCATCCCATCTCATAGGGATGCTCCAAACTACCTGAGGACATTTGGTTTCTGAGACATGGTCACTCTAGTCTCATCAGCAAATAAAACATGGATGCGACGTGGAAAATGAAAAGATGTCACCACAACAGCCGTTGAGTTCTAATGACAAATGAAGGACGGAGGTCTACACATCTACTTAGCTCTTGACTTCAGGTTTTAAAAATTCAGAGTTAACAAAGGAAAATCCTTCGAATTCTGACTGGTCAATATTCCTGATGACTTCCTGGTCGGGAGGTGTTAGGACTGGTGGATGGCGGGTGAAAAACCGGTCGAAGTTTTCAGCATTTCGCCCACACTATGAGAGGGGAAGAAAAGAACTTGTGGTAGGTGGAAAAAAACAAAAAAAAACACAAAGAACCAAAACCAAAATCCCAAACAAAACAGAACTGAACACAATGGGGCGTGGCTTGCTCCCCTGCCTCAGAGAGGTTGTTTCAATGATCAGAAATGAGAGCAACATAAAATGCAAAATTCTCATGACCTTTGGAGCGTGACCTGGGGCTCCCGACTGGCAGTTTCTAGGGCTCGTGAGCTGACGCCCCGGGTGTCCCGGTGACACCAGGAGCTACATGGCAAAGGCATGAGATGGTGGGGCTGCTGGCGTACGGTGTCCCCCCCCCGCCCCCCCCCACCGACCCAAAGAAACTAGCCAAGCCCACCTGCTGAAAGAAATGGGATTAAGGTACCGGCGATGTGTGGTGCACTGCCAGATGCGAAGGAACAAACCTGTTGTGTGTCACCTGAGAGATCCCAATATTTAGCAGTGGATCCCTCAAAGGGCTGTCCTCTAGCTGCTAGTCAGGAACCGTGGATGTGGCGGGTTACAAACTCTGGTCAGTGGACACGGATCCTGAGACCCGGGTGCGGTGGCTGCAACGGCTGGCTGCCCGCGAGGCCCCGATTAGCTGGGTAAGTCGTTGACCTTTAACCACAAGGTGTCAGCGGAGGCCGACTCAGCCGTGGTGTCTTCAGATGGGAGCGGAGGGTGTGGGGTGAGACACAAGCCAGTGCTTGGCGGGGCACTTGGGTTCTCGAGAGGAAACTGTCATCATGTCTCACCCACCCTGGGGTCCTCCCTGGTGCAGAGGTCTTGGTCTGAGGCAGGGTTGGAATGTGTGTGTGCGCGCGCGAGTGCCCGCAGGCAGGTGTGTATAAACGTGCACACGCTAGTTCCCGAGTGAGAAGACACTAGTCTTCTAATAGTGACTAATAGTGACTTCTAATAGTCACTAAATCTGGTATTTTTAGTTTTTCACTGGCAAACATGGACACGGAGCTCTCAGAATCTGAAACTGTCTATAGCGGGGAACCACAAGCTAGTAATAGAGCAGCGGGAGTACCAGTCGTTACGATAGCGAGTACTCATGACGCCTTGGCTAGCCGCCAGCCCCCCTAGAACGCTCTACTTTATTTCATCCTCCCAGGGACCCCATGATGGGGGCATTATCCCCACTGGACAGATGAAGAGACCGAGGCCAGGGAGACGATGTCATTTCTTCAAGGTCACACAGCCACTGAAGAGCACAGCTACTCACAGAGCTCTGACGTCAGAGCCCACGCTCCTGGCTCCGTTCTACACGAAAGGTCACAGGCTGGATGAAGTGAGGCGGGGCTGGGAAGGGAGGCAGGAGGAGTCAAGAATGCGGAGGAAGAGGTCTTGGGCTTGAAGGACAGCGAGAATGAGGGTGTGTCAACCCCAAAGACAGAGAAAGTGGGAAAATTCAGACAGACAGCCATTTCCGTTTGGATGCGATGATTCCAAGGGACCTGGGAGGCTCTGGGAGATGACCTGAGCAGGGGGGAGGTTAGAGGGACAGATTCTGGAGCTCAGGAGAGATGTCTTGAAAAAAAAAAAAACAAAAAACAAAAACAGAACACTGAAAGGACAGATCATGGAAAGTGGAAGAAAGATAATAATAACAGTAATAAAAACCATTGAGCAGTTTCCAGGCAACTGACGTTTGCTCAGGGTTTCGCAGACATTACCTTCGTGCTTCACATAACCACCCCGGGAGGTGGGGATCTGATTTCCATTTGCCAGTGAGAAAATTGCCCCTAAAACCAAGAGTAGGAAGAGAAGACCCAGGAGGGAGCACTGTCAGATGCCGGGGACTGTGAGAATCCAGGGAGAGGGGCCGCTGGAGCTGAAGGATCCCTGAGGGGTCAGGCATGAAAGTCGTGGAAAATGGGCACGGATAAGAAGGCGAGAAGATGAAGAGCTGCCTCCAAGCCTGAGCCACTGGCGGAGGGAAGGGGAGATGAGAAAGCCGAGGAGTACACACTCCGCCTTGGCTCCTTCAAGTCCCGTGGTCAAGGGAAACAAAGGTATGGGTGTGTGTGTGTGTGTGTGTGTGTGTGTGTGTGTGTGTGTGTGTGGAACTCAGCTCCCAGAGCGCTTCGGAACTCCTGCTCTATTCCTCTTTGGGAAAATTCTTTTCAGCCGTGTTGATATCTCGCTTCGGGTCTCAGAAAATGAGAAGTGACTCCCCCCACCCCCGCCTGCCCTATAATCAAGACTCGGGGTCGGCTCTGCTGGCCGGGAGGGGAAAACTTTTGCCTACAAAAGGACAGACCCTCAACACAGTGGTCAGGATTCTAGTCCAGGTTCTTCCACTGTTTGTGCATCTTTTTTTTTTTTTTTCCATTTGGGAAGTATTTATTGAGTACCTACTATGTGCCGGGCCTTGTGCTAAAGGTAAGTTCTAAAAAATCGATGCCTCGTGGAACTTGCATTCTGCCGGGGAAGAAAGGCAACCAACATATAAATAGAAAGGGAACCGTAAATGTGCATAGTTGTGTTCATGCCAGACAGGGAAGGCAAGTGGTATTAAGAAAAATAAAGTCAGGCCGTGGAGACAGAGCGAAGAGAATGCCATTTTTGATAAAGTAGTCAGCTCTGAGAAGATGAGCTTGGAGCCATTTGAATGTCTGGAGGAAAAGCATTCTAGGTGGAGGGAAGTGCATCTGCAAAGGCCCAAAGGTGAGCACATTCACTTGGCTGAGTTCCCTGGCAGCGTTGAGGCCAAGAGGCAGAGCAGAGAGGGGGCCAGGGGCCAGATCAAGGGCCTTGCTGGCCAAGGGAGGACAGAGGGTTTCCATCTCTGCCACTGAGAAGTCGCTGGAGGGTTCTGCGTGCCCGGCACGCTCTTACTCGGGTTTCTGTGGACAAAGCTGGTAGAAGGGCGAGGGGCAGGGGTATCAACTGGGAGGTGAGAGGGGATGGTGGCTTGGAGGAAGGTGCCCTTGGGGGACATGGAAAGGTGCATTTGGATTGAGGGGGGAGGTGGCAAGACGTGCTGAGTCAGAACTGGGGCACTCCAGGAAGAAAGGGCCTGTCGGTGACCCCACCACTTTGCGCCTGAGCTCTGTAGCACGTGGGTGACGCTCGGGGTAGAGTGCCTTCAGGGGGCCATCGGGCACTCGCTTTCCTGATAGGTCTGAGCATCCAGTGGAGATGTCCGGGGTGTGGGGCCCGAAGAGGGCTGGCAGCTAGACTGATGGCAGAGGTGCCAGGGAAGGTAGAAGCTGGCTGGCAGAGAGATGGGGGACAACGGGGGGCAGAGGGGCAGCGGTGGACACCACCTGGAGCAGCCAAACCCAGGGACCAGTGGGTGGGAGTGAGCGAGCACAGTGTAAGGCACATCTGTGCGTATTCCTCTTTGGCCTGGGTGCTGGGACCCAAAGCAGCCAGTGGGAAGCATGTGTGCAGAGACCTGGAGTCTTCAGGGGCCATCTTTCTTTAAAAACCCTCAATTTCCCGTGCACACACA
>CM052805.1:15907770-15969789 GCA_028533885.1 Nasua narica | reverse complement strand
ACCCCCCCCCCCCCCCCCCCCCCCCGCCTCCCTGAGAACAGTGAAATCTTTAAGTGAGATAGCAGGGAGGCGATGCAAACCCAGGGGTTAACCAAGGGGGCACAATGCAGCGGGAGTGCGTGATTTCCCTGCTAATAAGCGGCTTACACGGGGCTGGCAGATCACAGCCTCCTTAAGTGTTTCCGTGTTTTTCAAATGGAGCTGTCACTGCCCATTAGTTTCAGGAGCGCTCCCTAAATGGAGACGTCAGCCCTTGGGAGGCACAGCCCGGATCAGCTCTGTGCCTGCCATGTCCTCGGAGAATGGGGCAGCTCTGCAGCTGGGATCGAGCGACACACACACACACACACACACATTGCAGGGACCCCACCTGCTTCTCTGGCGGTCCTGGATGGGAACCCAGCCTCCCTGAGCTCCTGAAAGAAACCCCCGCGCCCCTCGTCATCAGGGCACACCACTGGAGCTCCTGCAACAGTGACTGGGACCCACGCTCACTCGACTTGGCTCGCTCGCTGGGTTATTGAAACCACACGGCACCTCTTCCCAGGGTGGGGAGAGGGGAGTGAGGATTTTGACTTGTTCAAATGTGTCTCGGAATCTGAGAACCTAGACAGTTTGAAAAGCTTATCTGTGAGCTGTTACATGTGAGCTCTTTTTTTTTTTTCTCCCCCTTCTTTTCTTCTAATTTCTGTTACATTGTGTTAATAACAGCTCCGGTTCTAGCTGTGGAATGTGGAGCTGGCTTAGTCATAGCAGCCATGGGGATCTTTCAGACGCCAACCTGGCTATGTCACTTCTCTGCAGTGCTCCCTGCTGCCCGGGGCCCACGCTCCTTAGCATGGCTTACAAGTCCCCTTCGGACTTGGCCCTGGGTCACCTGATCACTAGCCCCTCGCTGCCCACTCCCCTACCCCAAAACACCCTCCAGCGGTACTCGGTCCCCAGGCATCCCAAGACGCTTATGCACTCTGTCACCTCCCAGCCTTTGTGATGAGCTGCCGCCTCCACCAGAAACACCTGCCTCCCACCCTGTCCCCCCACACCAGGGCATTGCCTACGGATCCCTTTTGTCTCCAGACAGATGTCACTTCCTCCAGGAGCCTTTCCCTGGACCCTTCCTCTATACTCCTGGGTTTAACGCCCCCCAAGATACAGACGTTCATCAAAAAATTGTTCAAGGGGGGGAGGAAAAAAAGTTGACATCTACTATCCACCAATAGGGAAAAAAGTTAAATAAATAATGATACATCTCTCTGATGTATTACCATGCAAAGGAGATTTAGAATAGGGACGTAGTTACGTATAATTGCTAACTGTGTACAGTGTGTTCCCATGCTATAAATTATACTCCAATGTGTATGCTCACAGGTACTACAGATCTATATAGGTTTATCAAGATTGGACGAGTTAGATTCATTTTTCTCCTTTATCTTTTCTGCTTGATCGCGTTTTTGCAAAATCTAAATAACAATCAGATTTTGTTTTTTTAAATAAGGAACCCCCCAAAAGCAACCTTAAATGAAGGAGCTACTGCCATTTGGGTGCTAAGATGCTTGTCCTGCCTGGTAGTGTACTGGGCACTGGAAATATGACGACACATAAGAGGGTCCCTGTCCTGGTCATCACGGAGTTTGCAGTTTAGCAGAGGAGACAGATGTACACTCAGGCCACTGAATGGTAACCTGCTACCACTGGGGACACAGTGAAGAACCTCAGGACCAGGAAGACTTCCTGGAGGAGGTGTCATCTAAGCTGAATGTGACAAAGACACTGCTTCTTCAGAGGAGGGAAAGATATTATCCAGGAAAGACAAGGAGATGAAAAGACCATGGGGACAGAGCAACATGGTGGAGAAGAGGACAAGAGCCCAGCCCGTACTGCTTAACCAGGCTTGATGGTGGGAGGCTCATGGCACAGGGGAGCTTCCTGCCTCACCTCCGTCAAGAGAGTAGGCCATCTTTGGGAACCCAAACTAGAAGGTCACAGTGAAAATATACCTGAGCCACAGAGAATAGGTAAAAGACAAAAGAGTCTTTTTCTTGGGGTTTCCTGGGTGGCTTACTTGGTTAAGTGTCTGCCTTTGGCTCAGATCTGGGGATCAAGCCCCACATCGGGCTGCCTGCTCCTTGGGGAGTCTACTTGTCCCTCTGCCCCTATTCATTCTCTCTCTCTCTCTCTCTCTCAAATAAATAAAACAAAGATTTTTACTTGAGAGAGAGGGAGAGAGCATGGGCAGAGAGAGAAGTAGGCTCCCCGCTGAGTGGGGAGCCTGATGCGGGACCCAATCCCAGGACCCTAGGATCATGACCTGAACCAAACGCAGATGCTTAACCAACTGAGCCACCCAGGTGTCCCACAATGGATCATTTTGAAAAATCGTCTCTCCAGAGCAGAGTTAGACAAGGTGCAGTGGAGAAAGAAGGGAAAGATGAAAGCTCCCTTTTCTGTGACTAGGTGAAGAGTCCTTACAGTCGGGGCATTTGATCTCCTGTGTCTGTTAGAAGGAAGTCAGGAGAGAGGGGGCCTGCTGGGTAACAAGTTTCATGTTTTGTTTTATCTAAAAATAAGATGCCATGCCTTGTTTTCCTCCAGATTTTGGTCTAAATACCATCTCAGAGAAGCTGTCCAGGATCACCTCCAGACAAAGTAATCCTCCCCTCCTGTTCTCCCTCAGAGCAACCTGCTCCCTTCGTGCACAGTAAGTAAACTATCCAAAGAGCCCAATCGAAATGACATGTTTATTTCTTTGCTTCCCTGTCGGTGAACTTGAGTCCCATCTAGACCGTAAGCCCCGCCATAGCGGAAGTCACTCCACAGCCTTCCCAGGACTCGGGACAGGCTCTGGTACACAGTAGGCACTCAGTATTGTTAGGCGGACGAATGACCATGTGTATTAAGTGCGTATCATTAGCCAGATACTGTGTTACGTGCTTTGCGAGGATTATTTTAATCCATGACGTCTCTGCTGGAGAAAGAACGGGGTTAGCAAATTTTAAGTACCTGACTAGGATCTGATCCTGGATCTGACAATGATCTAGATTCTCCCACCAGTCTTGCATATGTGTTGCCGAAATAAACAAGTCGTTCAAAAGCACCCAGGAAAATCAACAACTCAACCCTCTGTTATCTCACCACCTCAATAACTTCATTATGTAACATGTCCTGGATGGCTGGGTGAATAGATGCAGGGACGTTTGTTACTCTTTAAACAAAGTATAGAATCATTCCTCTGTTCTTCAGCTTGCTCTTAAGAGACGAGAGGAAATACACCGGTGTGAACAAAGTGTCATATTTTTCTTATCGTTCTTCACGGTTCATCCTAAACCCACATTGCTGGCTAAAATAACAGTCACCCCCCCCCCCTTATTTGCTTATGTTTCTATAACTTTGATTCTCCCAGATTTGGGAGACAGGCAGGAAAAGGATTATCTCCACCTAGCAGATAATTTGGAAAGTTAACAATTTGGTCCGGGTCACGGAGGGTAAAGGAGGGGAGTGGAGATTCGGAGTTGGGCTTGCTCGATTTCAAAGACCACAGGCTTTCTAACTACATCTCGTTGCCTTAGGAATTACATCACATTGTGTGGCGTGAACGTCAACGCTATTTGGGGTACCTGTCCCAGCACCATTGATCCCCAGCTCTATAACCTTTAAGCAGGTGAGCTAAATTTTCTTTTTTTTTTTTAAAGATTTTATTTATTTATTTGACAGAGACCGAGAGAGATCACAAATAGGCAGAGAGGCAGGCAGAGAGAGAGGGGGAAGCAGGCTCCCCGCTGACCAGAGAGAGCCCGATGCGGGGCTCAATCCCGGGACCCTGAGACCATGACCCGAGCCGAAGGCAGAGGCCTCAACCCACTGAGCCACCCAGGTGCCCCGAGCTAAATTTTCTAAACCCACTTTTTGTTAGGTCCAACGAACCTACCCTGTAATGTATAGTGTGGATGACTTGATAAGAAACACAGAATACATGTGACCGGGAAGCCGCCTGGGGCGGGGACAGAGCCGGCTCTGTCCAGTGAGCTAGTCTGATGGCTGTGGCCGTCCCCTGGCTGCAGGTAGGTCCCTCCCACACCCAAGCCCCTCTGGGATATTGCCCTCACAGGCACAGACATTTAAAACACAACAGACTGAAATCTTTCCCGCCAAGGCTGGTGGGATAGGGCAGGGAGCCTCAAGGTGACGCCAGGCCCTAAATGAGGCTCCCTCTTAGAAGGGAGGGACAGATGTGTGCCTGGGGACAAAAGGGACACATTTCCACCCCCTACCTCCCAGGCTCACTGCCTTGGAAATACATTTCTTGTTTTAAAGACTTATTTGAGAGAGAGAGAGAGAGAATGAATGGGGGGAGGGCAGAGGGAGAAAGATAATCTTCAGCCGACTCCCTGCTGAGCCCACAACCCCAGCCGAAAAATCAAGAGTCCCATGCTCAACTGACTGAGCCACCCCGGCACCCTCTGTAAAGACATTTTAACGCAGATTCACACAACCACCTCTGAGTTGTTTCTCATACCTTACAGAGGCAAGGGACGCGTTTGCGGTTGTTTTTAAGAAACCGCCCTTGTACATAAATAAGAAATGAACATTATTCTTTCCCTGTCTGGGTCATGCACACGCCTTGCCATCATGGCATTGGGGTTTTCATGGGGTTGGTATTTCTGGACAATCAGTGAGCTCAGTGGCATATAAATGAGAAAGAAGAGGCGCGTAAAAAGATGGGAGGGGGAACTCTGAATTTATCCTACAGATACACAGGAAACCAGGAAGCTATTAAAGAATGAAGTAGATCCCAAGGTACTGATTGAAAACAGCTCACCAGACAGAAGGGAGTAAAGCAAGGCACAGAAATTGAACACAGTGGGTCAGCCTCCTTGTGTGGGATGTGGGGTATTTCTGTGTTTGCACACAGCCCGTCTAGATGGTCAGCCCAGAACCGGGCAGCCCTCAGTGGCTCTGGGAAGGAGAACCAAGGAGCTTAGCTGAGGGGCGAAGGTGGGCGGAGGGGACTTAGCTTCACTGTGTGGTTTTTGATGCTGCTTGCCTGTTTCACGTTTTTGTTTTGTTTTGTTTTGTTTTTTTAAAGGAGGGAAGATCAGAATACCAAGTAATGTGATGAGGTCAAAAAAGAGAAGACAAGTCTACAGGAGGATGTCGCTGTGTGGTTATCGACGACTCCATGAGAGAAAGGTCAACACGGAGTGGTGGGGGCAGAGGCCAGATAGCACCAAACTGAAGAAAGAACAGACTGCAGCAAGTGGACACAGGTTTGAGGAAAGGGATTTTTAAGAGGAGAAAAACTTAGCACATTTATGTGCCCAGGAGGATGAACCAGGAGAGTTGGGGTGGACATCTGCTGGTCCTGTGTGTACTGAGCAAGCATTTCCTCTTTTTCTGGGCATAGAAGCATCACTTTCCTTAGAGGACCCACCCCTTCTCCTCTCTCTGGATGTCGGGGTGGAAGGGGCCAGGCCTGGCCAGTCAGCATGTTTTTAGCCATGGGCATGTGACCCCACACCTTCCAATGAGCCCGAGTTCTGGGCTGCTGAAATTTTAGGAAAAGGAAGCTCTTTGGAGGTGGGGGGGCGGGAGGGGAAGAAACGTTGCTAAGATTGTGAGATGAACTCTGGTGCAGCAGTGTGCCCAGGAAAGCTTTCTGAGAATGAAGAATGAAGTCAGCAGAGAGGAAAGCTATTGCAGCGGCCATAGGGAGGAGGATTCCTTCTGATGTTGTCTGAGACCCTGGATGCGGCCACAGGTGACTACCTGAGAAGTTTTTTTGTTATTCTTTAAAAGTCAGTTTGAGTCAGGCTCTGATGTGTCATCACAGGAGCCTTTTTTTTGAGAGAAAGAACGTGAGAGCAGGGGCAGACGGGAGGGAGAAGCAGACTCCCCGCTGAGCAGGGAGCCCCATGCAGAACTCAATCCCAGGACCCTGGGATCATGACCTAAGACAAAGGCAGACTGTTAACTGACTGAACCACCTAGGCACCCCTAATCATAGGGGCTTTGACTAATATTGAGAGAAGCTGTAGGCACAGAGGGGACAGAGATGTGCAGAGGGGAGGGGAAGTCTTCTATGGTGGGGGGTAACATCTGTTTGCTGACGCACAGAGGGAAGAAGGTCAAGGTCAAAATGACTGCAGGTGCAGGGAGTTGATGACCATCCATTGTGGGCACCCACGGTCCTCAGTTTCTCCCATGACTTAGCAGATAGGATTATCAGCTGAGACTAAGGGGATGGGCACTTTACTAGGCGGGACCTTCAGAAAAGAGGTTTGGGGACTTGTTTATAGGAGCCGGCTGAGATCGGAGCCTGTGTCTGGGGAGCTGAGAGGGGCCAAGTTCTTTGCTACTGGACAGCAAAGCTGGCGTTTGTATTTGGGCCTCTGTTCAGTTCTAAGCCCACACTGTCTGTGCTGGACCCAGCCTCCCAGACTCCGTTTGCTCATCTTCTCAAGTTTGACCCTTTGGTCAGGAGCTTTCCGGGGCCCTGTGGTAAGAAGTACAATCTGAGCAGAGTTAACAGCAGAGTCCAAGAAGCTGGACTTTCATCTACATTCCCCCGAGAGAGCCCATCCCTCAGGGAAGTAAGTGGTCAGACTCAGGATTGGACCCCAAACAGTTCAAATCCCACATCGATGAAGCTGAGTCTGGGAGGTGAGAGAGGAAACACTGTAAAACCCAAGGACATGGGCTCTGGAGGTGAAGAAATGTCTTTAAATTACATTGGCACTCAGACTTACCAGCTGTGTGACCATGGGCATGTTACCTAACCTCTCTGAACCTATTTCCTTACCGATACAGGGGGAGGTAATAGTAGTACCTATTTCACAAGGCTGTTGTGAGAGTGAAATGAGATATACAAAGTAGACAGAGGGCTCTGCTCACTAGGAAAATCGAGTCATTTCATAGAACATGCCCGACCCATTTAATTGCTACTATTGTGAACAGTATTAATGAAGTTCTGCATCCACTAAATGGAGGGCCCATCTTCTCGTCCTGGTTCTGTTATATCCCCCGTGTAAGTCCCCGAAGCAAATCTCGGGGCCTCTGCTTGCTTCTCTCTAGAATGATGGTATCTATACCCACTTCTAGACTTCTGTCCTCTTCAGTGGTGACTGCCAGACATGTCCTAACAGTTCTGTGCTCTCCCCTAGCACGTGACCTTCTCATCTACCCTTCCCAATCCACCCTGCTGGCTGCTGTGCCGAGGGAAAGCTCAAAGTCATGCACTTGGCGAGTGATCTAGGAACCTCTCTTGGCCCAGGAGTCTGCCAATTCCAACCATCCGAAGGGAGCCTGGTTTGATGTGCAGTTTAAATAGGTTCTCTGTGGGGGGCGGGGGGATGGAGAGATAAACAGACTCCGGGCTCTGGGTCCCAAACAGCTCTTGGCTATTTGTCAGAGTCTGAACGTAGCCTAATATTTTGATGAGGATCTGTGCAAACTTCACACTCTGGATAACAGCAAGAACAGAACCGAGTGGGGAGTAGGAGACGTCTACTCCTTAATGAGCCCGCCTGGAGGGGCTCCGATCGGATGCGGCCCCATACCCTGCCTCCAGAGGTTACTTAACGTCTGCTGTCTTCGTCAGCCTCAAGGAACAAGCAAGATTTGCATCTTTTAAAATCCTGCCAGTGAAGTGTAAAAGGTATGAATATGTTCCTTGTTTGTTGCAATATTTTAAAATAAATTTAAAATCATTTGAATTGTTAAGGATCTCTAGTCTCTTTCTATTATGTAACAGATACCGTTAGATGGTGGTATCAGGGCTCCTGCCCAGTAGGGCAATTTCAAACCGGAAAAGGGGCTCCCAAGTGCCTCTAATAACCTTTCCGAGGATCCCAGGCAGTGCAGGGTCCATGGTTCAAGGCCTGGCTGTGCCACCTGCTGGACCCAGGGCCGATGTCCCCACCTTTCCAGGCTCCCTGCCCCCCTTACCTGTAATACAGTGACAGTGGTTTTGAGAATTAAATGAGGTACTGCCTGGCACAGACAAGAAATTGAAGAGTACGGGTTTCAGAAGAATGATGTCAAATCCCAATTTTCAAAAGGGTATTGTTCTCCTGAGCGCTTGGTACTTCCTAGGGAAGCCAAGTTCTGTTCTTAAATGAATCATATTAAGTACAAAGTTCGCCCCCCTTTCCTAAGCCTTGCATTTGGAGTTTTAATCGCAAACATACAAAGGTTACACTTTGTGGCTTCCATTCAGAAATGTCGGCACATCAAACCCACACTCGAAGACGCTTACTCATACGGTGGAAAGGGCAATTAGGTCTGGAGAAGAATGTCACATGAACCGAAGTGCAGCTCATTAAAGCAGTACTTGAAGCTTCTGACCTCAGCTACGTAAACAAGGTTTTTGGATGACAGAATTACCGAGAAACCCAGTCCTGTGAGCAAGATTTAGTTCCCGAAGCAGTTCGGCATCTAGACCTCCCAGAGGACGCAGGCCGTGATGTGTGACCAGATAACCTCTGTGGTGTTTTAGGAAACGCGAGTACGTGAGAGACGGGTGGTGTAGGACAGGGCCTGGTGTGCCAATGCCTCAAGCCGCACGGGGCTTTAGGTCAAGTGACGGGGAGCACAGGCAACCAGAGAAAATTACGGGCATCAGCTCGATCCTGTGTGAGGGGTTGGAGTCGGTGAGGCCTGACACCTGGGCTGCAATGGAAGGAGGGAGAGAGCCTGGTTGGTCATGTCTGGATGGTCCCGGATGGCCACCGGGGATGAATGGCTGAAGGGAAAGGGGCTCTTCTTAGGGTCTGCCTCCCAATGAGCTGTACTCCGCTAGCCGGGCCAGAGGGAACCGTCCATTGGATCGCTCCTCCAGCAGCACAGAAAGAGAGCCACGTTCCCTGGAGGGCAGGTTGCTGTGCCTGCACCCCTAGTGGTTAAGACTCCATGGACGGTAACAGAGCAGGACGTCGCTGTGACCTAGTCACTTTTCTCTCACTCCTCAATTTGCTGCCTCACTGCTGACAGTGGGGAAGCTGATCCAAGGACTCCCCTCTGGAGGCAGCTGGAGCCTCGAGCCCCAGGCTTCTGCCTCTACCCAGTGTTCATGGCAAGCTTTGCCGGGGGCATTAGGGGCACTGCCAGATTTCGCTAAGGCAAAATTCCTAATAGGCTAGGAATGCCACCCACATCGCAATCAGGCATTTTCAGTTAAAGATACTATACCTGCATACCTTCCGCTGTGCACTGCAAGCAAACACACTCACCCACGCTGTGGCCTCCGTGCCCCGTTACATACAGCACAGCCGAATTCCGAGCTGCTCGCCCAGACCCAGGGGACGTCCCGGCTGTCACCCTCAGCACAAGGAACCTTCCACACCGCCCTATAATTCACACTAACTGGACAGGAACAACCCACTGCACAGCCAGGCCCTGCTCTGTGCCCTGTAAGCCAGCCCTCAGAACTCCAGAACCTTCCAGGACAACCTATTTCATTCATTCATTCACCCAGCTTTCAGCCACACCCCAAAACTGGCTCCCACATCACACTCGAGCAGTTAGGCAGGCAGTCTGAAGGGGTTCTCCATTCCTTCACGCCCCCTGGGGTAATTACTGAGCACCCCGCCAGGAACTGGGGAGGGTGAGGAGGGCCAAGGTGAGCACAACATGGAGGCCCCCAGCAGCTCCGTCCCGTCCAAGTGCCGGCTGCCTCCCACCTCGATTACTGCAGGAGCCTCGAACCAGTCTCCTGATTTTGCCCTTGCACCTACAACAGTCAGAGTGATGCTTTTAAAACCCAAAGTTGGATCATGTCATTTCTCTCCTCAGGACCCTCCAAAGGTTGCCCAGCTCAGTTGGAGTAAAAGCCAAAGATCCTACTGTGGCCTCACCGATATCACCTCCTTTCCCCTGCTCCATCACACACTCAGTTCAGCACCTGGATTCTGTGCTCTTCCTTGACCCAGGCCAGGCAAGATCCTGCCTCAGGGCCTTTGCACCTGCAACTACCACTCGAACCACTCTCCCCCCCCACAAGATATCCACACGGTTCCCTCCCTCCCATCTTTGCTGAAACGTCAGTGAAGCTTTCCAACCACCCTGTTTAAAATCAACCTCTCCCTGACCCAGCTCTCCCCATCCTCACCTCTGCTTTGGTTTCCTCCACAATGACGGTCTACTTCCAATACATTGGCTGATTTGTGTGTTTACTACTACTTGCCCACTCCCTCTAAAATATAAGTTCCACGAGAACAGGAAATTATATTATTTTTACTTTTGTGTCTCCAGCACCTGGAAGAGTCCCTAACGCCCATAAACACCTGCTGCCGAGATGGCCCGGAGTGCTCGGCAACATCCCAAGGGGGCAGAAGCAGAACACACTGCCCCTTGACGCACCGCTCCAGCACACACTCAGCCCCAGACAGAGCCCGCTAGGACACCAACCAGCACCTCCCACCCACCGCCCAGGCGGACCCATCGCAGGCTGCCGCGCGGCCCGCGCCACATTCACCAGCACGCTCCGTACGGAGGCCCGTGCAGCCCTTCGGTACGGCCTTCGCCTTCCTGCACGGCACAGCAACCATGACAGGAGCTGCCAGCGCCCCGCGGGACGTGCTCTAGCCCCGGCCACGCCGAGCGCTGTCCCTGGCCCGGCGGCATCCCAGCATATGTGAAAATGAATGCAGGAGATACACACACCCCTGCTCCGATGTGTAGCCCTGAAGAATCCTGCACGCTCCTCAGCACCGAGCCTCACCGCCTCGTATGTTGCAGCCATTCACGGCTTCATTCACTGATTCAGGAAAAATCATGAGGTGCCTGCTAGGTGCGAAGCCTTCTGCGAAGCACTGGGAGTCAGCACTGACAAGGATAGTCACAACCTTTCAATCTAATGAAGAAGACAGACACTGCACGGAACAAGCAATTACAATAAAGTGTGATGAGTTTGTTGATGGGACGCTGGTGGGCGATCCATCCCCAGGAATCGGGAAGAGCCTCAGCGAGGGGAAGGAGCAAGGCCCCTCGAGGGATGGGGGCTGGAGGCGGGCGTAGCCTGGGGAAGGGCGTGGACATCGCAGGTGCATGGCTGAGCGCGGACAGAGCCGGGAAGGGACGAGGACGCCCTGCATGTTTGAGGAACTGCAAGAAACTCAGAATTGCTTGTTCTTGGAGGGCAGAAGCCGAAGCTGGGGAGGGGGCAGACGCCGGGCCCTCGAAGACCCCAAAAACTATCCGTGTTCAGGAAGAGTTGGCATTATTCGGGGGCAGCCGCGAGCCACCAGGGAACCTTTAAGCAAGAGGGACGCCATCAGATGCATATGTGGCCAAATTACTCAGGCACACTACAGCGTGCCAAAGTGGCGGGTCTCCGTCATTAGGAACAGTGCTCCGCAATCGGCTCCGCGTCATAATAAAAGCCACCACTGGGAACAATCGCAAAGCTCGTGGTAATGAACCTCCAGTAATAGCACCCTTCCCGATGTTTGAATCGAACCCTCTGTTTTTGCCCGTGTTTCTTCTCCCACTGCACTCCATTTACTAGCACGCATGATTCAGGAACGCCGACAGATACATTCAGGCCTTGTAATCACCCGCAAGGCCCGCAGCCCTCTGCACACCCTTGCCGCGGGCCCGCAGGGGCGTGTGTGGGAGGGGAAACGGGAAATCCCTAAGTGGGGGTGAGGACTCTGAGGCTGGCGTCCACAGTGAAAAAGGCGCATGTGCAGGTTGACTCGAAAGAGGGGGTGGTATATTCATGATTATTCTTTCTTTTTTTAAGATTTTATTTGAGAGAGAGAGAGCAACAGAGATAACGAGAGAGAGCACGAGCGGGGAGGAGAGGGAGAAGCAGGCTCTCCGCTGAGCAGGGAGCCCGAGGCGGGGCTCGATCCCAGGACCCCGGGATCATGACCTGAGCTGCAGACAGACGCTTAACTGACTGAGCCACCCAGGCGCCCCCATAATTATTATTTCTAATTCGGTCTCAGGGAGCAAGGGCAGTGCCTGCTTTCCCTCGTTGCTGGTGGCAGAATATCTTGAAGAGTGTAGCCCGGTCCACTTTGAAAGTCACGGTTAAACCCACAAGAGGGAATTCAAGACGTGGGCTGGTTGGAAATCCTATCAAATGCAGAACAGTCAAAGGATCCTCTTGATCCTTCCTAATTATTGTGGTATTTTTGTATTATCTAGGATAAGAATAGCTACTTTTTTCTGAGTATCTTCTGTGAGCCAGGCACTGGTTAGATCTTTTCTATTCATTATTGCTGAGCCGGAAGTTCCAAAATATTTACCCAGTCGGAATGGACTCCGTGGTAAGTAACCAGTACGAACAGGAACTGGTTAAATGTCGATCTGACTTTGACATTTCACTACCCCAAAGACTATAAACTGAGTCCATGGGTTACATATGACTTGTGGATGTGTTTCATTTGGCCTGAACTATGTTCAATTTTTAGGAATTCGTTGCTGACACATCACAAGATAGAGATTGCATACAAAAATCCAAAAATCCTGGCGAGGATGGGTCATGAAGAGCGTGCCTCCCTGCAGGACCGACCTGGCCAGCCCAGGGCTTGGGTTGTAGAAGAGGTTCAGAGAAAGGTAGCTGTTCTTATGGATGAATGTTACAGTATCACAATATTGTAAAAAAAAAAAAAATCACAATAATTAGTAACGGTCAACAGGGGCCTGCAAATGTGCAACTGTCTGCCTCTGGGAGCAGCCACCCCCTCTCCTCTTTACATGACCTGCCTGGCTTCTAAGGCACCTGAGCCTGTGACCTGTTCCCGGAACAGTCCCCACCCACCACGCAGATTAGGTGAGAACCAATGTCTTCTTCTTAAAGAGATTTTCCTCCCTGGGGCCCCTGGGTGGCTCAGTCGTTAAGCGTCTGCCTTCAGCTCAGGTCCTGATCCCGGGATCCTGGGATCAAGCCCTGCATCGGGCTCTGCGTTCAGCAGGGAATCTGCTTCTCCCTCTTCTTCTGCGTTCTCTCTCTCAAATAAATACATACAATCTTAAAACAAAAAAACAAAACAAAAAAGGAAACTTAAAAAAAAAAAAAAAGAAGAGAACTTGCCACGTTTCCCTGGCCTCAGCCCAGCTTCCCTGACTGAGCTTGTACCACGAAATCCCACAGCAGAGAATCCCAGCCTGGCCACGCCAGATGTAGCTGGAGGGCCCCACCCCCAGGGCTTCGGAGCCAGGGTTTCTGAGGAGGGGTCTGAGCATTTCGGTCCTCAAATTGCCAGGGGATACTGCTGGTCTGGGGAACCACACTTTGAAAACCACTGGTCTACAACCAAAGAATGAACCGTCCCTAGAATGGTACCAGGTTCAACGCTGGTGGAGACGGGGGTACTTGCAACCCTCCTCTGACCAAGTGGGGGCATGGGGAGGTACACAGTTTGACACCTCACGAACAGCCGCACAAAACCCAAAGTCAGTATCGTGTCCCGTCTCTGAGCTCCCAGTTTCCTGAACAGATGACCTGTTCTTGTCTTCCAGGCCGCCATTTTGATCTTTTTCCAAATGGTTCATTAAAAGCGACGACACTGCCTGGCCCAGTCCATCTCCGACCCCAAGTGCACACATGGGCACCATCTCAGGGAAGAGCATCAGCAGGCCTCGACACTGTTCAACCCTTCAAAGACCCCGCACCAAGACATCGATCAACATGTGACCCGGCTAACGAAAGTAACGATCAACTCTCCCAGCCTGCCAGCTACGCGCCCGGAGCGTCACGCATCACGAGGGCCCTCCGATGCAGGGACTGTTAACGTGGCCACACCACAGAGGATGAAACACAGGAGCAGAGAAGCGACCGGACTCGTCTAAGTTCACCAGCTCTACAGTGATCAAGAGATTGTGGGTGGCGCCCACTGTATTCACTTGAGGGTCAGACACTATCAAAAATATTGTGCTGATGACCTAGAAGACACTAGACATCTGGAGGTGACGGCATCTGGGACATGCTTGCAGGTGGAAGGGAGGGGTGTGTGTGTGTGTGTGTGTGTCTGTGGTGGGGAGGGGGTGGTCGGTGTCTGGCCTGGACATCACAGGATTCAGGAGTATAGGACCAGCATCCACAAAGGTCCGGAGGATGCACTGCAGAGAGAGGCTCAGGGGGATGGCAGGTCTGGGGAAGCTAAGTAGACGCCAACGTGCACGTCTGCAACAGCCGGAAGAGCGGCAAGGTGCAACTGGCTGCCTCCAAATAACCCAGCTTCCTGACCCCAGGGAGCGCCCAGAGAGACACAGGACGCATCGGGGGTGCCGGGAAGGTGGAAGCTAACGGTGTGGGGTGGCGGGGAAGGTGCAGCACCAGGCAGATATAAGACTCAACAGGCGGGGGGGGGAAGGGGGGGCTTTCTCCAGCCCGCGTGCCCTTTGCCTCCTGGGCACTGCGATCCGCCTCGAACAGAGTGGGACTGTGTGAGGTCTGGATCCCTGCTTCATCACACCCCGGCTGAGTGACCCCGGACAGAGCGCTTAACCTCTCTGAGCCTCCCTCCCCTCTCCCTCCGCAACAGCTCATTGTGAGGATCTCATCAGATGCCACACACGGCGTGCTTTATGTGCTGCCGGGCACAGAATAAGGGGCCAAGAAACTCCTAATATCAAAATAATGACCATTGTCATCACGGCGCTCACAAGGTCGGGTTTCAGGGACGTTTACGCACACATTTCAGCCTCGGGAGGACGCCTCGCAGCTCATCATGAAGTCACGGGGTCTCCCTTCTTAATCTAACCAAGAAACAGCCTGTCTGGGGAATTGCAGTTCGGTAAAATTCAGAGCGAATTCCTCCTCCCCGGGGGCTGACAAGGACTCCCAGCCCAGTCTTTGGGGAAGGAAAACCCTCCTGTGTGCGCACGACTGGGAGATGAGAGGCTTTTACTTTTGTCCTACAGACAAGTTACCTCAAAGCCAGGTCAGCACTCAGAGCCTCCACGAGGTCTAGGAGCGTGCCAGCTTTTGCTTCCTTCTGTTTCGCCTCGGGTGGGAGCTGGCCGGTGGGGTCGTCTGATTTACTGACTCAGACGCGGTGTATGCTTCAGGATTACATTTAAATCCGGCGGAGGTAAACAACATGACCTTTTCAATGTCAGGATGGAAAGAAAGTGACACAGTCGAACCAAGGAAAGAGCAAGGGCAAAACGAGACTCCGCATTCCTGTCCAAAAGTGGATCTGAACTCTGCTCACTGAAGGACCCTCTCCAAAAAAACCATCAGCGAAGACAATTAACCGTACTTGAACTGATAACACAGAGGCTGGGTGCTACGGTCTTTCCCGCCTTCGTAGAGGCCGGGCTGTGTGGATGGAGATCTCCGGTTTTGTACCCAGTGATGGTGTGCCTCGACTTACACACATGTTCAAGTAGAAGCATCGATGCCTCAGAACACCGACGGCGCACTCGGCGGGAGAGGAAAGAGCGTGTCATGCGTGTGAATCCGAGAGTCGGGGGGTACAGTTTACTTACGGCTTTTGGCTTGTACGGGGGCTGAATCTCTTTGCGCTCCAGTTTCTCCCAATCAATATACCGGAAAAACGCATGCTCCTTGATGTCGCGTTCACCTTCGGGGCCGCAACCCAGACGTTTGCCCGGGTGTTTGGTCATCAGCTTCAAGAGAAGAGAAAGGCTGAATTTAATGAACTTCGGGGGAGGCCACGTGAGCCGCGCAGAAACGATGACGTCCGTGAATTAGGGAAGAAAGCGCAATGAGAGTCTTCATTTTTTTTGCTTGCTTTCCATCCCAGACAATAATTGCCCAGTGTGGTCTTTATAATCAGAGGACCCGACAACAGTGCCTGCTGCTGCTTGTCCCAAAGCAAGACGCTCGTGGTTAATCGAACCTGAGTCTCAATGTGGTCCTGAACTTCAAGTGAGAAACGTCGCCTGATACATTCTGATTGAAGAATGAGTTTTATGCAATTACTGGGGCATGAGAATAGTTTTTATATTTTCAATAGTTTCAATATTCTATATTGAATATTCTATAGAATATTCTATATATAAATATTCAATATTTATAGTTTCAATATTCTAATGAGAATTGTTTTCAATATCTTCAAATTCCCCACCTCCTACCCCAAGAAAGCTGGAGTGTGACCAAGGCAAAGGCCACGTTCGTTCTGATAATATTTGCATTTCTCAGTAAAGCACTTGTGAAAATGACAAAACAGAAGAAAAAATATTAGTTGAATGGACCCAAGTTTCAAGTAATTACTTTCTGAAAGCTCATTAAATAGTCAAAACCTAGCCCAGCTCATTTTGCTTGTATCACACATTATACAAAACTCCGCTGAGGTTTCTTTGGTGTTCCATTTAAATTACTTAATTATCAAAACCCTCCATCTTTGGGTCTCTGAGCCAGTGCTAAATAACAAGATGAATAGATGCTCCAAGATGAAACCAGACAGGCTTCCTCTTGTAAATGAATCCAAAGCAGCATGAAAATCTCTCTGATCTCAAGACTTGAGCAAATGCACCAAGAGCAAAGATGGAGGGGTTGTGATTAAAAACAACAACCAGGGGCACCTAGGTGGCTCAGGTCATGATCTCAGGGTCCTGAGATCGAGCCCTGCATCGGGCTCCCTGCTTGGCAGGGAGCCTGCTTCCCCCTCTCTCTCTCTGCCTGCCTCTCTGCCTACTTGTGATCTCTCTCTCTGTCAAATAAATAAAATCTTAAAAAACAAATAAAAACAACCACCACCACCACCACCACCAAAAAACAAAACCCACAACCAACAAGGCAGCCTCAAAGAGGAAAAACAAGCAATTGGAACATACGAGACCAGGAAGCTTCCCAGAGCTGACCAGACACCATGATGCCAGAGACCTTAGACTGTGCCCAGGATTTGTGGATCATGGCAAGGAGATGAACACCGCAATAATTCCTGCTTCCAGAAAACTCGTCATCAGAAACTATCCCCCTACACACGCACGAACACACACATTCTCCATACATGCTTTACCTGCCAGGGGGAAGATCACTAGGCACTTCTATTCTAAGCTGTTAGGTGATCTGCACGCACGATCTTACCTAATTCTCACGATAACCTGACGAGGTAGGTATATTATTTTTCCAATTCCAATGACAAAGCAGTTGACACTCAGAGAGGTGAAACGGCTAGCAAGGACGCAGACAGAGAGGGAGTGGCAGAGCTGGGACTCGGTCTCACCTCTGCCCCCTCCCAAACTTGGGCTTTTAGTGAGAGAGCTCTTCCTGGGTGGGCTCCCCACAAGGGATACCTGTGGCTTGGCTCAGGCAGGCAGGGTTTAGAGAGGGCAAGCACATCGGGCCAAGCCCTGATATTCGTGTGGGATCACGACAGGAGGAAAGAAAGGGCTACGAGGTTCCGGCTGGCACTACCACTAATATTACCCACGATGCCTCCTGTGTATGGGGTACTTCTGGTGCACCTCGGCTCTGCGCCCGAGGCTTCCGAGGCATTATTCTTTCATCTTTATTTTCATTTTATAACTATTATCCTCATTTCCCAGATAAGAAACTGGGTCCAGAGAAGAAGTCATTCGCCCAGAGGCACACAGCGAAGTAGCAGACTGTGCTCTGAACCGATCTGCCCGACCCGGGGCTCTCGCCGCTCTGTGCCGTGCGGTCTGCTTGTTTTCATGCTAACGTGTGGCCGACAGGAGCTTCCGTTTGCTTTACGTTTGTTCAAAGTGCTGAGTGGCATTCTGAGCAAAAGTTATACTAATTTTTTTTTTCCTGGTACCGAATAGGTTCTTTAATGGGATGGATGTATAAAGGACCTTTCAGTCGGAATGGAATGGGTTTCAAAAGCCTAGCTCAATTTCCACGCGAGGACGAGGATGCCAAGCAAAGAAAAGACCCTGCAGAGTCATCCGGCACTCCTAACGCGAGTCTCTGCCCAGCTACCGCACTCTGAGCTGATGTGCCCGGAGCCATGCAGACAGCTGGACTTAATCACTGTTCCGGTCTCTGACCACCTCCCAGACGCATGCCCTGGGGCCCACTGTTCAGGGGGAAGCGTATGCTGTTGGCTTGAGCACCCCCTCTTCTTTGGAGTTTCAACTTTGAAGAAAGAGCCCACACTGGACTCAGCCCACTCAACTCAGAAAGGTCCTCGAACCCAGTGGTAAGAAAGTCACCCCAGTTAATCCTGAAGGTTATGGGTCCTAAATTAATAGAAATCTGCTCTACCAGGGAAACCGCTAATTGGAGCTGAAGCTGAATGCAACTGACCTGGAAAATCCTCTCTCCTCCATGACCCACTTAGATCCCCCAGCTGTCCGACAGCGCAGAGTGAGGAAGGGGAAGGTCTTGAGCACATTTTAATTAAGCACCTACTATGTGCTGGCACTACACAAGGAGCTTTCTGTTACCTGATTTAATGCTCCCAAAAACATCTGTTCAATGAGTATTACTATTCCATTCTTAGAGATATAGAAACAGAAGCCCAAAGGTGCAAAGTAGGACCACACACCGAGGAAGCAGAAGTGTCGAGATGTGCAGAGGGTCTCGGATCTCCCAAATCCCCCACTTAAAAAATTCCATCACCATGTATGTGTCCTTAAACGCCAAGAGAAGCCTGGCAGGTCACATAGTGGTGCATAGTGTTAGTAGTAACAATCATAATAATGGCCCATGGGTTTGGGATCAGAACACCAGGCTCTGTTGTAAGGAATTCACTTATATTGACTCATTCAATCAGTACTACCATTAGCCTCGGTCCTCAGACAAGGTTGAGGGACTCACCCACAGTTGTGGGGCTAATAATGCCGGGACCAGGATTTGAACCCAGATGGAACTGGGCCAGATGGAGATTTCTGCAAACTGGAGAGGGCACGCCCTATCTAAAGGGGACATGGGCTTCCCACCCAGCTGGCTGATGTTTCCTTTATAGGAATGACAGACCAACATGGTGAGATCTGATTTTTCAAGAGAAACTGGGAAGTTAATGTTTATGGGAAACGTCCTGCTCTTGAAATGTTGGCAATTATTAAACAAACTAAAAGCGTATGACCTCCCCCCCTTCCTCCCCCACAAGACGATGTCTATGGAGGCTCTGCACCAGCCTTACACTGGGCTAGGTGATTCGCCAGGAGTGAGAATCTAGGCGGTGTTGACCAGCTGCTCTAGATGGAGAGGTTGGCTCAGCTATTACAAACTGCTTGAATTTTCCAGCTCTTCCGCACCCAGGCTAGCTCCCTGGGCATCTGACTCGGGCCAGGAAGGGCACGGCTGCATTGGGCAGTGGGAAACCTGTAAATACCCCGAGGATCTAGGACCAGCAGCCCTGGTTTCTTCAGACGCACAGGTGGGAACCCACTGGGAAAGCATGGCCATGCCCTAACCTTGAAAATGCACCTGTCCCCTCCCCCCAGCTGGTGGGAGAGTGAATACTTCATAAAGGCAGCCTCCCGGGCCGCATTCTCTGCGGCTCTCCTAGCATTGCCTGCACCCCTCCATCAGAGTTGAAATGCTACCACATTTGGATAACTGGTTTAAAGGGAGTGGTTTTCCAGCCACACGGGGACTTTTGCAAAATACCGATGTCCAGACCATCTCTAGGGTGAGTCTGAGGTTCTGTGCCATCGAAAGTAGTACTTCAGGCCACTGTGATGGCACGAAAGGTGAGGACCGCTGATCTCCAGGGATTCGGCCAGCTCGCTGTGAGCACGTCGTGGCCTAATGCCAGATGCATGACCACAAAGCAATCCTCACATGGCAAACACGGGCCCCGCCTTCTCTTCGGTCACTGCTGTGTACAAAACGTGCATGCTTTTCGGCCATTTGACAGGTGTCGCGGGAGAACAGGGGTTCTGAAGGCACCACATTTGGGTCAGCTTAGCCAGAGAACCCCCTAAACTCCGTCTTCCGTGGTATTTTCTTAGGACAGAAGTTATATGCTGTTCATAACAGCACGCACATAAGCCGCAGAGAAGGGCAAGGTTGTCAGATCGAGGCCCCGCAGGCCTCTCCCACCCCTTCCCGTGGGTTCTAGCTCTTTGGCAAGGTCTCTGCGTTTCCTGTCTCATTCATCCAATATGCATTCCCCTGCGCGGGCTAGCGCCTGGAGCCCAGCCAGCAGCAAGATACAGCTGCCGGCAGACCTCTCCGGTACTTGTGTGCAGATTGCAAAAAAGCTCCCTTTGCTCCAGGGGGTAGCAGGTGCACACCAGGCTCACAGGCCAGCAAGTGGGGGGAGGGGTAGAGTTCGGCCTCCATCCCCCCACCCCCACCCTCCCCCGGGGTGAGCACAGCCTGCCTTCTCCGTATGTGGTGGTCCCGGCCGCAAGCTTTCAGGGGCTCACTCACCCCTTTGCAGATGGCCACAGCTTCCTTGGACATGGACTTGGGGTAAGCCACGTTGTGTTCCATGATGGACTGGAAGAGCTCATCCTCATCCTCCCCTTCAAACGGTGCCTGTGGGACAGAGGAGAGTGTGGGAAGATGGGCGTCCTGCCTGACCCTCCCCATTTGCCCCAAACCACCGGACCCTTTTCCCCGGGGTCCACAGTGAGGCCACACTCAGGAGCTTCCAGGGGGGAGATTAGGAAAAACATTCAAAAGACTTGGGTCACCCCAAAGCTGTGGAAGTCACAGGGATTCCAATTTAGAAGCTGGTATCAAGCTGACACACTTCTTCTGGAGAAACCACGCAGAAGGGGGTAGGGGAGGACTTTCTTACAGATCACTTAAAATCAATTACCTGCCCAGCCAACATTTCATACAGCAGGACTCCGAAGGCCCACCAATCCACAGACTTCCCATAGGGCTGATAGGCAATGATCTGGAAAACAGAAGAAGGCATTCCATCAGGGAGGCAGGCAGGTTCTCGCCAAGGCTGGAGACTGAATACTCACTCCTTTTAGGTAAGAGAGGAGTGCCTTGGGGCTGGGAGGAGGAGGGGGAGTTCTTCCTGTGCCTGCCATCTGCCTACTGTGAAGGATTAAATAGGTTGTTACAGTCCCAGATGTGGACCACCGTCAAACAGACTGACTAAGGAGCCCAGTGCCCACTTATCCACATTAGGAAGCTGGATAACCTTTACCGGGGGGCCTGCAGGTGGGGGGAAACATCTGGGGATGCCACACTGCCTTTTCAAAGCACTTAGCACAGTGCATTCTTGTTCATTTCGATACAGCGAGTGTGGCATCTTTAAGAAGGAAAACCACCTTTGTTTCTTGGGACAAAAGTAATAAGCTTTACACAACAATGGGAATGCGCTTCACACGACTGAACTGTACGCTTAGGGACAGTTACGGCGGTAAATCTTATTTTTATTCTTTTTACCACAATTAAAAGATCTTAAGTTAAAAAGTTGTCATAGTACTCTTACTATTTTACTACATATTTAAAAAATATCAATAAGCAATAAATAAATAGATAGACAAGCTAAGAGAACACAACTAAAATCACCCATAACCATTCAAGAGAAAAATTATGATAGCTCTTTTGGTCTATTTCCTCTTAGAGTCTTTTTTATTAATATTTAGTGAAGTGTGCGTGTGCATGCATTTTACATGAACACGAACACGTTAATAGGTGTAATTTTAACGAAGTAATCCATTCTGGCCTCTGCCCGGCATTCCATCGGATGGGTATACCAAAATCTACTTTGCCAGTTCCCAACTGATCAGGTTTCTTCTGATGCCACGATACAGATTCTCGTAACTGGGTATATGGACATTTGTCCAATTATTTCCTTCAGATAAATTCCTCAAAATAGCATTATGCATCAAATGCTATCTATAGTTTCTAAAAATTATTTTTATTTATTTTTCATCATGATAGGTGTTCTCTTTAATCCCCATCACCTCTTTCATTCATCCCCCTCACCGACCTCCCCCATCTGTTTGTTCTCTATAATTAAGAGTCTGTTTCTTGGTTTGTCACCCTTTTCTTTTTGCCTTTGCTCCTTTGTCTTGTTTCTTAAATTCCACACACGTGTGAGATCACACGGTATTTGTCTTTCTCTGACTGACTTATTCCGCTTAGCATCATACTCTCTAGCTCCATCCACGTTGTTGCAAAGGGCAAGATTTCATTCTTTTTATGGCTAAATCTTATTCCAGAGAGAGAGAGAGAACGTAGGAGCACACATCTTGTTTATCTATTCATCTACTGATAGACACTTGAGCTACTTCCTTAGCCTGGCTATTTTAATGTTGCAATAAACACAGAAGCACATGCATCCCTTTGAATTAGTGTTTTTGTATCTTTGGGGTAAATATCCATTAGTGCAATTACTGCATCACAGGGTAGTTCTATTTTTAATTTTTTAAAAATTTTTAATTTTTTGGTGAACCTCCATACTGTTTTCCACAGTGGCTGCACTTATCTGCATTCCCACCAACAGGGGAAGAGGGTTGCCCTCTCTCCACATCCTTGCAAACACCTGTTACTTCTTGTGCCATTGATTTTAGCCCTTCTGATAGGTGTGTGGTGATATCTCATCATGGTTTTGATTTGCATTTCCCTGATGCTGAGTGATGTTTAGCATCTTTTCATGTGTCTGCTGGTCGTCTGGATGTCTTCTTTGGAAAGAGGTCTGTTCACATCTTCCGCCATGGTATAGTTTTAAGGATTTTCGTATTTATTACCAAATTGCTATTTCTGACTTGTGTGACTCTAGGGGAGGTTACTTAACTTCTTGATGTCTCAGTTTCCTCCCCGACAAAGGGAATTTTATAATATCCATGTCATAGGGGTTTGTGAGGATGAAAGAGAAATGTGTGCTTCTCGCACGTTACGTCCTCAAAACGTTAGCTGTAACTAGAAGGTTCTCATTCAGTGGTTGTTTTACTCAATGAATGTGTCCGAGCAAACTTGGCTATAAAACTAATGTCTGTCTGTTGAACTCCATCTGCTTCCACCCGAACGTCAGAAACACCCTCTGAGGAGAATTAAGCCGTAAGAGACCGAAGGGAAGCTTTCTGTGAGAACACTTATTGAAAGTGTTTTCACACCTTTAAAGTACTTCATGTCTTAGTTGATCCTATGAGAACCTCCCAAGTTAATCCTTTTACAAAGGAAAACAGAGCCTGGGAAGTGAGAGAAATTGCCAGAAGGTGAGGTGGCTAGTTAATGCCAAAGCCAGGGTGAAAGCTAGACCCCCGCTTATTCCTTCCATCGGGGTGGGTGGGGGGCTGGAAGAGGGAGCGGCTTCCCAGGAACACAACTCCAGGTGTCTGATGCACTGAAACCACCGGGAACTCTGGAAAATCACAGCTCTGCGGTCCTCCCCGCAGAGACCCCCGATTCAGTGGATACAGGCTAACACCTGGGCAGCCTACATTTTAAAAGCACCCCGGGTGACAGCGAACCAGAGATTACTGAACTCATGGCCAGATCAAGGAATTGTCTGATGCTCTAACTACTTAACAAAATGGTAATAAACCGAGGTAGGATCCATAGGGGGAACCACCACTGCATCCGAATACCCGCGTCCCCTGCTTTTCGAAAGTACGCCTTCCGCCACTTCGCTTTTCGAAAGACCTACATTAGGACCTATGCACGTTAACCGAAGGAAATCCGGAGAGGACTTTTGCTTTTCTGATAAAGGCAAAAAAGCAAAAATAGTGTTCGGCATTTGGTTTGCAGGGGGTTGTTGCAGAGGCCCCGCAAGTGGCGCCGCCAAGCTCCTTCCCAGGGAACTACACCCAGCAGCAAGCCGCCAGAGCTTTGAGTGGCATGAGCATCTGTGTTTGATTTCAATTCATTTTTTGCATCCGCTAGCCAGATGTGTCCTCAGGTATCAGAAAAGCCAGAGAGGTTATTTCTCGGGTCTGAGAACGCTAAAAACATTTTTAAAAGCAGTTTTTTATAAAACTGCTATTGCTACACAACTGCTTCTTCGCTTCACACCATATTGGCTCACAAAAGGTTTTGCAGGAATGCTCTATTGTCAACAGTAGGGGAAATCTATAAAGGATTTTTAAAAAGAGATCACTTTTAATTATTCAAGTGATACACAACTATGTTTACCCTTGTGAAAAATGTACACAGTATACAGGTTGGGCTAAATTTCTATTTACTGGGCTCTTACCCTCAGAAATAACCACTGTTACAAAATCAGTCTGGAACCTTCCAGATTTCCTATGCTTTTTTACATGTATTTCTCCACACTCATAGGAAACATATAGCAGCGTTCTATGTGCTGTTGTTGTTTCCACATATGGTATTATATTGTATTTAACATTTTGTACCTTGCTTCTGCCCCCTTCCAGGTTTATGAAGAAAAAGTTGACACACATCACTGTACCAGTTTAAGGCATATAGCACTATAGATGGCATGATTTACATATATTGTGAAAATGATTAAAATAAGTTCAGCTAACATCCACTTTCTCATATAGATACAATAAAAAGAAAAGAAAGGAAAAAAAAGAAAAAAGTTTTCTCCTTTGTGATGAGAACTCTTAGTATTTATTCCCTTAACTTTCTTATATATCACACAACAGTGTTGGCTATAGGCATCATGTTGGACATTACATCCTTAGTACTTCCTTATAACTAGAAGTTTGTATCTCTTGACCCCCCTCCCACAATCCTCTTCCCCATCTTCCACCTCTGGGAACCACAAGTCTGATCTCTTTTTCTGTGAGTCTGGTTTTTTCTTTTTTCAAGATTCCACATATAAGTGAGATCATACAGAATTTTCTTTCTCCGACTTACTTCATTTAGCATAATGCCTTCAAGGTCCGTCTATCTTTTCTATGGCCTAATAATAGTCCATTGTGTATATATACCACAACTTCTTTATCCATTCATCCATGGATGGACACTTAGGTTGTTTCCATGTCTTGTAAATAGTGCCACAATAAACATGGGAGTGCAGATATCTTTTTGAGTTAGTATGTGTGTTTTTCCCTTCTTTGGATATATTCCCAAAAGTGGAGTTGCTGGGTCACATGGTAGCTCTATTTTGAATATTTTGAAGATCCTCCACACTGTTTTCCAGTGTGGCTGGAGTTACAACAGTTACAAGTGTTCTCTCTTCTCCACATCCCTGCCAGTTATCTCTTGGCTTTTTGATAATGGCCATCCTAACAGGTGTGAGGGGATAATCTCGTTGTGGTTTTAATTTTCATTTCCCTAATGATGAGTGATGCTGAGCATCTCTTCATTTACCTGTTGGGCTTTTGTATGTTTTTTGTTTTTTTTTTTGAGAAATGTCTATTTGGGTCCTTTGTCTAATTTTTAACTGGGTTATTTATTTTGTTTTGTTTGCTGTTGAGTTGTATGAGTTCTTTATATAGTTTGGATATTAATGCCTTACCAGATATGTGGTTTGCAAATACTTTTCCCCATTCCATAGGTTCTCTTCTCACTTTGTTGGTGATTTCCTTTGCTGTGCAGAAGGCTTTTAGTTTGATGTGGTCACACTTGTTTTGATTTTGTTGGTTATGCTTGAGGTGTTATATCCTAAATATCATGACCAAGACTCATGTTGAGGAGTTTTGCTCTATGTTTTCTTCTAGGAGTTTAATGGTTTCAGGTCTTACATTTAAGTCATTATCCATTTTGAGTTAATTGTTGTGAGTGACGTAGGATACAGTCCGGTCTCATTCTTTTGCATATGAATACCCAATTATCTCGGCACTATTTATTAAAAAGACTGTCTCCTCCACTGAGTATTCTTAGCTTCCCTGTCAAACATTAGTTGATCATACATGCTTAGGTTTTGTTCTAGGTTTGTGATTCTGTCCATTTGTCTACTTACCTGTTTTTAGTCCAGTACCATATTGTTTAATGACTATAGCTTTATAGTATAGCTTCAAATCAATAGTATAATGCCTCCTGCTTTGTTCTTTTTTTTTTATCATTTCTTTTCTCTTTAGAGAGCGAGATACAATGCACATGAGTGGGTAAGAAGGTGGGGCAGAGGGAGAGGGAGAGGGAGATTCTTAAGCAGCCTCCACGCACATACTCCATACACACTCTGTGGAGACTGGCGGGGGCTCAATCTCACAACCCTGAGATCTGGACTTGAGCCAAAATCAAGAGTCTGACACTTAACCAACTGAGCCACTCAGGCACCTCTTTCTTTCTCAAATCTTTGGCTATTCAGGGTCTTTGTGGTTCCACATATATTTGGGCAGTGTTTTTTTACTTCTGTCAAAAATGCACTTGAAATCTTGATGAAGATTGCACTGAATCTATTGATAGCTTTTGGTTGTACTGACATTTTAACAATATTAATTCTTCTAATTCATGAACACGAGATGGCTTTCCATTTATTTGTCTCTTCTTCAATTTCTTCTGGCAATGTCTTGTCGTTTTCAGAGTAGAACTATTTCACCTACTTAAATTTATTCCTAAGTATTTTATTGATTTTGAGGCTATTGTAAATGGGATCCATTTCTTTTTTCATTTTCAGAAAATCTGTTGTTAGTATTTAGAAATGCTACTAATATTTGTATACTAATATTGTATCTTGTAACTTTACCAAATTCATTGATTAGATCTAACAGTTTTGGTTGAGTCTTTAGGATCTTCTACATACAGAATCATGTCATACGCAAACAGAGACCACTTTTAATTTTTCCTTTCCAATTCTGATACTTTTCTTTTTCTTGCCTGACTGCTCTAGCTAGGGCTTCTAGTACTAGGTTACATAGGAGTGTGAGAATGGACACCATTGTCTTATCCCTATGTTTTCTGCATCATTAAAATGATGTAATTCTTTTCTTTTATTCTATTAGTGATGTATTACAGTGATTGATTTACATATCATACTGATTTGAGTCATCCTTGCATCCCAGGAATAAATCCCACTTGATCATGGTGAATGATCCTTTTAATGTGCTACTGAATTCAGTCTACTAGTGTTTTATTGAGAATTTTTATATCTACATCCATCAGGGACATTGGTCTGTGGTTTCTTTTCTAATAGTGTACTTTTCTGCTTTTGGTATTAGAATAATGCTAGCCTTGTAAAAATAGTTAGGGAGTCTTCCCTCCTCTGATTTTTCAGACAAAATTGGGGGAAAATTGTTGTTAATTTTTCTTTGAATGCTTGGTAAAATTCACCACGGAAGCCATCTAGTCCTGGGCTTTTCTTCATTGGGAGATTTTTTATTCCTTATTCAATCTCCTTACTAGTAATTGGTCTATTCAGATTTTCTATTTCTTTCTGATTCAGTCTTATTAAGTTACATGTTTCTAAAAATTTTTCCATTTCTTCTAGATTGTCCAGCTTGTTGGCATAGTTATTCACTGTACCTTGATTTTTTTCTCTTAACAATGTTTCAAAGATCTTTCCATATCTATATATACATATATCTAACTCAGTCTTTTGAATTGAACTGATGTGGTATTTCATACTAAAAATAATTCAGTCTATTGTCCATTCCTTGATTGACAGATATTGTTCAAGTTAGTACCTTTGGATGTACTCTGATCTTTATAAGAGCTGCGTGGTACTTCTTAATGTGAATGTACCGTATTTTAGCTAAGCATTCTTTTATTCATAGTCATTGAGGCTGTTTCCTATTTTTCATTATTTAAAAATAGCAATGTAACGAAGAAAGGATTTTGAACACGTATCATTTCAGCTGTGTGTGTGTGTGTGTGTGTGTGTGTGTGTGTGTGTGTGTGTGTGTGTGTTGGGTGTTGCAAGCTAAGTTCCTAGAAGAACTGCTTTGGTAAAAGAGTATGCAGGTTTTAAATTTTGTGGCAAATTATTTAGTTATATGGGGGACCCCCATCACCATTATTCCAAATAAGTGACTGACAGTCAAGAAAAGAATTCTAGAATACCCATTTCCAAGACTCTGTGCCACATCCTCAGTTTCTTTCCTTAAAAATCTAGTAACAGATTGCAAAATGCCACTTCTCTAAGCACCAATTCAGAGAAAAAGGAAGGCTATCATCTGGCACAAATTCTGTACCATGGCATGTTGAGGAAATCCATTCTGCAACTGACCGTTTCGTTTGGGAAGGGAGGAGGAGGCACCAGAATTAAATCTTTTCCCTTTCATTTATATCTTACTCACAGAAAGAAAAATTCTAAGTCTTTTTGGTCTTTAGGATCAGTACATAGATCCTGTGTCATATGTCAGCTCAGGAAAGTCATCTCTGTCTCTCTTTCCCTCCTCTTAACAAACATTTCAATGTCATGATGAGGCAGTATCATATGGCCATGAGCCATAGCAGCTTGAAGAATTCTCCTGATGTGTGGTGGATGGTTCTTTTTGAGTTTTATTTAAATTTTCCCCCAAACCTTGATGTATTTTGGGCCTGAGCTTCTGGATGTGTGCAAAGTTAATTTGCATGTGTGATCTCCAAGGAACAATTTCGAGTATAGGAGAAGGACTAGCCTGAGGTTTGCTTGACAGGTACCCCCCTGGACCTTTCCCAGCCCTGATATGATCATTGAGAGTACAGGGGAGACATCAACGCAACACGGACATGTGTTAGGGGACCCGTCAGCTCTTACCTCAGGGGCGATGTAGTCTGGAGTTCCACAGAATGTCTTGGTGGTCACTCCATCCCAGATGTTTTCCTTACACATGCCAAAATCAGCAATCTTGATGTGGCCCTCTGAATCCAGCATCACATTGTCAAGTTTGAGGTCACTGCAGCAAACATAAAAATTTAAGGATTTAACAAATACTACTTATTTCAAGTCAACCAACAGCCACTCAGGACATGCAAAACACTGTGCTAGGTGTTGGGGAAACACAGAGGTGAGTATGAGCTGGCCCTTGCCCCAGAATAGTTTATTATCTGGCCAATAAAGAGGGGTCCACAAACTTGTCTGTTTCTCCTTTTCTACAGATCCAACGGTGCCAAGCGTCTCACGAGGACACAATGAGACAGCAGCTCTGAGAAGAGAGAGCCACAGGAAGCTAAATAAAGTGCAGAGCATCCACAGAGGCCTCCTGTATCCGGGAGTATTTCAAGAGTCAATCCTTGTACTTTAAGGACCCCTTATATTTATTGTAAGATACATTTTTCACAAAATTATTATTTTTGAAAACATCTCTAAAGATCATGGAGGAAAAAAAAAACCTGATGGAAAGAAGCTTATTTAGTTTCAAGGGCTCCAGTCTCTCCTAGACTGATTCCTAGGACACAACCCCACGAGTTTCCATCGATTCTTTCACTTGGGAAAAAAAAATGGGTTGCATACCTACTATGTAACAGGCACTATGCTTGGAGCTGGGTATATACTGTGATCAAGGTAAACGAACATTTTGCTCTTGTTCAGAGTAGATTCCAGTATAGGGAAAAAGACAATTAACAAGTGTCCAAATCTATAATTATTACATGATTATTAATTCTATGATTACTATAGATTCTGATGGGTGGTGTGAAGAAAATGAAGAAGATGATGAATTAGTAATTGGGGGAGGTTTCTGTAAACAGGATGCCGGAAAGGTGTCACCTCCATGGAGGTAACATTGGAACTTTAACCTAAAGGACATGTGCTATACTCACATGCTTTCATTTTACCCGTGTTGATGAGGAGAGCTTGATTATTTTTGGAAATGCCTGCACATTCCCAGCATATTGGATTACTTCAGTATCGACACACTTTCCTCCTCCCTAAACATCTACTCCAATGTCAACACTTGGTGTTTTAAAATCAATGAGTAGTGGTGATCTATGGGCCAGTCTTCCTCAATCTCAGTAGAGTCCAATTTCCTAAGAGGTAATGGGGTCTACTATTTAATTCAGATCCCTATCTTAAATCATCTTCATTCGGTAGTGGACATCTGTGGTCCCTGCCTATTTTAGCATCTTGTGATGACAGCCTCCCCATATTCCTTTGAAGGACCATTCTTCCCTGATTCTCAAGACACGTAAGGTTGGTGATGCTGATCCTAGCTCCCGGCTCCACGAGTGGTCATGGGGGCCTCTCCTAGAAACACTTCATTCTGCTGGTCACAGCGACTGTGCCAAGAATGGCCATGTGATCCAATATGAGCTCATCAAAGCCACTGAGCATCAGCTCAATCACTATTGTTGGGAAAGAGATGAGCTCTTTTTACGTTGGGATTGCTCGGGTGGTAGAATATGAGTCTAGAAGTGCCAGAGGTCACCAGATAAAGAAGAAAGCTAGTCGAGATAAAGCAGAACCCAGAGGGAAAGTGATAAAGTGAACACTCATAACATCTGAGCCCCCAGATCCATCCTGGCGTAAAGTCAGATCTGTCCCCTGGACTTTTCAGTTATGTCAGCTAAAAGGTATCTCTTTTAGTAGGTTAATTTGCTGTCGTCACCTTGAACTAAAAGAATACAACCTGAAAAAAACATACAGGCATCTCGAGATCTATCTGTGTCTGTGAGAGCCATCTGATCGTCCAAGAGGAGGCCCACTTGCACCCCATTTGCCAATGGCAACATATGCCGATCTTTGGTGCTGTCCATGGTACCACCCATATCCAGCCTTCATCCTTCTACAAGCCACAGTGGTCTCTGAATGCCAGCTTAGAACTTACCATGGACTTTATAGCAACTTGCTTCACCTAAACATGCCAGATCTACAGGTGATTTGATTAACAGAGACCCAGGACATTCCCCTCAGTTTGAGCACATGCCCCCAGGCAGGCAGCTGGGGCAACTAGGAAAGTAGTAACAACTTCATGTGTTACAGAAAAGGAGATTCAGTGGGTGCCTGGGTGGCTCAGTTGGTTAAGCATCTGACTCACGACTCTGGGTCCGGCCATTGTCTCAAGGTCGTGAGATCGAGCCCTGTGTTGGGCTCTGTATTCAGCATGGAGTCTGCTTGAGATTCTCTCTTTCCCTCTCCCTCTGCCCCTCCCCTCAAGTCACTCACTCACTCACTCACTCACTCAATAAATAAAATCTTAAAAACAAAAAAAGGAGCTTCAGGTGCCAAGGGCCAGCAGGGAATGCAGCTGGGGGACAACTCAGTCATATTCATTGGTCACATATAATTTTTGATCGTCTACTACATTCTTTGGTTCAATGTAATAATCCTACAAAAAGGTGCTGAAGCAATTTTTTCATTTTCAGAAAACCATCAAGGGCAACCCTCACACATTCTAGGGATGTGATCCATAAATAAGACATGAAGTTTGGAAGGATCTTTGTCTCCCCCATACCCAACATCTCCAGCCATGGTCCTCAAAGATGGCAAGTCTAACATAATTCCTCATCCTTTTATCTTAGGAATTCTCCAGTTAACTAGAGATCTAAATGAAAGAGGGAGAGATGTGTAACATTCTAAAAGACCTTACCACATGAAGGTCATCTCAATGAAGTTATAAAACCATACATCTTCTGCCATGTAATTTTTTTTTACTGGTTTTCATTTGATTATCAATTTCAAAAACTCTGTCTCAATCAAGGTTTTTGACTGCGAGCAACAAAAATCAACTCTAACCATGTAAACCTAGAAAGGGATTGTTAACGAGGTCTGGGGAGGGAGTCCGCAGCATCTCCTACGAGGTTGGGGAACCAGATTTAGAGGCAAGGCAGCCAGGAACGACGCTTAATTGCAATGCAGAGCTGGGCCAGTGAAGATGTCACAGATGCCACCACTGGGTACAGACATCTTGTTCCATGAAGCCTAATGCTGGACTCTGGATATTGTTGCTAAGAACTGCCTCCCCTCATGCCTCTGGACGTAGCTGATTACTATGGGCCACCCCCGATTCTACAGTCTGCCTTTCTTGGTCATCACTTCTTATTCATGGTGTTGTGTCAGTGTGACAAGAGTCAGAGTCCGGGCTGTGTGTCTGTCCTTGGTGCAGGGAGGCTGTGAGAGTACCTGGCATTTTCCATCTATATAGCAGGAGATGGACTTTGTTCCTACACATGAATGAAAGGGATTCAGATGCTGAATGCCTTAAAAGAGTGATAAGTGTCCCCTAAAAAGTGAACAGTTGAGGAAGAATGCGAGAATGTGTTAGTAGAGAGAGCTTTGAGGTAGGCAAAGTCTTAGCACTGAAATCTAATCTTTGCATTTTATGACCAGAATATTGTAGGTCCTGGATCCTGGACCCCAACCTACCACCCTACTAGATTGGAAACCCAACCCTGAATCCTATCCCAATTGACAAAGAAACTCTATGCCCTCTCCCAGCCCCTCCCCCAGGACTGGACTTTCTTTCACTAAACTTGCAGTCCCACATTTAATCTTCTCAGCAATCCTCAGTGGCCAGTTCTATTCTAGCCAAGACCCATCCTGCCAAGAGTTAGGTTCTAACGTCAGCACAAATGGTGAAAATAATGTAGAGTGAATGATTACCCGCAATCCCCGTTCTTCAATTAAGCGCCCGCTGAAGTTACTGGCTTGAACTAGGGGTCATGCCATATGGAAGATGATACTTACCCTTCAACACCAGAGTTCCATTTGGCACAAGATGCCCCACTTAGGGCAAAGAGGAAACTGAATCAGAGACTTCCCAGGTGCGTCTCTTGCACACACAGTGATACGGGTTCATTGAGGGTTCATTGATGGCCAGAATGAGCACGCAATTTACAGCTTAAATTCTTCTTTTTCTCTGTTTCTTTACTGAGCTTGCCCAAATGCCAGGTGAAACCACTCCTCTTCCTGACCTTCACCCCTCCGCTATCAGGAACAATGAAGCAGAGTAGGGACTCTATGTCCCATGATGATTGTCCCTTCCCTCGCTAGATTCATATCACCACTTCAAAGAGTTCAAAAAAAGCCCCTGGACTCTGAAGGCTTCCAGCAAGGTGCCCACCTTCCATCTCTCCATTCCACCAGTGCCCACAGCCTCCCCTCCACTCTCTGCCTTGAGACCGCCAGGGCTCATCTTTTTATGCTTTTTGGCCCCACAACCTTCAGTTGCAGCAAGACGTTGATCCCATGCTCTCCACAGGGTGACAGGCACCCCCTGGCGCATGCCGGCCCCCTCCCCTGCTCTGCTTTTCTTCCTACCGCTTATCGCTACATGACAGACTGTATGTCTGTGACTTACGGATCCGTCTCCCACCACTACCGCTGAAGTCCTACAAAGGCAGGAGATTTTGCCTGTTTTCTTCCCTGCTGCACCCGAACCATCTAGAAGAGTGCCTAGCACATAGTAGGCTTTTAATAAATGTCCGTCAGCTGAATGAGTGGCATGGAATTTTACGGCTCTTCACGATCTTTTAGATAGACCTTTGTCCGTGCCAAGTGCCCTTTGGAAGCCCCGGGCCCCTGCCAGCCTCTCTTGCATAACCAACCAGCCTGAGCCCGCACTGCCTCTGCCATTTGCATCCATGTGCGGAGAGAAGGAGACTCGTACAGCCCGGACTCACTGACAAAGAGCTGCCTCGGGCTCAGTAGTCTGCCTTGCGTGAAATATAAAATGGTATGACTCATACAGCTATGATCATCCACTTGCTCCTCCAAAAATGGGCAAATGCCAAGTCCTGAACTTAATCCTGTCTTTCAGGGCAAGCATTTTAGAGATGCATTTCTAAATTGTAGTTACGTGGCCAAAAAAAAAAAAAAAAAAAAAAAATCATCTCATAATAATAGGATCCATCATATCCTGCCAGCTGAGATTCTCCTCTTGCTCCCCAGATCTGGGGTCCCAAGGCAAGAGAAGGAAGCGCTGGGCCCCCACTGGGGAGCCTGCCCCCCTTCAAGCAAATCGCCTCCCATCTGAGGCTCCGAACCATCCCCGGTGGCAGGGTCCGGAGCGATCTTCCATCACCATCTAGAGCTGCCCAAACTTTGCCAGGGCAGTGGGCGATGCGCACACATGCCCAAGTCAGGACTGGAGGATTCCTCCCCCACCAGGGATTCTAATTTTAAAAGCAGTTAAAGAAAGAGGCAGGGAGGAGAGGAGCTGAGGGAGCGGAGGGGATGGAAGGGGTTGTGGTGCTCACTTACCGGTAAATGATGCCCTTGCTCTGTAAGAAGAACAGACCGATGGCAATTTCTGCAGCGTAAAATCTGAAATTAGGAAAAAAAAAAAAAAAGCCATGGAGAGATTCAAGGACGCCGTATGCCTGGCAGACCGTCAGGATTCAATACAATATCGAATGAGGCGTGGGGCGTTCACGTCCCACGGTGGATGGTCAGCCGCACATCTCGTAACACGATGTGCGGGGAGGGGGGGGGACGAGCGAACAGGGCTGAGCGAGCCACAAGGCTGCCTCCAGGACAAACCAGGTGGGCAGAGGGGCTCAGCAGCTGCTGGTGGGGAGGAGGCCATCGGGGAGGGCTGACTGGCTGGAGAACGCATTTCAGCCTAAGGCAAGTTCAAGTATCTGAATACTACCAGCTAATCTGTTGAAGGCTTACCATCTACATACCATCATTGTAGGTCATTATCCGATTAAGTTCTAATAACCATCCTGTGAGGTAGGTCCTACTAGTACCTCCCTCTTCCTTAAAGGAGGAATTGAGGCCCAGTGAGAGAAAATGATTCGGCCAAGTTGTATCACTAAGGAATGGTTCAACTTCCGCCCATGTAAGCCCTTAATAATGATGCCCACATAATTAATTAATATTAATAATTAATAATGCTCCCAGCATCTGCCTGTGTAAGCTCTTAACAGAGGCCCAGAAGGAAAGAGATTTTGAGAGAAGCAGAAAGTCTCAGTTATACCACACGGTTAGGTGGGGCTTTAGGGGACTCTGTTAAGGGTCCTGACAACTTGTTTTGTGCGATAATGGGATGAGGGTCTGTGGTCCATTACGTGTTAGAAGTCAAAGAAGAGCCCAGCCCAGGGTCCCCTTAGAACCATGGCAAGACCTAGGCACGGCACAAGGAGTTATCTGGAATCCAAACCCTACCAGACTAGAGCGCCTACCACCGTGGCAGGTGGGAGGCGAGAGGGCAGAGCGAGCTGAACAGGAGTCAGCAAGCCTCTGGAGTGACCAGCTGGGCCCTGGGTGAGTCCTGGGGGGCTTTCTAGAGGGACAATGAGATCTTAGCCAGCTGCTCAGGAGAGGTTCTCCCTGCTAATCCTATGACTTGCTGTTCCCTGGTCACCAGCAGGGAATGAACATGATGAGATCTGTGTTCTCAAAAGGAAAGCCTGGCTGCCTTGGGGACGGACAGGGACAGAATGGACTCAACAGGGGAAACACATTTCCAAACACCCAAATCCGTCTCCCCACCCAGGAGCCTCGGGGCACAGCCACAAAGCAACTTGAGCCGCCATCCCCCGGGGAAGGAGGGCGTCCAAGAGAGTAAGCGGCGTAGGGCAAAGCACAAGAGCAAAGATCTGGGTCAGAGTGGGGCTCCGTCTCACACTCACTAGCTCTGTGATCTTGAGCAGGTTTCTACAAACTCTCTGGGCCTGGCACACAGTAAGCTCTCAAGAAAGAAGATGAATAAACGAAAGCTACCATACATCCCCCGCAGAACCTCCGGGGCCTTTCCTTTGGAGTCAGGGGCAAAAATCCAAGATAAAGAAAGAGCTGTGGTTTTCAAGCTTCAAATTCTTAGCTGGTGTCCAGGAAAGAAAGAAGTATCCCATATCGAGCAGAATACCTTTTTCCCTGGCCACAGATTTCTCCTGAAGCAGCAGCCCAAGACGTGAAGGATCCCTCTTCAGCTGAAAACCCAAGGTAACTAATAGCCCGCCCACATATCCCAAGGGAAAAGTTTGTACTTACACAGCGTGAGGCTCCTTAAACCGGCCGACTTGTTGGATGTGGTACATGAGGTCGCCCCCGTTCACATACTCCATCACGAAGTACAGGCGGTCCTAGGAGAAGGGACAAAACCACAACGTCAACATCCCGTATCTCTCAGGTTCCACGTGGAGAGCAGGGACTAGCTGGGATTTAGGATCAAAACCCCCAGGACTCTATGCCGGGTCCCCATCTGCCAGGCCCATTATTCCCCCAAGGGCAATATTTGTGCCACTGGAAATAGGCAACTGGGCATAAGCAGTACAGGAATTTTTTTTTTTTTTAAGATTTTATTTATTCATTTGACAGAGAGATCACAAGCAGGCAGAGGCAGACAGAGAGAGAAGGGGAAGCAGGCTCCCCATCAATGTGGGGCTCGATCCCAGGACCCTGAGATCACAACCTGAGCCGAAGGCAGAGGCATTAACCCAGTGAGCCACCCAGGCGCCCAGGAATTTTTTTTTAAATTAATAACCGTCAAGTTATATTTGTACTGGGAAATGTAATTAGCACGTCAATATCGTGACTTCATGGATATTATTGTTTAGGATAAAGCTAATTGTAATAAAGAACGGAAAACAAATACATAGATCATATTAGAGATAATAGGTAGCTGTGGTAATCGGCCCCCACGATGGCCCCCCGTGATTTTCACCTCCTGGTATTCACGTCCGTGTGTAGCCTCTTCCCACATGGAACAGGACTGACTTGTGTAACCAGTAGAATATTGTAAAAATGACGGGTGTGATATCCATGACCAGGTCACAGAAGATTTTGTGGCTTCCATTTTGCTCTCTCTCGGATCACTTGTTTGGGGGAAGCCAGCCGCCAGGTCATGGGAATGCTCAAACGGCCCCTCGGGATGGTGTGTCTGGCAAAGAATGAAGGCCTCCTACCAACAGCCAACACCAACTCCCCAGCCACGAGAGGGAGCCTGGGAACAGAGCCCTCAGCCCCCGTCAAGCCTTCTGATGACTGCAGCCCAGATGACAGCTTGATGACAACTTTCGGGTGGGACCCCCAAGCTAGAACCACTCAGGTTAGCCACTCTGCTGAGTTCCTGACCCACAGAAACTGTGAAATAATGTTTATCATGGTTTTAAGCCCTTGAGGTTCGAGGTATTGGAATAGATATCTAACACAGCGACTATGAGGGGAAAATGAATTGATTTGAGAATTAGTGGCCTCGGAGGGCATATCCAGAAGGAAAGGATTTGGGGCCAGAAAAAGAAATCTATGCCCCAGTTAGGGAATTCTTTAAACACGTCTTACAAGGGAGCTGGGGACTCTGTCGGGGTCCGGGGCTGTGTTCTGCTCAGCTGCGGGAGCCCGGCTCCTGTCCCATGACCAGCTCGGAGTAGGTGCCCGGAGAACAGAGAACGGTGCCAAATAGACTTTATTTGGAACCCACTTCGCTTCCTGATAGCTAGATGATTTGGAAAGGTTATTAAACATCTGGGACATGGATAGTAATAGTAGTAGTAATAACTGAACCACAGGGTTGTTGCTGGGACTCCGTGAGACACCTGAGTGTTAGGGTCCTTGCGGGGGGGCCCCTCACTGAGATTTGCCCCTTCTCCTCCCATCAGGGGGCGTCTGCTCAATGAAAAAAAAAACGACTTCACCTCTTCTTAGAGACCAAGTCACTCCTTGATGCCACATGATCAATAAAAAAAAAAAAAAAAAAAATCAAAGAGAACAGAATGGAATGGAAACGATCAGAGCGCCCTGCACAGAGTACCCCTAGGTGTTACGCTGGGAAATGTGTGTTTTGGTGCTATTTATAGGTTGGTCTGGTGAAACTTGCTGCGGGTCCCTCGGCTGTTGAGCGGCCCAGCTGGGATGTGAACCCAGGCAGGTCCATTGCAGGCTGCTCCTGTGGAAGGTTCTGAGCCAGAGGCTGTGTGTCCTCGCCTCTAACCGCTTCCCGTCCAGGAGGGGAGGAAAGGGGTACCGAGCTCCGGCCGCCCAGCAAGACAGAAGCTGGCAGGTCACAGGTGAGATGTACAGGGTAACTAATTATTTTTGAAAAGTCAAGGGACTTCCTCAGACCAATACTACTTGACCCTTATGACATCTTTAGGGAGGTAGAATTATCGCTTCTGTTGCTCAGGGTACAAGGCCTATGAGATTTGCAAAGAAAAAAAAAAAAAGGTCACATCCAAGTTAGTGGCAGAGTGGAGACAGCCAGAATTGCCGACACCCAGCCCCTGGTACTTGGGGTTTTTTGATAGAAAACAAGCCTTAAAAATAGCATCTGTCTTTGCTGCACGTTGAAGGGAACCAAAACACTTGCTTTTAAAAATTATTTTTAAAACTAGCAGATGGCATTGGCCGCAGAGAGAAAAGTAAGTGAGGGAGAGATTTCACTTCCTTGCTTTCTGCTTGGAAGAACTCAGCTTGCCCCCCAAACTCATTAGTGAGAATCCCAACATCAGGGAGCTCTCCACTGTGGATAATGCCACGTTTTGTGGTTTGTTTCTACCACGAACCGCACCAAGGGAAATCCTGAGATCCATCGTCTTTGAACTGTATTGAGTCTGGCTTCGACGCACGGGGACTTTGCATATTAAGCCCTGTGGCCGGCATTCTGCCCGCCTTCCGTTTTCTGAACACTTAATGATGCCCCCTCTCTCATGCTAGGCATTACTGCCCCACCAAAGATGCTGCGGTGAAGAAATGCATGGTGCCTGATGTTAAGAACTCCCCCGAGGAGTGGGGAGACCAGATAAGTTTCCAAACAGCAACGTTTCCCAGAATGTGGTGGGAGAGAACTCCGGGTGGGCTATGGACGCATACGGCTCTAGTTCTTTGGTTTCATGTTTATTTTAATGTGTATTTTGAACACCGTAACTACGCCTGAAGCCCCTGATTTTACGGCTCTGATTGCTGAGACGGGGAGAGGAGGGTACGGAGGTACAAAGGAGAAGGGAGCAAGCCAGGGGAGGACCGGATCAGGATACATTGCATAAAGCCATCACCCTTCCGAGTTCGGTTTTCTCACACGCCAGCTTCTAGATTTTACCGTTTGTCTGCCTCATCTACTAAAATTTACTTATTTTAAAAATATTTCCATGAACTCACTTTTTCACTGGAACATACTGTTTAAAAATTTTAGAACTTGATACTAAAGTCATAAATGGAAATTCATTGTCTCTGTTAAAAAATAAATGCATATCTGGAGTCTATCAACTCTAGGCTATATCCAGCCTGGCTTTGCTACATCGATCCCTCAACTGACTATGTTTAAAACAAGTGCATTTTGTCCACAGACCACCAGGTTCATCTCCCACTCCAAAGTAGGGAACATCAAAATTTGAAAAACACTGCCAGGGGCAATCTAGAGCCAATCCTGAGCAAACTGAATTTTATTTTATTTTTTTGTTTTATTTTAAGATTTTATTAGTTTATTTGGCAGAGAGAGAGACAGCACAAGCAGGGGAAGCGGCAGGCAGAGGGAATGGGAAAAGCAGACTCCCTGCTGAGCAGGGAGCCCGATGCGGGGCTCGATCCCAGAACCCTGAGATCATGACCTGAGCTGAAGGCAGAGGCTTTAACCCACTGAGCCCCCCAGGCGCCCTTGCAAAGTGAATTTTAGAACTTTCCTTGGGCATTTATTTTTGCAAGTCATGTATTAGGTGTTAAAGGGATAAAAATGATGAATAAGATACAGACCTTGCCCTCAGAGAATTCAGTCTTTGTGAAAACAAATATGCAACTAACTCGAGCCATAATCTAAAATAAAATGTGATAAGAGAAATTGCGTGACAGGTACAAAGAGGGAGCTCTGGGGGCGTCAGCTAACTAAATGGCCCTCACCCACTGCCTCCAATTCTTACATAATTATTCCCACCCGTCGTGCCCTGAAATTTGACTTTGCTCCCCACTCTTATTTTTTAAATTTATTATTACTATACTACTATTATTATTTTAGTAATCTCCATACCCATCACAGGGCTTGAACTTACGACCCCGAGATCAAGAGTGGTGTGCTCTTCTGACTGAGCCAGCCAGGCGCCCCCATGTTCCCCACTCTGCCGATAAAATCATATCGAGGCCTCAAAAGAGCTTTCTTCTGGTCACATGCAGTAGGTTTCGATTAGGACCTATTTGCCGTACCCCTACTATGGGAAAATCAGAAAGTATGTATCGAGCAGCGAGAATCTCCTACTCGTTCAATTTTCCAAAGAGGACATGTCACAGCTCAAAGCTTCAACCCTCATCTCTCTGGGCTGATGAAAATCTTGACTTATATTTCCATCCTCCTTCTTTCTCCTGAGCTCCAGTCGGCTCCAGCTGGCTATAGGACTTCTCTACGTGGGTGTCCCACTGTCAACTCCAATTAAAAGCTCAGAAAGGCAAGCTCACCATCTTTCTCTTCAACCTAGCCAGTCTGCTCAACTTCCAAAGTGTTCCTCTCAGACTGTCATTGTTAGCAGTGTTATTCTTCGTTATCCCCTGTCCTTGCCCTCTCGGCGTGAACCGACGTCGTCAGTTCCAAATCTCCTTCCCCGTTATCTCCCGTATTTGATCAGTAAGTAAATCAAACCAAATGCCTGTCTGTCACACCGCATCATGCAAAATGGCTGGACAGGATGTCTCCCATCTGGAGCGTGAGTGTAAGGGTCGCTTGATTTAAAACACTGACTGCAAGGCACGTGCTGAATTTATCTGGGGGGCCCGGGGTAGGGCAGAGAATTTAAAGAAATTATCGTTCTTTCTCCAAGACAGCTGAAAGTGGGATGCGACAGGCTGTCCATGTGACTGCCGTGGGGGAGGGGAGGGGACGCCTGCCACTTTTAATAAGATACCGTAGACAGCGAAGAGCAACAATGTGGGCAACCTTAACCACACGCCCCACGCTTTCAAGGGAGTGTCACTAAGCATTTACCTATTGAGTGATCTTTAATGGTCTTCTAGGCTGGCCAATGAATTAACCCTGTCTGTAAGCTGCTCTTCTTGCTGCTCAGGCTCCTCTGCCCCCCTGGAAAGGCTGGACAGCGCCGCGGTTAAGAGCCCTAGCTTTAGCAAGCTCTAGTCCTCGGCTTAATCCCAACTGTGCCGCTTACCCACTCTGAGACCTCACAACGGATACTAAACCTTCCCTGCTTTCCCAGAGGGGTAAGAATAGCTTCTCCTTCAGAGGGTTTTTGCAAAGATGTATCAGATGATGCATCTCGCATCTCTGCAAACTCACAGAACCTCCCTTAAGCCAGCGCGTGGTCAAGGACACGCATCGCACCCAACTTTTCTTTCCTCTGTATTCAACAGCCTTAGAATCACCATCAGAATCAAGCAATGGATGCTTTTTTTTTTCTCCCCCCCCCCACACCCCGCTTTCCAAGCCTTGCCCTTTCACATGTAGAGCAAAGTTCTCAAGGGCTGGGGCCATCTCTCCTCTTCCCTGGATTTCTAAACCTTTGATTGCTAAATGAACGTGCAAAGGCCACCGTTTAGAAGGCAGAGAGAAGCAGGCTGGGTCTCTTCCTCCCCACACCCACTTTATAGGCCTGGCTTGCACTCCTGAGTCCTTTCCTGAGCTCGGGATCCTCTGATGCTTCCGTTGCCTCGAGCCCTGATGCCGGTGACGCTCTCACCGGCTTCCTCTCCTTGCAGACACTCCGCGTCATGTCATGTCTGTACCACCAGCAGCCGGCCATGTCTTGCCCCAACACGGTTAGTTGCCGTGCACCCAAGATGGCGTCTCCCAACTGACAGGAGCGCCATCATCCCTCCCCTGTAGATACCGCCCCTCCCTAAAGGTGCCAGCTGGGTTAGTAGTAGCCAACTCCCAGCCGACTGGGCCAGGAATCAAACGTCTGACCCAGGCTGAACAGATCAGATTCTCTTCTCTACGACTATGAGTTAGTCCTCAGGGAGCTGGGCAGATAGGCAACCGGCAAGGGGCCAGGGAAGCTACGTTACGGTGATCAGGGAGAGACAAGGAAAACGAGGAGGAAGAAACAAGAGATCTATTCTAGAAAGCTTTGAAGTTCTAGTTCTTCATGAGGTTCGGGTACATCTTTGCCTTTGGGTTGTTTCCTTCCAATAAAATTCTGTATCTTTTTTTTCCTACATGCGATAGTTTGGAGGAGGAGGAGGTTTTCTCTTTCTTGCAACCCAACCATTGCCAACGAAGACTACTCCAGAGCTCCCTACAGCAACGCCCTTACATCAACCACATCCTGGGATACTGCTGCCAATCCTGAGCCAATCCCAAATTCCCGGGACCCCTCGGACGCTCTCGGGGATTGACAGATGCGCCGTCAGGGGCCAGCTCTCCAAGTGGAATCATCCCCACCCCCTTCCCTGTCCCCCAGTGCATTCTGGGTTGATGCCCTTCCCAGCATGCCTTGCAACTGAGTTCTTGCTGGACCACGACGACAGCAAATTTGGGGAGGAAGTAACTTCTGTCCTTCAATGACTCATAAAATCTAATTCTATTTAAAAAAAAAAAAAAGAAGTGCATATGTTCAATTGAAAAGAAAACATTTAAAATAGATGTTTTGCTAAGGAGACGTAACTGCCTGTGCCCACTGGCAGTTGGGAAATCGCATGAATGTGCCAGGCTGACAATTGTCCCTGGGAAAAACTGCAGAAGGACTGGAGGAAACATAATCCTTTTGAGCCCATGAGCCAGGCGCCCCTCAAACCCAGCTCTGTTGGTGCAGGTAGCCTCCATTTATTGTTTATTCTGCACATGGTACATCATCTTTTTAGACCCTCCCTCATTAGGCTCACTTTAAAGATGATGAAATCAATAGAGCTGTTGAGTGCCTTTCTAGAGGTCACACGGCCACTAAGCACACAGCCAGATTTATCTGAGGCGCTCATGCTTATCCCTTTGTTCTTCTAGAACAACGTGCCTGAACCCCAGCTCATCTAATGAGCGATTTGTAAAATTTAGCTTCTTTCTGATGGATTTTACCTCTCCTTGGGTATTAACTCTGGCCATCTTGTGGCACATTCAACACTTTTAAGTTGTTTTATGATAGACATTTCTGAAATCCTATCAATTCAAAATGAAGACAATGATCTACGGACCCCTCCCTAAAGCAATGTTTTGATTTGTCTGCGCCTCTTGCTGATCCTTTTCCATGTACGTACTCAGTTATCACACGTTTTTAGAATCATCTCTTCAATAAAATTTAATACCTTTCATTTTCGGTGAACGTTGCGCCATGCATATTCGTCAGAGATCCTTTTCATCCAATTTTTTGAGAATGCTTCCGATGGAACTTTGCTTTTCTAAATAAGTTTTCTTGAAATTTGCATCATTCTAAGAATGACAAAAGTTGTTTTGCATAGCGGTGGGTGTCTTTTTCCCCGTTTATCTATTTTGACCACCTTCGGGGTTTTTTTTTTTTTTTTTAAATTCTATTAAGGATCTTTCATCTTCAAAATTCGAAGATGCTCGCAAGGAAAACATATCTAATTTGCAGTACATTAGACTAGATTTGTCTTTTTTTTTTTTAAGTAGCTGATTCATAAGGGAAGTCTCGGTTACAAAATGCAAAATGACAGTCCACTCAGGCCACACAGGCCTCCTCTCTGCTCCTCAAACATGCCGAGCATGTTCCCGCCTCGGGTCCTCACACTCACTCCTCCTCCTCCTGTCTAGAACACTTTGCCTCCAGATAGCCACGTGCCTCGCTCCCTCACTTGCTCTGGTCTCTGCTCAAATGTCATCGTTATCAGAAAGACCTCTGTTTAATCATCCGATCAAAAGTAGCATCTCCCCTGCCCCATCCCTCCACCTCTAGAGCCCTATTAGTTCTTGTGGTTTATTATCTGTCTCCCCCATTGGAATGTAAATTCTGAAGGAAAAGGAAGTTTATCTCTTTTCTTCCCTGATGTACCCCTCATGCAGCTGGGTCCTGACACATTTATTTCAACAAATAAATATTTGCTGACAGAATCAATAAGTCTGAGTAGCCTCTGTCTAATGGCTGGAATGATCTAACTTTTCCGATCAGAGGCTACCGATTCCGGCCTAGCCTGCCTTCTCCCCTGTAGCCCCCAATCAGGGGGTTAGGGGCTGTACAATTCTAGAAGGTGAGGGCCAGCCAGAGGACCAGCTCCAAGGGCCATCCCCAAAGAGAGGCCGAGCTGCTCACTTGAGCCATGCTGCCGATGGTTTACTCATACATATGCAGTGCTCCCTATACTTTAAAATCCCTCCCGCCATAGAACCTTCCAATCGCTGCCAGATCCTCGAGGGGTAAGGAGGTGATCCTTGCATAGTAGAAAACCCACCACTTAGCAACCGTACACCAGGCGACTCATCTCTCTGAGGGTTGGTTTCCTTTGCACCGAAATGGGAACAGCCTTTGCTTCCCATGTTCTTGTCAAAGTTGGATGTGATTATGACTTAATGTAAAATGACTTAACTCAGAAAAGGAACCTGGAGTTAAGGCAGGGGCAGGAGCGCAAGCCTGGGGTCCTGGAGTCTCGCAGCACGGATCCCAACACTGCCCCTGACCTACCGCGTGACATCGCACGAGTTACTTAACATCTCTGGACACAGGTGTCCCCGTCTACGAAGCAGGGAGAGTCACGGCGTCTGCCAGGAGAGGTGCTAGGAGGATACGACAGGAGAGTCCCTGCCGACTGACCCACGTGGAAGGGTACTCAACGCTAGCCGCTGTTTCTTGTCGCTGTCTTTATCAATCCTGGTAAGGCCAGTCTGCAAGTCCACGCCAGGTACTAGCAAATCCCTGGGCTCTGGGTTCAGTGGGCCTGGGACCCCGTGCTGGGGAAAAGCACCCGACATCCCAGAGCCTCCAGCCTCTCTCCTATGACGTGAGATGACAGCCAATCCCTTCTGTTGCAAGACTTTCCTGGCGAGGCTAGAAATGACACAAGGCGGTCCAAGTCCGCCCATGGCAGGTGGTGGGATGGACAGTCTGTTCCGCGCTGCAGAGGCTAAAGCCGAGGAGCACCAGGGGCGCTCACGGAGCACCTGCGGGGGCAGGGGGGTGCTCAGGGCTCGGGCCCCTGCTGGACCCCACACACAAGCTGGCGGCTGGCTGTGCCCCCAGGGCTGTCACACAGACTACAAGTCCCATGAGTCACACTCAGCACATTCAGAAGACCTCCCGCCACAGCGTAAGCTCGGGGGGAGCTGGGCTGCCTGGGTTCAAATCCCAACCCTGAAATGCACTTGTGGTGTGGCCTCAGTCTGCTCGTCCTCTGGGCTGATGACAGGACCCCCCAAAGGCTGCCATGTGGCTTGAGTGTAGCCCTGTGCCTCACGGGTCGTAGACGTTACTGTGTCTCTGAGGTTCATTTAATTTATGTAAAGTCAAAATACAGGTGCTCGAAAAAGCGATCTGCGGCTGGGTGAAGGGGGGCCGGGAGGGGCACCTGCACAGCCCCCAGTGGCCTCTGACTCTGGCGGCGGCCCCGTGAGGGCGTCGTCTCCAGCCAAGCATGCGGGTGACATTTAAAGGTGCATTTCCCCCATGCAGCGCAGCCCCTAGAGGCGGGTAGCGGCTCCCTCCGATCTGCACCAGCAAGATGGCGGCCTGTTCCATCCCTTGGACTTGCTCCACCAGCAGACCGTGGGTTGGCCGCCGCCAAGGGGCTTCTGTCCGCACACAAGACTCAAAGCCACTGAACTGTCTTCTCGGCTCTCGGCCCCTCGAGGGGACCCCGGGCACCGCACAATTCCCAGGTAAACCCCATCTCCGCTGTCTAACACCAGAAAGCATACTGAAATACAAGTGAGGGAGGGAGGGCAAGACACAAGGAATCACCTTAAATCCACTCTGCTATCATTTTTAAAGCAGTAAATTACTAACAAAGGTACTGAATATTAATGAGTTAACATTGGTCACACATGACTAATACTCCCAATATCAATACATTCGGTTGAAATTGAAATTGTGCTCTAAGGGGCGCCTGGGTGGCTCAGGGGGTTAAAGCCTCTGCCTTCGGCTCAGGTCATGGTCTCAGGGTCCTGGGATCGAGCCCCACATCAGGCTCTCTGCTCAGCGGGGAGCCTGCTTCCCCCTCTCTCTCTGCCTACTTGTGATCTCTCCGTCAAATAAATAAATAAAATATTTAACAAAGAAATTGTGCTCTAAGTTGATCCGGCCTCTTGCTTGAGAGGAAGGTCTCTTCTTGATCTACTGATGTCAGTCAGCAAACTTGGGGAACCCTAATGGGAAGACGAAAAGATGCAGGATGAAGGAGGCTAGAGGTTTGAGGATCTGGTTTGGCCCAGTCTCTGCCACCCCTTGAGTGCCTTTAGCACCTAATTCCCTAAAACTCCAGCTCTGGCGTTCCCTTCACCATCTGTGCCAGGACCCCGTAGGATACGACCTGCGGCTCACTTCATACGTTTCTTTACCTTGATTCTCTTTTTTTAGGCAAAAATTTTATTTTAGAAGCAGATGTTAGTCACCCTTGGAGCCTAGTCATGAAGCAATTCATGACACAATGTCCAATACAGTAAAGGATCAAGCACTGATCCCGCCTTTCCTATAAGAAGGGTGCCACCGGGGCCAGGCAGCGGAGGAGGGGGCAGCCCGTCTCCCTAGAGGCGGTCCAACCAATACACAGCAGAGAAACAGCAGAAGACGGCACCACCCATTAAGGGACGGAGGCACAACGTGAGTATCGGTGGTTGCCAACGTCACAGAAAGAGGGACACGAGACGTTACGTGCCTTTGAATGAAAGAGCGCACCCTCTCCTCCGTTCTTACCAAAGGGATCGGACCTGAGTCTGGCCAAGTCTCTCAAGGTCTGGCTACCCATCTGCAGGAAAACACCAAGGACGGCTGTGGGGGGGGGGGGGGGCGGGATAGTGACACGCGCAGAGGCCCCACGACTGTGCAGTCAACCAAATCCAGACCCAAAACGCTCCGGGTCAAAGAGCCCACAATTTTCAGCAGATGGAGGGACGGATAAATGGAAGGCAAGGAGGAGAGAAATCACTGTATTAAAAGGCTTAGAAGACACAGCCGGTTTCTAAAAATGGGAAAGATTAAACTATCGTATTAAGAGACCGATAAGACTCAAGTGATAAAACTCTGAAGACACGCAAGGAAGTCAAGCTACCATCAGCCGGGAGATTGAGATTAGAACGTGAAGAAGATTCCAGAGTGGCTGGCCAAAGTTCTGCTTCTCAACCTGGCTGGTGGTTTGAGGAACTTAACCTTATAATAACTCATCACTAAAACATCTACTTTGTGTGGTTTTCTTTCTTTCTTTTTTTTTTTTTTAAAGATTTATTTATTTGACAGAGAGAGATCAGAGGCAGGCAGAGAGAGAGAAGGAAGCAGGCTCCCCGCTGAGCAGGGAGCCCGATGCGGGGCTCGATCCCAGGACCCTGAGATCGTGACCTGAGCCAAAGGCAGAGGCTTTAACCCCCTGAGCCACCCAGGCGCCCCTATTTTGGGTGGTTTTCTGTATTTGCCTTATAATACCTCAAAATTTAAAATTTTAAAGGCTTTCCCATGCTATCATATATAGAAGAAATCTGTAAAAAGAAAAAAACATATATATATATAAAATAAAAACAAGCCAATGACCTAGAAACTGGTGTTTGCCAAAGCTCAGAACCTGAAGCCTGGTAGTCCGTGTTAAAAAGGGAAGTGTTAAAAAAGATGGTACAGGTGCGCTGACACCGAACAGAAGCCTTTCCCTCGAGGCACTCAGAATTAAAGCAGATCCAAAAGTGAGTGTAATTTGAAATCTGGGCGCCAGCCAGCCAAGGTCACCCTTTGGGCCCGGGGCCATTCTGCACAGGGATGCGTGTGCCGCACTTAGGGTTGTGCCTGCAGAGGGGTGAAGAACGTTCTAGGAGCCCCATCCCCCAGCAGAGCCCAGCACGAGGCTGGTGGACCACGTCCCTGCAGGGAATACTATACGCGCTTGCCTAAAATGTGCCCTCCCCGGAGGGCCCGCGGTAGGGAGACTCTCTGCGAATGAGAACTGGACCCCGTCAGAGAACCGTATCACTCAGAGCCCCGAAGCCATGGCGCCAATGAGGGGACACTCTGGGGACCCACTTGCTTCTCCAGGTTCTACCACACCCCCTCCTGCACTCACTGTTCTGTGACCGTCCCGTGTCTATTTCCTCTGCTCCAAGACCATAAATTTCTCAAACACAGGGCCTGTTTTGCTTGGCTCTATCCCCAAGCACTTGGTCTAAGTCAAGATGAATGCTCAATGTCTGAGGGATGAGGGAGGAACATCCGCTGAGCACCCCCTGGCACCCGGCACCGTGTCAAAGGCTTCGCGGGTCGAATCTCATTTCCTCCCCCACCACCTCGGATGTCAAAGGCTTCGCGGGTCGAACCTCATTTCCTCCCCCACCACCTCGGATGTCGCTTCTTTTAGCTCATCCATTTTACAGATGAGCAAACTGAGGCCAAAGGTGTTTTAGAATTTGCCGAAGGCCACCCAGTGGTAAGTGACAGAGCCAGGATCCGAACCCAGGTCCCTCTGACCCCGAAATGTATCAAGAGACTTCTCAGAACAGGGACGGAGCCAAGCATCAGCTCTGTCCCTTTCGCACGAGGCAGTTCTAAGCCCGATGTGGGGTCTGCCCTGATAAAACCTACCCCAGGGCCGGTTTTGGATCTTTCTAGGCTGGGAGTGTGGAATCTAACTTAGCAGAGGACAGGACTTGGTGATGTTGGAGGAGAGAGGAAGTCCCAAGCTTTAAATTATATGCAATATACAAAAGCGTTCCATCTGACATAGGGGGTGGGCTCCAAAATTAGCACGCATAGCGAGAGCTGCACAGAATCGACATAATCTTCAAGAATCCCTTAAAGCCTCTTTAAGTCACTGGGCCACTGGCCCTTAGAAGCGCCAAAGGCGAGAATAAACTTTGTACCTTTTGGCACTGGGGGCTGGCCACCCCCCTCCCCGGGTATGGAGGCCAGGGTCTCATTTGAACGGGGAGAAGGTAAGAGGTTACTTAAAGGGATGGCTGGTGCTCTCGCAGAGAGAGTTGGAATCGCAACTAATAGAAGGTAGTGCACAAATGTCCCCTTCTCTTCCTGGGAGCCACAGCTCTGAGCTCGCGAGCCCCTGCCTGGGGCGCTGTACCCCCGCCCCTTGGGGGTCCTCCCAAGGCTGTGTTCTCGGGCAACCCCTCCCTTCCAAAGTCCACGCAACCAGCGGGAAGCACGCGAGCATTCACTGCAGGGTCTGGAGGGCAGATGGTAACCATCCAAGCACACGGGCCCTTCCCGTCCCTTCCCACCACTCCCTTCCGCAAGCTCTGCTGTAGCATCGCATACTGTGGGACCGCAAGCTCTCAGTCGCCGTCCCCGAGTCACCTCTGGCTGCCTGAAAAAGACCCTGCTCTGCTGGTTATTAAACCGATGGCCCGAGTTCCTTTATCTTCATCGCTATAGCGCCTGCCTAGGGGAGAGCTGCTCTGTGGCCGCCTCGGAAACTCTCAGCAGCCTCCCCCCAGGCTCCCCATCTCCCTGTCTCTGGGGTGGAAAGATGGGGATGGGTGCCGCCGGGAGGGCTTAGGCCGAAGCCCAGCGGAGGCCCTGGGGACGGGATGGCGAGTTACCATGGTCTGGAAGCAGGAATGCAGCTGGGTCAGGAACGGCGGCTTCCCGGGCAGGGCCAGCACCCGCTTCTCCACCATCGTGCACTCCACGTCGTCGTCCTGGATCACCACGTCCTTCTTCAGGATCTTCACGGCGTAGAGCTCGTCCGTGCCTTTCCGCTCGGACAGCATGACCTGGGAAAGACAGGAAGCCTGTCAGGGTGGCCGGAAGGGCCCGGGGGGTTGGCGGGGGAAGGACGGGTTCACGCAAATCCACTCCAAGCTCTGCGCCGATGCCCTCTGCAGACACCGAGTCACGGGGGATGTTGTCCACACACCTCACGTCCTGAACGGCTGAACCCCGCCAGCAGGCGGGCTTCCGACAGCAACACGCACATACTGATCCTTGGGGGTGAGCCCCAACGCCCAGTCCCCAGGGCCACAATACAAACCGGCCACGGGAAAGTGTCTTTGCTTGTTTTGTTCACTGGTGGAGTAGCGCCTGGGACACAGCTGAAGCTCGATACGGAGTGGCTGAACGAGGGCGCGAGCGCGTTCCCGGTAACACTGAATGTGGAACACTTGTTCCCTTATTCTCTCAATTATTTAATATTCATTAAGAGCCTGCGGAGCACTGGGAATGCGGCCATAAATAAGGAGGCACGTTCTCTGACCCTGCCACCCAGAGGAAGAAAGATTTCAGATATTAATCACAGAGACGATTAGTGTAATATTTTAATATCCTCTCCTGCTGTCCTGTGGCTTCCTTCCACGCAGCTGCGGTCCCCAGCCCAGTATGTGAACAGGTGTGGCTCAGGACACATCGTGTCAGATGCCACAGCGGACAGTAGGTACTGTTCTCGAGAGGCCTCTTAGGAGCGGCACAGGGAAGTGCCACACTGCATGAGACCTGATCAGGCCTGGGGGCTTCTGGGAAGGCTTCCTGGAGGAAGGAGCAATCAGACTGAAACAAGCACTGACTGCAGGCACCGTGTCAGGTATTTGGCAGGTGATCACCTCCGTTGCCACTACATTTCTGAGCACTTATCAACGTGCCCGGCAAGTAGTGGTTTTCATTTGTTATTTCTCATGGCTTCGCACAAGAACCAAGAAGGCAGGTGCCATTCTTGGTTCGACCTATCTTACGGGAAAGCGAGGCTCACGGAGGGTGAGGAACCTGGCACACAGCAAATTCAATTAGAGACAGGGACAGGATTCGAACTCACGTCTACCCGACTCTAAAGTCTCTGCCTTTAAATGCTCTACTTGCTCAGAGCTCTAGAGGAATCCTCAAGGAGTTTAGGCGGTCAAGCAAATAAAATGCTTACACCTGCCCAGCTGGGGGACCAGAGAATGCGACAGAGCCCCAAGGCCAGAGGGAAGGCTACCTGGAAGGCTCTCCGAGGCAGGAGGGCAGCTGGGCACCTCCTTTCAGCTGTTATCCTAACAGTAAGAGTCTGACTGCATGGACGCTTCGAGGCCGAGCCCACCGGCTCACACAGAGGCCCCATCCCCTCTCTCACCATCTCTTTTCTCACCACAGCCAGGGTGGCCACGGGCAACGCCGAGCCAGGAATTTAGAGCATTTAGCAAGAAAGTTCCTGGCACACACTCCTTCTACCACAAGACAGTTCTCGACTTCCCCCCTCCGGCCCCACCACAGAAAGAAGGGTTCCCAAGCTAAGTGAGTCCTACGGCTGGGCATTTACTCAGCCCCCATGTAGACCCATGGGGCAGGGCGGGGCTCAGGATGCCGGGCTGGGTGTCCTCAGCGTGTTTGCCATCTCCCCTACTCTCCCGCTGGCCCCCCAGGGCCATTTCCCCTCGCCCAGCCCTCACAGAGCAGAAACACGACTCCAGGAGGTCAGTATTGTAAGATGTGAAGAGTCAGGTGGAGACGGGGCATTCTGCTCCCAGATCGCAGAGAAGGCTGGGCATGGGGTAAGTGCAGGGAGGAGGCAGGGACGTGACTTGGCCAGAAGACACAGGCGCAGAGGGGCTGGAGGTAGAAAGAAGAGCCTTCAGCTGAGAAGCCCCCCCACCCTGGAATGCAGTAGGAGGGGCTCGGTGCCAGGCTGGCTTTGAGCATGGACGGCCCCGCTGACCAGTCACCACTGGCCAAGGCATCATCTGACTAACAAACCTACATACTCGTACACACCCCCTCCCAGACTGCCCAAGACAGAGGGGAGGGGCCCCCGACACCTCCGAATGCCGATGGGGTCAGGATGGGACATCTCAGCCTCCTGCCTAGAGGAGAAGCAAGACAGATGGCTGGCAATTCCCCAGGCACCAGGGGGCAGGGCGGACATCCTACAGCTGTTTCAATTATCCCCACTCTACAGATAAACTGAGGTTCAGTCATTAACCTGCTCGAGCTAACAATTGCTCCAAAAATGCAGTGTATACAGTCCTTGGGGGACTTCCACAAGCCACACGATTCCATGACTACACCCTCTTCTTTCTTTTCCTTTGAATCTTCTATCCCCACCGTTTGCGGTGTTCTACATACACTCTTTCACTGCCCAGAAAAATCAAAGATTCCGCTTGGATGTCACCTTCTTCTCTAACCCTCAGCGATGCACTGACACCAGCTGGGTCGCTCCCTGCTCTGGAGCCCAGGGCTGTTCTGTACCTATGTCAGCTACTTTAACACAAGTTTCCCAAACTTCGATCAGTCATTTCTGTGCCTTTTTTTAACATCTTCTCCTATCACCTAAACTGGTATTCGCTTAGTATTTTAAAAACCTAGTCACATTTTTACTGAACTAAATTTATCTGAGAAAGGAAACTTTGGATCACCACTATTAATGGCAAGCCAGTATCACTAGCCATAAATGGAAGATCAGCATAAAAATAAATAACAGCAAAGCACTGCTAGGAAATGCTAGCTCGCTATTGCTAGCTGCTGAAGGTTCCAAGCCAGCCCCTGCGTGTTCTCCTTGTTGAAGGAAAAAACGGTGTTAGCAAATGTTAGAAAACTATTAACGGCATACGTATTGTCATCAGATGAGATCCTCTTGTTCAAGTAATTAGGAAGAATGATAGGAAACAGAAAGAGAGACTAACCTTATCATGATGTGACTTAGTTTTATTTAATACCGCATCTATGTACCACCTACAAACAATCTCAAGCACGAAGCTAAAATCGTCTTGCAAATCACCAATGCAGTGTGCTTCATACCTTAGGAGATACCGAGGCATTTGTGGAAATCATTTTTTAAGTCAATCAAAAGGGACGCGTAAAGACTTTGCTGGCTCACCCTGAGAACACGGGTAGAAGGAAGAATAAACCAGTATCACTCAGCACGTCGGACATCGTGGGAGTGCCATGCAAATGAGCCAAGGTCAGGAAATTCCCCGTACTGGCTGGAGAGTAGGAATGACACACACCGGGCACCGGGTAACAGTTTAGATACAGAACTGAATCAGAGTCTAGAGCAGGAGTTGGGAAGCGTTTCCGGGGAAGGGCCACATAGTAAATACTGCAGGCTTTGCAAGGCAGACTCTGCATTAGTTACTCTGCCATTGTAGTGGGAAAGTGGCCATTGACAATAGAGAAATGAACGGGTAAGGCTGTGTTCTAATACAATTTTTTTTGTAGGGGCACCTGGGTGCCTCAGTCGGTTGACTGTCTGCCTCTGGATTTAGGTTCAGATCATGATCTCTGGGTCGTGAGACTGAGCCCTGCATTGGGCTGGGCACAGTACCTGCCTAAGACTCTTTCTCCCTCTATGCCTCCCCATTCTCTTAAAAAAACAAAACTTTTTTTTAAATAAAACTAGGTGGTGGCTAACTGTCCACTGACAGATGAATGGATAAATAGATAAAGAAAATGGTGTGTGTGTGTATGTGTGTGTACACACAGTGGAATATCACTCAGCTACAGAAAAAGAACGAGATCTTGCCATAGGTAACAACACGGATGGACCTAAAGGGTATTGTGCTAAGTGAAATACATCAAAGAAAGACAAATACCGTATGATTTCATTTGTACAAGGAATCTAAAAACTAAAACAAAGCAGAAATAGACCCATAAATACAGAGAATAAACTGGTGGTTGCCAGAGGGGAGGGGGGGGGTCTCGGGATAGACGAAATAAATGAAGGGGATTGAGAGATAAAAGTTTCCAGCCACAAAATAAGTCACGACGGGGATGAAAAGTGCAACGTAGGGAATACAGTCAACAATATTGTAATGACGTTCTGTGGGGACAGATGGTAACACTGTGGTGAGCAGAGCATAATGTATATAATTGTCAAATCACTATGTTGTACACCTGAAATGATATTGTGTGCCATCTACAACTCAAGAGGAATGAATGAGTGAATGAACAAACGAACAAATGAATGAGTGAATGGCGATGAGCTGGGTACCAGTTGTTTGCTGGAACATGTGTTTGAAGACAGATCAGGAAAAATAAAAGTTCCTACATAATCACAGTGGCAGCGGTTTAATTTGGAAGCGAATCCTAGCATGCCTTTCAATTCCTCCAGTTCTTTACTAGAAGAGCCTTCTGATTGGGCAGTGGACCCACCTGGTCATGGCTGATTGGATCAGAGGTAGCTCCTGACCTACGCTGAGCCAATCAGATTCTCTCTCCAAAGAATCTGCGATAGGACGCTGCGCCCGGTCAGCCCGGCGCCCCCGAAGAGACACACGCACAGATCCGCCCAGAGTGGTGCTTCTCTACCACGTGCAGGCAAAGAAGAAAATGACCGTTGGGGGGAATGAGCCTTGCTTTCCAGTGCCTGATTCCAATCTCTCATGAGGCTTGGCTGATTCCCACTGAAAACCTCCATCTCCCTCCAATAAAGTGATCCTTTCTACTGACGTTAGTTGGAGCAGATTTCTGTTACTGAGGGATCCTGGAAGCCAAAATTACTGTTTGGGTGGCTCACATTCTTAATAAAAATTAAAATGTCAGGTAGGTCAGTCCGTAACTGAAAACAAGGCAGGTTCCATTCTCTATAAAGCCCCCTTCCTCTTGCTTCTCTCAGATCCCTTAGGGTACTTGTTGATGGCACAGATCCCAAGCTCCAGAAGCTCCCCGCTGTGGCCCGGGAGTCTGCATCTTAACAAGCATCTCTCCTCCTCATGATTCTAATCGGCAAATTCGTTAATCCGTGGGACACTGAGGTACTATCAAAACCGATTCATTGAATATGGAGTTTAGGAGATATCCACAGGTCAAACAGACTCCTTCGGTCTTGATTTTCCTAACACCTTCTCAAGAGTCACTAACGGGGTTAAGAGGGAAACTTCTCTCTGGTCCAGGATATTCTCATCAAGCTCTCCTTTGCAACAGGAACCACTCGGTCCCTCTCGGAGGCCTTTTTGAGAGCTGCTTTCCTCATGTCGAAGGAAGTGATGTTCTGCAGTGCTTTGAAGGATTTCATACTCTTCCGTCAAGAGGCAGAGTCTACGCCCCTGCCCTTGACCCTGGGCAGTTCTCTGCAATGGCCTCAATGAACAGAATAGAGTGAAAGTGGTCCCCTGTGACTTCTAAGGCCGTAGCTTCTCAGTTTCTCTTGGGACACCTGCCTTTGGAGCGCTGGCTCCTTCGTGCTGGGGAGGCCAGGAATGCGACCCCATGGGGCATGTACCAGCTTGGGGCCCCATGGGCTGGTACATGCCCACTAGCCCCAGGTGTCCCAGCTCCGGCCCCTGCAGGAGAGCCCCCAAACCACAACCCACCAGCGAGCATTCCTAATTCCCAATCTCCGGCTCACAGAAACCACAAGAGAGAATGAATACGTGGTTGGTGGTGTTGTCGACTTCTGAGCTTGGGGCTGATTCCTCATGCAGCGGTAGATGAACAGATGCTTCTAAGTTCGTACGTGCATGAACGTAAACCAGCGCTGCCGGTGCGGCCCCTGTTACCTTGCCTTCTTCTTTAATCTTTGGGTTTGATTGTGCACACTCTTTTCAATCAATTTCTTTTCTTAAGGCTTCAATTAAGAGAAGCAACAGAGATGGAATTCATTCTGCCTTCCAAATGTGTCATCTTTTCCAGTCTTATCCAGGACTTGGAAGGCGGGCCAATTCATCCATTCATTCAGTAAACATGTCGTGTCTGGGATGTGCCAGCCACGGAGATGGGCACTGGGGATACGGAGAGACAAGCTCTGCACGAGCAATTACCAAATTCAGTTACGACTCATCTCCAGCAAGAGAAGTGCACAGGGCTCCGTGAGTGTTTGAGTGGCGGGCCGAACCCTGATCTCGTGGGCCAGCGGAGATGCTCTGGGGACGTGAGAGCTAAGCGCAGATCTGAAAGACCAGGAGAAACTAGCGAGGCACATTCCAGGGAGAGGGAAGAGAGCTGTGCTCCCTTAGGATCGAACTATCCGAATCCACAAACCTGGGCCTAGAGTTACTGTAGGAAGTGAGCACTCAAGCCCTAGAACTCAGATTCTGGATTCCAGCTCCCACGGGTCTGAGACGCCGCAGACAATGGTCTCCCACAGAACCGGAGAGCTCCAGCGAAGAGGGCAGCACTGGCACCGAGCCCGGAGACGGGGCAGGCAAGGGGTGGTGTTTGGAGGCAATGACAAACGAAGGTGATGCTGGAGGGAGGGTCAGCCTGGGAAGGGGGTGGGTCGTCGGCGGTTGGTCAAGATAATCGCTCCCCACACGACTGTATAGCGGGAACTTCTACTGTCCCCGCTTTGCAGACTAGGAAGCCCGGGCTTGGGGAGCGTGGTGACTTGTCCAAAGTCCAGGAAGTGAAACTTCCGATGTCGCCCATCCCCCAAATCCTCGCTCTTAACCATATTCTATCTGATTCTCTGGCCCTCAAGTACCCAGTGCTCTGCTACAGTAAACAGCAATTTTTTTTTTTTTTTTTTTTTTTGAGAGAGAGACAGAGACAGAGAATCCTAAGCATGGAGTCCAATCCAGGGCTCGATCTCACAATCCTGAGATCATGACCTGAGCCAAAATCAAGAGTCGGACCCTTAACTGACTGAGCCACCCAGGGACCCAGGCTATGGGAAATTCTTTAAATTACTTATTTATTTAAATTATTTATTATTATTGCTGGAGTGTTTCAAATTCGGCTCCAGATCCCTGCCCTGTTCCTTGATTTCCTACCCACCCCACCTGCTGAGAAGCTTGGGCCCTTACAGGCTAATCCGTGGCCATAGGCAGACGGTCATTTCCTTTTTCCATTTCTTACACAACCACTAACAAACCATCCACTTACTCGGGGAGAGGGGCTTGGCCGGCACCACGGTCCCAGCTCCCCCATCCACAAGTTCTTTCGGGGACTCTGTCCCAGGCGCAGTGCCAGGCAGGGGCGACGCGGCCACAGACGGGACAGGCCCGGCCCTGCTCACAAGCAGGAAGTGGCTTGGGGAGAGCTTCCTCTCTCTCCCTGTGCCCTGATGCGGGAGAGGAAAATGGCAGAGACACAGCCACTGCCGTGGCCACGGGGACGGCCACGTTCTAAAGCGTCCCTTTAAGCGTCAGCGAGCTTCTGCTTTTCATTAATCGTCTCATGAAGTTTCTGGAGCTCCACTTCAGCTGATACCGACAGAGAGGGCGAGGGCTGTTTGTTCAGCTGTCCCTTCGTCTCCAGGGTGAGGATTCCAAACAGACTGAAAGGATGTGTTGCAGTGACGCTCTTATCAAACTCCGAGCCACATCTGTTACCCAGGAATCTTCTGGGAGAGATGTGATAAATACCAACACTCCAGGGGCGGCAGAGAAAATGTGGGAAAGTAGCCCAGGGACTCCTGGCTGCAAAGTTTGTTGCGCTAAACTTTACCGGTGAATCCAAATGGCAGAACGTGCCTGGAGTCTTGGCCTCGGGCCATGGGACAGTGTTGCAGGCCGGTTAGAGCACGGGCTTTAGCGTCAGAGGACCTGGCAGCTGTCCCAGCGCGACCACACGCTAGTCGCGTGACCTTGGGAAGTTCACTGAGCTCTGCATCTGCTGGTACCATCAGAACAACAACGATCCTTTGCTTTTGGTGGCAGTGGTGGATCTCGGGGGATAAAGAGCAAGGCGCACACTTTCGCTCAGCACTGCGCTGGGCAAAGGAGGGGTGCTTCTCCCTGGCAGTTGTCCTCGTTTCTTGGGCCTCCCCTAACAAAGAACCAGAGACTGGGAGGCTTAGCACCAAAGGATTTTATTCTCTCCGAGTTCTGGAGGCCAGAAGTCCAACGTCAAGGTGTTGGCAGGCATGCTTCCTTCTAGAGGCTGCCGTCTAGGCTGCCATGGAGAATCTGCTCCATGCCTCTCTCCGAGCTTCTAGCGGTTGCCGATAATCCTTGGCTTACAGCTGCGTCGCCCCAATCTCTGTCTGTTTTCATGGGGCATTCCTTCCCAGGTCCCTGTGTCTGTGTCCAGATTGACTCTTCTTTTAAGGACACCGACCACTGGATTAGGCCCCCCACCCCCCACTGAACTTAACTACATCCGCAAAGCCCCTCTGTCCAAATATGCTCACCTTCACACAGATTGTACTTAGGACTTGAACATACATTTTGGGGGAGGACAAGTCTATCCACTACAGTGGTTGCCCTCAATGTCACCTTTTCAGAGAATGACCAAGGGGAGCCTCCTTATGATCCTTGTCCACCGGCCCCAATGTCCAGTTCTCAACTGGCTAAGGAGATTTGCCCTGCGGGACTGTGGGTCCGAACGCTCACCGACATGGGACGGTCGCCCTAGTCAGGGCCAAACGACCCTACTCCCCATTTCCCCAGCTTCGATGGACACCTGCCAAAAGTCCAAAGCCAAATGGAGTCTCTCTTAACTCCCCTCGGTTACATCCTTCGTTCAACACAGCAACAAGTTCTGCCAGCTCTTCTCTCAAAATGTACGCCCCGTCCGACCTCCTTCCTGATCTAAGCCACCACGCTCCTGACAGCCGGCCGCCTGCAACTGTCTCATTACTCCTTGCCTCCCCCCCACTCGTTCCCGGCCAACATGTGCGCTCTGCTCCATGTGCCCCAACAAAGCTTTAAAACTCAGGTGGGTCCCTGCTCCCTCCGCCTTCTTGGGATCCTCTTCTCCCCCCCGCTGCGCTTAGGACTCTTCCCCCAGATGTGCCCCAGTTTGCTCCCTCATCTGCATGCAGAGCTCCTACCCGACCACCTCCTCGAAAGTTACAGTCCCACTTGTCACTCCCCTTCTTCTACTTAGTTTTCCTTCATAACACTCACCATACCTGACATGAGAGCAGTCTTTTTATTTTCCTCCCTCCCTAGATGTAAGTTCTAGGAGAGCAGGTCTTTTGTTTGACTCGTTCACTGGTGTATCGCCAACATCTAGCACCCAGTAGGCACTCAAGGAATATTTGTTGGATAAATGAATGAAAAAGTCTGTGCGGAGGGAAAGTAGCTTATAAAGAAAAAAACACCCTAGATCTGGGTCACTAGAGATCTCCAACGACTTAGATCTCAGCTTGTCTAATTTGTATATGGCTATTTCCAACCCATATCTCACTAAGGACTCGAGGTAGCATTCAAGTTTGTATAGCATAAACATCTGGATTTTACGTTGTGTAAATTATACTTCAATAAAGGTGGTTATAAAGGATTATACACCATATAGTGTGTGTCTGTATTTTCTCTCTTCCTCTTTCTCCTTCCCCCTCCCTCCCTCAGCTTCCTGGAGGCCAAAGGAACCAGAGACACATGAAACATAACAAAAGCTCATATTTCCTTTAAGGAAAAATCATTTTTTTTGAAGAGGAAAATAAGCTTTCCCTAGAACTTGGGTCTAAAAGGAATGTCTCACATGGATCTTGAACATGTAGTGCTACAGAGGATGGCGTTCCTAACAACATCCCCACCACGGTGGCGGGGGGGAGGGGAAGGAGGGAGAGGGGGAGGAGAGAACAAGCTTCTAGCATTGTCAGAACCTGCAAGCTCAGTTAACACTTTGGAAAAGAGCTTGGGAAAAGATTCTAGCTTGAACTCAAATGGCACATTGAAAAGAGAGAGAGAGGGGGGCGCCTGGGTGGCTCAGTGGGTTAAGCATCTGCCTTCGGTTCAGGGTCATGATCTCAGGGTCCTGGGATCGAGCCCCGCATCGGGCTCTCTGCTCAGCAAAGAGCCTGCTTCTCTCTCTCCCTCTGCCTGCCGCTCTGCTTACTTGTGCTCTCTCTCTCTCTCTCTGTCAAATAAATAAATAAAATATTTTTTTTAAGAGAGAGAGAGAGACATTTTATTTTTATTTATTTATTAGGAAAGAGAGAGAGAGAGAGCATGAGAAGGGAGAAGGTCAGAGCGAGAAGCGGACTCCCCATGGAGCTGGGAGCCCGATGTGGGACGCGATCCTGGGACTCCGGGATCATGACCTGAGCCGAAGGCAGTTGCTCAACCAACCGCGCCACCCAGGCGCCCCATAAATAAAATCTTTAAAGTAGAGAGAGACAGACTTGGGGCTCGTAGGGTCCCCAAACTCCAATTTGGGAGAAGAGGATGGGGAAGGTGCTTGAGCTGAGGTCGGCGTGGGACAGGGAGACAGAAGCAAGTTAAAGCCCCGTGTATATATACACTGTGGGCCCACTGCAGAACCCTGGACTCTCCCCACACTGGCCATGCCCACCCCAAGGGGGAGTGGGCTTGTGCACTGGGCTGGGGGCAGGCGTCGGGGGCTAGTCTGCTATAAAGTATGTCTCCTCCTTTATTTCAGGGTTCCGTCTTTTTGAGGGTCCCCCCTGCTGTCCGAGTCTCTTGTGGGTTGCACCCAACCCCCCAGAAGCCAGCAGAGGGACTTTAGATCAGCTCAGCTCTAAGTTTTAAGGCAGATATGGTGCCCCCTGCTCCCCACCTTTGGCTGGGGTTTGCCTCACGTGCTTGCACTGAGCTCATTCCTCGGGATGCACATTAGAATTCTCTGCGGAGCTTTTCAAAGCTGATGCCTGGGTCACACTGTAGACCCGTTAAATCAGAATCTTCTAAACACCGAGGGTCTTCCTGTGCCAGGCCTGGTCTGCCCCGGGGAGGACGCGGGGTGACTTGGCAGGCCGTCGGGACAGTGGTGGAGTCAGGGGCTGGAGCCCTGCGCTCACGCCGTCCCCCCTGCTCTCCCGAGGCTGTTCACCCACTCGGCAGTGCGATTTTCAGAGAAATCTGGGTGCAGCCGACTCACAAAATGAAGGGGAGCTTCAGCACCCTCGTCTTGACAGCACGAGAGGCGTCCTGACAAGCTCTTCGAGGGAAGCATGAGGTTGTGATACCAACAGAGTCTGACAAGCTGGAAGTCTGCCTCTAATTAGAACGCTAACATCACAGCGGGACAGGCTCGGCTCTGTAATCACGGCTTCAAAGCCTGACTCTGTCATGTGCTCGCTGTGTGATCGCGGGCAAATTACTCAGTCTCTCTGAGCCTCAGTTCCCTCAGCCATTAAAGGGGCGTAATGACGGCCGCTCCCTCACGGGGCTGCTGGGAGAGCAAGTGACGGAACGCAGGGAAAACTCGGTGCCCGGCCCGCAGGCAGCCATGCTGGGAAAGCGACAGCAGGCTCGGGGAGCGCGAAAGGGACGTTCCAACACCCTCGGTGGCTCCGGCAGCTCTCGCTCACCTTCTCCAGAAGAGACAAATCGAAAGGCACAAAGTGAGCTGAAGCAACAGACCAAAATTTCTGCAAAATCGATTTCCCAGGAGACGCGACACAAAGTGGGGGGATGAAAGCAAGATCCTACGGTCTGTGCTTAGAGGTGAGACTGGCACAAGCCCCTGCCCGAGGCCAAGAGGACCGCCCTCTGCATGCTCAGTGCGGGCAGGGCTTTCCTGCGGAATCGGCAGAACACCTGTCGTCCTCTACAACCCACACGGGGCGGGGTGATTCGCCGGGTCCCTAGGCCCTCGCAGACTCGTCAGTTGTGTTCAGATTTGCCGAAGCCCTCTCTCGGACCCGGCCAGGGGTGAAGAGTTGGCTCAAGACCACTCAACCCTGGGGTAACCAGAGGCCCGGAATGGGGAGCAGATCCATTCTAACCCAGAAATCCTGTAGCAGGTTGGATGTGGGGGTCAAATGTAGATAAGCGCCCATCAATCCATGGGGCCATAACGATGACTCGCTGGCATAGGGCATGCGAAGAGCTGCTCATACAGAAAGAACCGAAGGCCCTGTGTGCACCATGGCCAATGACCTTGGGAGCCTTTATGGGCTTTCCCAACGTTCGACTATCACCAGACGCAAAGATGTCCTAACACACTCTAGGTTATCTTGAAGGCCCTCATTTTGACCCTCCAAAGCGTATTTTTAAAAAATATTTTATTCATTTATGTGAGAGAGAGAGAGGGCACACACAAGCAGGGGGAGCGGGAGAGAGAGAAGCAGGCTCCCCACAGAGCAGGGAGCCCGATGTGGGGCTCCATCCCAGGACCCCGAGATCATGACCTGAGCCCAAGGCAGACACCTAACCGACTGAGCCACCCAGGCGTCCCTCCAAAATGCATTCTTATCATTCCAACTTCGGATCAAATTTCCTAAGAGCGTATGTCTGCACGTATGTGTGTTTAGGTTTTATTTTTGATGGTGGTCACATTAATTGCATATGCAGTCATGTGATTTGGGGGTGGAAATCAAACGCCTTTGCCTCCAGCAGCAAACTGGAAGCTAACAGTCTAGAAATGATTTCTGGCAACTGGGGAGACTTGCTAATTGAAGAAGTACTTCAGGAAAAATTGAGAAGTGATACAGTGGGGAAAAGATGTTAATTGGGAGTTAATGGCGTGGAGCGGGGTAGGACTCGGTGGGCACCATCTCCAAGCTGCCCGGATTAAAAAAATAATAAGAGCCAGGACAGTCAGCGTGCAGATCGACTGAGATGATACAACTCGGTTATTTCATGATTTATTATGTAAGGCTTTCCGTATTTAAAATAAAATCTCTTTATATGGTTACATATGTATGATTCCAACTATATGACATTCTGGAAAAGGCAAAACCATGGAGACAGTGAAAAGATCAGTGGTTGCTAAGGGGTGGGGGGCGGGAGGGA
>CM052805.1:15831946-15907270 GCA_028533885.1 Nasua narica | reverse complement strand
CCACCAGGGTAATGGCATTAGGAGATGGGACCTTTGGGAGGGGTTTAGGTCACGAGTGTGGAAGCCCGATGGGTGGGATCAGTGCCCTCATATAAGAGGCCCCGGAGAGGTCCCTCGGCCCCTCCACCAAGTGAGGACACAGTGAGAAGAGAGCCACCTAGGAGTCAGGACGGGGCTCCCGCCAGAAAACTTCCCAAGTTTACTGCAGTCCCCACCAAGCCCTACTGTCTGACACCAAGCCTTTCCCCCTGGCTCCTGAAAACATGTGGGTTTGCGACCCCTACACGGCGAACCTCTGGGGGACAAGAAGCCCGTCCTGTGTTCCTCTGGAAGTCCCCTGCTCCCTGGGAGCCTCGGGTCTAGCAGGTACTCCATTGAAGGGCAAACATTTTCAAATTGAAGCCCAAATTAAAATGATCCTCTGTCTTGCTGAGTTGGCTATGTCTTTGGAAACAGGAATACACTGATGGTTGCCTTTTGATGTCTGCAATTTGGAGCCCTAGAACTCGGTGCTCAAAGAGAAAGCACATAGACGAGCCTTGTGAGCAAAGAGCCCTGCCTCTTTCCAGACTGCATGGGGGCGCGGCAGAGGCGCCCCAGGAGCCAGTCTCCGGGGCTACATTTCAGAGGATCAGTGCCTGCCCTGGCTTCAGCTACAGACTCCTCTGCAATTAAGAGGGGCTCCTACGAGCACCCCAGGACCCAGCAGCCGAGGGAAGGCCTCCAGAGGCTTGGAGCCCCCGTAGATCCCTCCCAATTCCCAACTAGCCCTTCCAAAACCCAGAGGGAATATGTTCCAAGCTTTATTTATTCCAAGGGGGAAGCTGGTGACAACAACAGTGGCCTGACATCGGAATGCTATGACGCATCAGACGCCGTCCTAAATGCATTCTCTCACTCGGTCCTCACGTAACCTTAGAAGCAGAGAAGCGCTGCGCTTCCCCCATTTTACAGATGGGGAATCAAAGGCTCAGAGAGAGAAAGTAACTTGCCTACAGTCACCCAGCAAGCAAGTGGCAGAGCTGGATTCAAATCCAGACGGCCTGGTGCTGGAGCCACCTGAATGGGACAGGGCTTCCCTACACCAATGAGGCCCAGGTGTCCCGTCAGACCCCCTGGCACCCTCGTCTCTCCACCTGCGGCTCCACCTGCGGGCTCGCGGCCTAGCTGCCTGAGCAAGTGGAACCTTCGAGGGCTGGTCAGGGAACTCCCCCGAGGGCAGCCGCCAGCCAGCGACAGAAGCTGAGCTGGTGGGCGATACTGCAGGTTCCTGCCCCCCGCTTGGGCCCCCCCGACCCCCGAGACACACATGCAACTCCCAGAGTTCTCCAGCGTGCTTAAACCCCAGCTGCCCATGGTGCTAACCTGCTTCACGAAACGCACCCCCTCGTCCCCTCCCTCGGCAACGACGCTTCCTGTCATCACCTCCCCAAGAAACTACTTGCGCTTGAATCCTTGCTGGGGAGACTCAGCCCAGGATAGTGAGCGCCTAGCTCTGGGATGGCAGAGAGCTGCTTAACCTCTCTGGGACTCCGCTTCCTCACCCGTAAAGGAAAAAAAACGGGAAGGATGATAGTATCTACCCTTCAGGGGTACCGGGAGGGTTAAATACGCTAATATTTCCGGAGCACTTGAAACAATAAAGGGCCCCGAGGAAGCACCGTATGATGTAAGAAAATTCTAAGACTGTTGGAAAACTCACTCTGAACCATCCAAAATGGAGTTTTCCCTTCGCTGACCCAGAGACGAGCCCATGGTCAGGGAAAAGCCTCCCTGCCCAGACGGAGCCAACTCAGACGTTCTGAAATACTCCACGGGCAGCCACCGCACCAAGCTGCCCCCGCCGTGAAATTCTATTACCCCAATGCCAGCAGCTCGATTTTACCGTCACTCAGAATTTCTCCACATTAAGAGGCTTGAAAGTAACTTCTGAGTCATTCTGGGCGCTAATTGGTTATTGCACAGGGATTACATTTCTCACGTTCAAGGTCGACTGAAAATTGACCTTGAAATTTCAACTGAAATTTCTCCGTGTGTCTGAGAACAATTCTCGGACGGTTGGAAACATTTTTTTTAATCAACGACTACGGTATGGAGCAATTATAATTCGAGCATAAAGAAGCATTTGCGGGCTCTCGCTAGAAATGAACGGTTGCATTTTGTTGCTTGCAGATAAAATAGTCCTTTACTCCACGCCAATAACTGGCCCGGAAAAATGCTATGTTCACGTAGGAACTGTTCTCCTTGATGTCCTGAAATGTCACCCCGGCCGCCCTAGGATGGAAGAACTCATTTTGCAAACTGAGACGCCATTTTATATGAGAAAATAAGTGGCCTTGGGTTTTTTTTTTAACCCATGATGGTACATTTTTAATGTAGCACCAAATGGCCATGGCTTCATCAAAAGTTGAGAGAAAGAGATGGAAGGTGTTCTCTGGAAGGACTAATAATCAACGGTGTCAATAATCAACGGTGTCTAGTTCTTGGCTCCACCACGTGGGATGTCCTTTTACCAGCTCCACGGAAATGACCTCCCCTTATCAAGTTCACTGGAGAAATGACTGGTAAGCCCAAGGCCAACACGTTCATCCCACTTGTTTCCAGGAAGGGATATCTCCCTGGGTCAGACCCATCACCACTGACTTTTGTGGAGGGTACAACAAGGGTCAATACTTAAGTGCTATTTCTGTCAAGTTCAGGGGCAGAATAACCTGGATCTTGGGATAATGCCAAAATCCTTGCCAAGGCCAGCACAGCCCTTCTAGTGTGATGATCAGCCACTTCCCCAGTCTTACCACGAACTCACCCTCTGCTCTCTCTCCTCTGCCCATGCTGGTCATCTTTAAGTTTCACATAGTTGCTACAGAACTCCCTACCACAGGGCCTTTGCACATGCTGTCCTCGCTGAATGGAATTTTCTTTTTCTCTCACTACTTGGTTAACTTGCACTATTGTTGCCTCAATGACACCTTCCTTGTCCTCCTGTCCCCCACTGCCAATCCGCCATATGTTCTCAGAGTTAACATGGACCTCTCTTTCATAGAACTTTACCTGGTCACAAGTTTTTTTATTTACCTGTGCGATTATTTGCTGAATAACAATGATAATAATTTATTTCACTTTCACCATTTTACATAATTTTTTTCAGAGTTAGCAGGCCCTCACTGTTTATCTAGAATTGATGTTTTCCCATCAGACTCAGTATATTGAGTTTGTACAAGCAAAATAATGTGTTTTCCCTTATGAAACCACTTTAAAATCACTCAATACACATAATGAAAGAACTCAAACTCACTTTCCCCAAAACATTCTCTTTGTAAAACTAGGATGTGTCTGCGACTCTCACACAGCTGATAACAGGGTTTCTCGGCCCCCGCAGAAGGGAAAGGGCTTCACTGAGGTAGAAGCGAAGCCAGACTATAGCCCAAGGTCAGGGTCAAGGACTCTTCATTTTCAGAAGACAGACCCATGGGTATTTCCGGGAGTCACCAGCACCAACGATTCATTTGGTAGCAGTACAGCACCATCTCACCGATAGATCCAACTCCAGATTCTATCCCTCAGCAAGTCTGACCGACTCAGCCTCCAAAATAGGGCCCTCCTCTGTCTACTTCTTTCATTCACCATTATCATCATCCCAGTCCAAGCTACCTCAAAATGACCTGAGAAGGGGCGTGCATGGGTGGCTCAATCGGTTAAGCATCCAGCTCTTGATTTTGGTTTGGATCATGATCTCAGAGTCACGGGATCAGGCCCCATGTCAGGCTCTGTGCTCAGTGTGGAGTGTGCTCGTCCCTCTCCCTCTGCTTCCCTGCTTCTTTTTCTCTACTTCTAAAATAAATAGATAAAATCTTTAAAAAAAAAAAAAAAATGACCTGAGAAGTGAAAGAGCACTTTCGAGGAAAAGTCTAAATCTAAATGAGGACAAGCAGGAAGAAATGACTTCATAAAGCAGGGTATACTTGGTTGGAGTTTTGCAGGATGCATAGGAGTTTTCTGGGAGCCAGGAAAAACACTGCAAAGGCACAGAGTCATGAAAGGCCTTGGTAAAAGGCCGTTCATAACTGGAGACACAGCATATGAGGCAGACTCAGCCAGTTTCCACTGACGTAGAAAGAAAGACAGCTCACCTCGAATTTCTGCCGTAGCTCTTCATTGCCTTCACTTCCTTCTGGAGGCACAGGCACATTGAAGTACTCGCCTTCCTCCTGGCTCAGCAACTTAAACCTAAAGGGAGACAGGGAGACAGGACAAATTCCATGACCTGGCTTGATATTATTTTGTTGGTTAGGATAAGAAAAAGAAGACTATAGACAGATTTGCCTTAAAAAAATGTGTTGAGGGGTTTCTCTTTTGGGGGAGGTGTGCATGTACCTGTTTGTAGCCGGGTATGCTATGTGTTTTTGTTACTATTCCACAGTTTTCAGGAAAAAATGAATACTCTGTGTTTATGCAGTGTTCTGGCTCCGGCTCTCATCTCCACACACACACTCTCTTCTTAGTTCTCTCATTCAGTCATTCCGTGCTGTATGTTTTCCCCTACTTTTTGTCTGCTAAGTGCTTTCTTATTCTGAAAGAATGCTAGGAAGATCTCTCATGGTGAATGGATTCTTAGCACATTCTCCCAGCGTCCTGGCTCTCAGCAGCATTTGGATGACTACTGCATTGTCTCCATGATGCTGTTTTCGCTGTACATGCCTTTCCCAAGCGCCTGGTATTAGCCGCTTGAGAAATGGCATCCTTTGGCGTGTAAGTACACAAGCCCTGGAGTCAAACTCTGCCTGGGTTCAAATCTCACCTCCGCCCTTGCCTCCCTGGGTCCCTGGATAAGCTAGCTAGGCTCTCTGAGCCTCCATTTTTCTCATCTATAAATTGGAATAAGAGTTTTTTTCAGGGGCGCTGAAAAAAACTGGCTGGCTCAGTCAATAGAGCATGCAACTCTTAATCTCAGGGTCATGAGTTTGAGCCCCATGTTGGGCATAGAGATTACTTTTTTAAAAAAAAGTCTTTAATTATTGTGGTGCTGAGATATGGTGACTCACGCAAAATGATAAGCACAGTGCGGGGCATTTAGCAAGTGTAAGTCATCATCATCATTACAGATATTGCCATTATCCTAATAGACAAGATGGCTTTCATGTGGTAATCTCGACCACAAAGATGTTCCCATCTACTCAAAGGGGAACATGAGAGAGAGGAAAGAAAAGGACACACCAAAGACAGTCAAGTCACTAGAGGGAAAAAACATCCCGGAGCTCCTCACTCCTCAAGAAAGACTTCCTAACCCAAATCCACAATTTTCATAACGATTTTTTCCTCCATTCATAAAACTTCCTCAACAACTCCTTAAAATAGGAGGGGAGGTGATTCAAAGCAGGGGTGATTATTTGCATCTCTATGCTTCCACATTTAATATTCGGTTGTCCTTCGGGCACCTGGGTGGCTCAGCTGGTTAAGCATCCTCTTTCAGCTCAGGTCATGATCCCGGGGTCCTGGGATTGAGCCCAGCCTCAGGATCCCTGCTCAGCAGGGAGTCTGCTTCTCCATCTGCCCCTCCCTACCTCTCAAATAAATAAACAAATCAATAAATCTTTTAAAAAATATTCGATTGTTCTCTGCCCAATTTCCAAAAGAAACACAAAAATAAGAGAACATCTGTGTTTCTGTTGGCAATCGAGAAGGGGGCTATCCACACAGCAGCGTCTAGGAAATCCCACAAAGTAAAGTACTAAGTAAGAGAACACGGAGCAGTGGTTGGCACACATTATTCGCCTTTGTGGATTTTGCCAAATCCGGATATTGTGATCCACTTCAGGGCTTTCACTATATTGTCTCCCTTTTAAATAGCATATTCACTTTGAAAAGGAAGCCAATAGGTTACAAGTAGAAAGTAACTGCAAAAATAAATAAATAAATAAACGTATGCAAATCGAAGTTACCCAAGTCCCAAGTAGATGGTGTTGCTTACCACAGGCTCGGAGACTTGGGCCCGCCTCTCCTTGTCAAAATGGGCGCCCAGCCAGCGGCGCGTGTTCAAGAGCGTTAAGGGTAGGGTGACACCAACTGACACTTTCTCTTTGTGATAATCTGAAGGTTTGAAGGAGCATTGGCCAAAGAAAAGCTTGGCCAGGATACAATTCAGTATTACTGATGCCCCAACCACGTGCTACGTACTGATGCTACCAACCAGCCACTTTGGAAACTACAGATCAAGGGGACTGACCAGTGGCGACCAGTCAACGGGACCCCCGACAGAACCCCACTAACAACCCTGGGCCAGACCGCCAGGGACTAGATAACAGCCACCCATTCTGATCCATATTCAGGCAAGATGTGACCTATCACGGTGCCCTCCCTATGTCTGCTGGAGTCAGTATACTGTCACTATTGCCCTGAATAAGGACTTGTGTCTGTTAGGAAAGAGAAGCAGGGACCCCTTCCAACACTGAGTTGCACAAAACCAACAGGGGGGAAGTGCGCCCCCTACAGGGCAGTAGGGCTGACTGTTTGTTGTGTAGCTGTGTCCAGCTGTGGGTCTCTCCAAAATGGCTACGGGGAACAGGATCCCTGCTCTGACAAAGAAAATTTCCAAAAAATACAAAAGACTCCTTTCTCCCAGTCATCTGATTTTGAAAAATTACAACTAGGACACTCATCATTTCTGTGCTCATCCGTCTTTAAGGATGGGCAGATACAAAAAAAAAAAAAAAGAATGGGCAGATACAGAAAAATAACACGATGTATGAAAAACTCAGTCAAATAAAGAGAAACAATGAGAAATCAGATAAGTACATCCCATGAAATATAACTACTGCCAAAAGAGAAAATTCTAAAAAATACCTAGTTCATACTTTCAATGAGATTCAACAAGCTAATGCATCTTTGAAAAGAAAAAAATCTGAGATTAGAAAAGGCTGCTTTCAGAAGGAAATGTAATTACTAAACTTAAAAATCCACTGGAGACAAGGAACACTAAGGTATATAATTCAGATAATAATTAGGGAACCCTAAGAAATTTTTCTGGCAGTTGAACTTGATATTTATTATATTGATTAGAGTTGAACTGAATGCTTTTATATACCATTAAGAAAAATCCATATTACCAAAAAGAATACACAACATGAAAGGAGGGAATATAGCAATATATGTATCAGGAAAGACATATTATGATCCATCTTATGTAAAAAGTTCTTACAATTCAGTAAGAAAATGACAGGCAAAAATCAGGACATAGTTATTTATAAATACAAACAAATGGCAATGTACAAATTAAACTATTCAACAAACTTAGTAACAAAGTATGTATGATAATTAAATTCTGTAAATATGTATAATTAGTAAAACTTATGTATCATCTTTGCTTTATATCTTTGAAATTTACAATACCAGATGTTGACAAATGTGGGTGAAATGAAAAGTATCACGCAGCACTAGTGAGAATGTAAATTGAAAAAAATTGCAGAAGAGTGTGGCAAACGCTTTAATAACACATACGTTCTCAAAGCGATCAATTCCAGGATTAGGAATTTCTTAGGAAATAATTAAAGCTATGCACAAAAGTTTGGCTACAAACATGTTTACTGTAGAAGTATTTATCTAGGTAAGTACTATACATCTTATAGTAAGAATATGATTCTATAATTTGAGACAGATCTATAGAACAGGCCACATGAAAATGATATTGCCCAAGATTACTGAATTATAAGGAAAGATGTTCATAATGCATAGTTAGATGAAAAATGAGGACTGCAACACAGTATGTACGGTAAGAGTTCATTTTTTGTTTCATACACACACGTGAACACAGACACACACACATGTACACATACACAATACATACACACAGAAAAAACCTCTTAATATATCTTAATAATGTCAACAGTGATTATCCCTGGACAATGGGATTCTGGGTAGTATTTTGCTTTCTTATTTATATCTTTCTAATAATTATTCAGTTAATAATAATCACTAACACTGAGTGCTTACTATTCACCAGACACCGGGAGCTTCACTTATATTAACTACTTTAGTGTCATGAGAACCTATGACATAATTACCGCTGTTATCTCCAGATGAGAAAAGGAGTCAGAGAGGCAAAGCAACTTGCCCAGGGGTACACAGCTAGGAAATGGAGGCGCAGAGACTCTAACCCAGGAAATGTGATTCCAAAGTCTTAGGTTTTTTTGGGGGGAGGGGTGGGATTTGTAATAAGACCAAAATGACATTATTAGTAATAACAAAACAAAGCTTAAAGAAACATAAATTTAAGGTAACAATGATATTAATAGTTGTCTTTTCACAAGAAGAGGAAAACAATGAAATGGGAAAGGAAAAAATCCCTCAGAATCAGAAACACCATGTTGGAAAAGTGGCAATTATGACCATAAACATTAAAACATTTCCCTACGGAAAAGAAGAGAGAATTTTGAATTTAGGTCTATTTTGTTGTTGTTGTTTTTCAATCCAATAACACGCCACGTGTCACACCAAAAAAAAAGACTGAGATTAAACATAAGAAAATGGGCAGGATCCACTCTGCAACCAAAGGAGACAGGTTGAAAGGTCAATCAGATGTCCTTAATCCCTTGGCTCCTCCGCTTACTCCGGAAAGAAGTTCCTAAAATCCCCCCATGGGATTTGCCGAGCCACCCCGCCCCATCCTGCCTATCCCCACTGATACCCCTTTGGAGGTCCAGCTCCAGCCACACAGGTCACTTCCCTGACGTTCAGACCTACTAGGTGCAGTCCTGCCTCAGGACCTTTGTACTTGCTGCTCTTGCCATCTGGAACAATCTCTCCCTAGACTTCCACTAGTTCACTCCCTCAACTCCCTTCAGGTCTTTGCCATTTGTCACATTTTCAATGAGTCCTTTCCTGGGAATTATATTAAATAAGTTGGAGTATCACCTTCCTCCCACCTCTAGCTTTCCTCATCCCTGTTTCTCATTTACTTTTCTCTATAAATTTATTAATTTTTTTTAAGTAGGCACCATGCCCAGTGTGGAGCCCAATGAGGAGCTTGAACTCAGGACCCTGAGATCAAGACCTGAGCTGAGATCGAGAGTTGGATGCTTAACTGACTGAGCCACCCAACGCCCCTCTCTGTAGCTTTTATCAGCTTCAAACATGCTATTTTTTTTTACTACTCATTTTCTCTTTAATTTTGTGTATTGTTCTCCAAATAAAAAGAAACCTCCATGAACCCAAAGATTTAGTACCTAGGTACTTGCTATGTATATTCACTGAAAAAATGTCAGCCATAAAGCAAAATCACGGACAAAGAGTATTAACTGCAACAGATATAATTTTGTGTTGATATAAGTCATTTTTGAAAATAAGTCTTGGAGCGCTATATAGTCAATAATGATGCCATACACATATAAAGCAAAAAAGAATCAGAAATGAAAGAAAATGTTTGAAAAAATGTTACCGGGAGAAACTCAATGAGCACTGTGCATTTTGGTCAGATGAAACAAAAAAAATAGGAAGGCATAAGAGATCTGGATATTAAGATGGAATTAATCAACACTGAAATGCATGACCTCCAAGCAGTAAATGTAATCTTTCTATAGAAGTGTCCACAGAACACTTAGTAACACTGAACTAAAGCTAAATTGAGAAAGAAAAGAAAAAGAAGAAAAGAAAAGAAAGACAAGAGAAGAGTACAGTACAGGACATATTCTCTGACCATAAAGCACTAACACTGCCATTTGACATTAATAATGAAAAATGAAACAAAAAACTAACACCAGTGATTTCCAAAATGCCCAAATAAAAGCACGCTTGAAAGGAAATTAAAAACACAACTGCAGACCTTCAGCAAGCAACAAAAACTGGCAGGCGGCTTATCACAGCTCGGAGGAAATCTTTATTCCCTCCAATGCTTGTTCTTTATTCTTGAAGAGCAGAGTCCATTAAGAGAAGAAAAATAAATTAGCAAAATGTTCAAGTGAAATTCAGAGGCAACCACGCAACAAACCCACAGAGAAGAAGAAGACAGAAACACAGAATTGATACGTAAATCCCAGAGCTCATTCTTTGCAGAAAAACAAACCACAGCAAAACAGATGAAGCCCCGGAGAACAAGGGGAAGGAAACGAGACAGCAAAAACAAATAAAATTAGAAACAAAGGAGTGGATCTGACGACAGACGCAGGGCTGGTGGCAAAGTGGCACATGAGGGGCCTGAGGCCGACGTGCCACATCTGGGAGCTCGCACAGCTGCCCCCTGCCTTTCTGCTGCGTGGTCTTCAATTACAACACAACAGAAGAGCTGGGAGAGCTCTTCCCCTCCCAGATGGGGAAACTGAGTCTCAGAGATGGCATGGAACTCACCCAAAAGCCCACAAGGACAAGAATCCAAATTTCTATAATTTGTTCCATTCACAGTCAAGACAGCATCACAGATGTCTTGGCCCTGAATCTTTTAGGGGGGACTTTTATCTGCAAAATCTGAAGGGGACTTTTATTTAGCAGAAGTTCCCTCCTATAACACAGTTTCACAACTCGCCGAGGAGGGGATGGGGGGATGCTACAATTAGCCCTAATGGAATTGGAACGGCTGAGGAGGCTGGAGTACAGAGAGGTGAAGGGATTCACCTGAAGTCACAAAGCATCACTTAGGACAGCCAAGGTCAAAAGCCCTCCTGCCTACCTTCTAGGCCTCTGCCAAAACCCTGTACCCGGAGGCAGGATGGGAGTGCACGTGCTTCGGCCCTGGCATCCTAGAGACCTGGACCCAAACTCAAGCACCGTCAGGTCCGAGCTGTGTGTCCTTTCACACACTGCCTGACTACTCTGATCCCAGGAACGACGCTCCGCCCAGAACTGGCGGGAGAATTGAAGGATGACGACATGTACGTGCGAGGATATTTCGGGCTCAGTCCTTTTGTTCTCTCTGCCCTCGGCCATTTCCAGGGATCAGATGGGGCAGGCACCAGACCAGGAAGGGGTGGCACCAGTGGGAGAGGGTCCTGCCTGTTTGGGTCTGAAAAACCACGAGAAGCGAGCAAGGATAGGGCAAAAGCAGAGGTCTTGGCCCGGCCTTCTCTGCCCTGGGTGCAGACCTACGTGGAGGGCCAGGGGTACAGGAATCACTCGGACAGCACCCCTGGCCCGCACGCGGGAGGCTGAGAAATGAGGGCTCACACGGGTGGCCGGGGGGGGTGGGACAAAGAGGCCTCTCACAACGAGAGGCCGGGACCTGGGACTCCAGGAGAAGCCAGAAATGATGCTCCAGACTGGGGGGTAGGGGGGTAATACTCGTCCAGCCTCAGTGGGCACGGGTTCAGGAACCAGGCAACATCGGCCGCTCTGCAGCAGTCAAGCCCAGAAGGCATAGCACAGGCAGGAGGGTCCCCTTCTCACCACCAGGAGGTCACAAAACTGCCTGAGAAAGTCTGGGTGCAGAAAATAAAGAGGCTATTCGTGGGTATCAATGTGTGACTCCAGGACACCTGGAAAGTGATCAGCCCGGAGCCTGGCATCCAGTTACGAGTCAGTAAGTGGTAGCTATTGCTCTAGTAATTATTATTATTAGTATGTTCTCTCTCCTGTCTCACTCAGACCCCCTGGGGGATCATACATTCTTTCTCTTTAACCTCCTTACACCTGACTTAAAGAGGAAGGAACACGCAATCTGTCACTAGTGCTAATGGCAGCATGCGAAGTCAGATCATCCATATGTTATGAAAATTACCCAAATCTTTATCATGAATGGATGTCGCACTTTGTCAATGCCTTTTTTTTTTTTTTTTTTTTTTTTTGGCCTCTACTGAGATGATCATATGGTTTTTATCCTTCCTCCTGTTGATGTGAGGTATCATGCTGATGGAACCACCCTTGCGTCCCCGGGATAAATCCCACTTGATCATACTGAATGATTTTTTCTTTTAATGTGTTGTTGGATTTGGTTTGCTAGTATTTGGTGGAGAATTCCTGCACCTGGGTGAAACGGGAGAACCGTAAAAAGATGGCAGTGTGTCCTCTTACTGTCATGCAAGGACATTTTCTAGATAGTGTTCTCCTTCCCTGCTACTACTTATTAGTCTATTACTCAGAACTGTTACTTATAATCCACAAGCCAGTAGGGCCCACATGGCCTCCCAGCCCTGCAAAGACAATCGATAACTTTTAGAAGTTCTTCCAGGCAGGGGCGCCCGGCTGGCTCAGTGGCTCAGGTCATGATCTCAGGGTCCTGGGATCGAGCCCCGCATCGGGCTCTCTGCTCAGCAAGGCATCTGCTTCCCTCTCTCTCGGCCTGCCTCTCTGCCTGCTTGTGATCTGTTTCTCTCTGTCAAATAAATAAATAAAAAATCTTTTTTTTTTTTTAAAAAAAAGAGGAAAGGAAAAAGTTCTAGTTAGATGGATCACCTCCCAGGTTGTGATTTCATTGTCCTGTTCGGCAGTCGGCTTTACCTCTAACTTAGCAAAGGGACTTCGGCATTCCTGTCTCTCCCAGTCTACTAGTCTCAGCTTCTGAAACCTTCAGAATCAGCCGTTCATGTTCCTGGTCTCCCCATTCGTGAGCTAAGGAAACTGTGACAGATGCTCCTTACCTATTTTGGGGGGGGGGGGGGAGTGAATTCTGTTGTTAACCATTTGTGATCTGTGTTTTAACACACCTTATTACTACTGTTATTTTTGTCTGCACGTGGCTTCCATCCTCCTTCCCATCTGTCATTGTGTTGTCATTGATTAGTTATTGGTGTCATTTCTTCTCGCTCCAGAAGCTAAGTGCCATGAGGGCACCTCTGTCTTATACCTGATGGATCTCTAGATCCATCTCTCTCTAGTCTAGAATGGACTAGAGAGAGACTCAAAATCTATTTGAATAAAAGTCTGTGATAAATACAGGGGCGCTCAGTCAGTCGAACGTCCGACTCTTGGTCTCATCTCAGGTGGTGAGATCGAGCCCCGCGTCGCGTCGGGCTCTGCGCTCAGCAGGGAGTCTGCTTGAGATTCTCTCTCTTCCTCTGCCCTACCTGCCGCCTCCCACTCGCATTCTCTCTTTCAAATAAATAAATAAATCTTTAATACACAACAATGACGTCTACGATGAATCCCTAGGGAGGAGAGACAAGGAGGTTGTATGGTGAGCATGGGGAGGATGTGTGGTCCTTGTGATACGTTCTCTTTCTTGCTAAACGGGTCTCATTTTTTTTCTTTCACTTGTAACTGAAAAAGCCCCGAATAAGACTCTTCATGAAGGAGACGATTTCTCTTAAAGAGATAAGAGCAGCCAGTAATGCCCGCTTTGCCCAAAGCTATGGCGCCAGGTTGGACTGTGTAATCTGACTCCTTTTACTCAGATGATGGTGAAACCAACTGCTGCCAACAGGACTCCCCCTGCCTCCTTCCTGGGAATCCTGAGCAAGGATTTTTTGCCAGGAGAAGGGAACACAGCAAAAACTGCAGAACAAAGGAGACAATGCGGCTGCCCATGACCGCAACCCCCCAGCACCTCTGTGGCCAGGCTTGGTAAGCGGTCCCAACGAGGGAGCATCTTCCTATGGAGCTGGAATCTGACAGTGGACTGTGTGCGTATATCTTTAGGGTACATGGTGAGAGCCACTTTAGTGCCCGTGGGGCCAGTCATGACATGTAACTGTAAAGTTAGATGGATGTAAAGCGATAGGGAATGGTGAAGACCAGGGCAAAGAGAAAGCCCGTGTCCTGTCTGAAGGAGGCATTAACTAACTACTCACCTGTTCTCAATTGTTGCCTTCTAGGCCCGGTGCATCCAGATATTTCTGGCTTTGCAAGCCAGAAGCCCAGATTTTTTTTTTTTTTTTAAAGTAGGTTCCATGCCCAGCATGGAGATCATACAACTCGGAGATCAAGACCTGAGCTGAGCTCAAGAGTAGGACACTTGGGGAGCCTGGGTGGCTCAGTTGGTTAAGCAACTGCCTTCGGCTCAGGTCATGATCTCAGAGTCCTGGGATCGAGCCCTGCAGCGGGGTCCCTGCTCAGTGGGGAGTCTGCTTCTCCCTATGCCTCTGTCCACCCCCCCAAATAAATAAAAATCTTTAAAAAAAAAAAAAAAGTTGGATGCTTAAGCGACTGAGCCACCCAGGCACCCCCAGAAGTCCAGATTTTTATGGAAAACGTCCTGATTTTGAAAATACTAGCAACTGATTTTTTTTTTTTTTTTTAAGTACAAGGACCAAATAAAACATATCCGTGAGGTGGATCCAATCTACCAGCCATCACTCTGGGACTCTGCTTTAGTATTTCACTTTTAGGACAAAAAGAAAAACATCCTTCTTCCCACATTCGATGGACCAAGCGGTACAGCAGCTTTCAAAGCAAAATCCTGCTTACCAGCCGTCAACACCAGCTTTCTGCAGTTCGGAAATCCCAAACGACAAAGATCCCATGAAGTCATTCCTGCTGGTCAGATCCCAGTCCCAGATCTCTACGGACAGCCTTCTGTCTTTGTCCGATTCTTTCAGTTGGCTGCCAAGAGCAAGAAGAGAGAAGTCAGAGGAGCTTATGGCGGTTTCTCAAGCCGATGAAATGTTTAAGAAGACAAGGCCCGAAGGCAGGAATTTTTAAAGATTACAAGCTGTTGCCAGCGACATATTCTGCTCCCGTCCCAGGGAGGGAGAGCTTCTCGAGTTGCACAGGCTGCAGCTCGCCCCGGTGGAGGACCTGGGCCAGCTCGTCAGAAACAGTTCTGGCTGCTTCTGCTGCCTTACATCTTAACAGGGTTCCCTTAGTAGGGATGCCCGGGAAACCCTACTGACAAAGTGGCAAGAAGAATTCTGGGTATCGGTTATATAATTGTGCGAGTGTTTACACACATGTGGGCTGGCACGAGGCTCAGGACACGTGTGGAGGAAGCAATCTTGTCGGTACTGGTCAGGGGAAACTGTTCCGAGGCGTGTCCTTGATTGAAGCTGAGGGGTGCCCCCACTTTTGCCCTGAGAGAGGAAACGGGGGATGGGGCTCCCACAAGAAATCGTGCTTTTGGCCTGCAGCCCCTGGAGTCAGACTCCAGAATCCTCCAAGGGAAGCCCAACAAGCCAAATCCTCCCTGACCCCATATTTACTGGGGGACTCAGGCCACATTCTTGAACCTCGTCAAGCCCCGTTAGTTAAATAGGGATGAAATGGCCAATAACTGAGATCATTCACCAGAGTGCTTTTTAGAACCAGGATATGCTCCATAAACACTGGCTGATGCCACTAACCCTTGTGGGCCCAGATGCCTCAAAAAGTGACCCCAGGTTCTCAGAGCAACGGCCCAGGAAGATCTTCCACGAAGGCTGGCAGAGAACTCTCGACGGGCTGCAGCCCCTGCACCCCCAGACTCAGTCCCAGAGGGGTTACTGCCACACCCTATGGGTTACGTCCCACCGTTCTCTGAGACCAGAACTTCTCCCACAACTTGCCTTCACCTAGCAACACATCACACTACTTTCTATCCCACCCACTCCCCACACCCCAGACATTCTCAACTCTATTAAAAAAATAAGTTCCAATTTTTACTTGGCTTGCAATGCAAAAATGCAGATGGAGGGGGAGTAAGGGGAGAGAGGAGGGAGAATGGGAGGGGCGGAAGGAGAGAGGGAGGGGGGAAATGAAATGGAAGCTGGGGGGGGCACTCCCCAGTCTCAGGGGGCCCACAGGCCGAGCCCCACCGCCCACACTGGGCAGCGATAATTTTAACTTACAATCTGAATGTCTCGTTCCACTCCGGGTTGAGGGAGCACTTGATGGTTTTGGTCTTCTGCTTGCTCTCGCTCTTGGGGTCGGGAATCAGTTTCAGTTTCACGTAAGGGTCTGACAAGCCATTGGGGTCCATAGGTACAAGGTTTTTAGCATCTCTTACTGAAAAGATAAAAAGCAATTGCAGCATTAATAGCCCCGTAACGTTTAAGCGTCAGCCAGTGAGGGTCGGAGAACCTGTGCATGAGTCCGTGGCGTCACACTTATTTCACAGGAGTTGCACCTTCCGGACACCCGGAGCTAAGGAGCACGCAAAGCGAGATACGCTGGTAAGACGCAGTCTCGGCCCTGTATGAGTTCGACACCGATTTCTGACTTTCACACTGCTCTGCCCACTGTGCCCCCAAGATTAACTGCATGCCCTCTAAGCGTCTGTTCCACAAAGCCAACAACAAAGACTGGCTCCTTTCACCAAGCATAATATTTTCAGGGTTCATCCATGTTGTGGCATTTCTGCCATTTACGGCTGAATGTTGTCCCCTCGGACGGATATATCAAACTCTGTTTATCCATTCATCAGGTGGACGTGAGGTTGTTCCCACTTTTTGGCTCCTGGAAATAGTCCTGCTATGAACGCCTGTGCACTCTGTCGCAGAAGGTCACATGCTGTAGGATTCCGCTGGTATGAAACACCCAGAACAGGGAAATCCACAGAGACAGAAAAAGCAGACCAGTGGCAGCCAGGAGCTGGTACGGAGGAAGGAATGGGGAGTGCCTACGTAATGCGTAAGGGGTTTCCTTTACTGGTGGTAACATTACTTGGACCTAGATACGGGTGATGGTCACACAACCGCAGGAATACGCTAAATGCCACTGAACGGTACACTTTAAGATGGTTAATCGTTAATGTTATGCGAATTTTACCTCAATTCAAAAAGCAAAAGCTGAAAGCCAAAGAGTTGCTCTCCAAACCAGGGTGCACCTGCCATCCACAGAGCAGCCATAACCTCCACCCAGAAAGCCCAGAGGAAAGGCTGGAAAAATACTGCAGCCTGACCGGTAAGCGCCACCCTCGGTGAAGAACACTGCGTAAAGGAGGCTGTAAGACTGACTTAAGGAAGGGGCGCCTGGGTGGCTCAGACATTAAGTGTCTGCCTTCAGCTCAGGTTGTGATCCCAGGGTCCTGGGATCGAGCCCCGAGCTGGGTTCCCTGCTTGGTGGGAAGGCTGCTTCTCCCTCTCCCACTCTCCCTGCTTGTATTCCCTCTCTCGCTCTTTCCCTATCTCAAATAAATAATAAAATCTTAAAAAAAAAAAAAGACTCGCCTAAAGAAGAAAGGAAGCAGAGGGTCAGTAGTGCAGACACAACTCATTATAAGAAAGATGAGGTGAAACAGAACATCAGCCTAGAGAAACAGGAAGAAGTTAGCCAGAAGTCAACTGGAAAGTCGGTTACGTAGGCAACCATGAGAAGGAGATGGGAAAATGGGAGTTGTGCGAGGCGTAAGGATACTGTGCCAACCATCTCACTTATGATAGAAAAATCCAAAGTATTACATTAGCAGATTGAATCAAGCGATCTGCCAGAAGGCTAACATAGAATGACTCTTACCAGGAATGCAAAGACAGTTCAATCACAGAAAATCTATTATTAAAATATTCATTATATGTATAGGTCATAGGAGAAAACCATTGGATCATCGCAATTAGCTACAAACAGCAGGAAATTGTCTTCACAGGATAAAGGCTATCTGAAGTAAGAGCTCCATAGTTGATGATAAATGCAATCCCCTTAAAGGCAGGAAGACGATACACATCCATGACTCCAGCTATAATTCGACATTTTTTTCTGAGTGTTCCATAAGTGCAATAATACAAAAGAAACAGATAAAGCACCCCCTCACCTCCTACAACCTTTGCTTCACCCTATCACAGTCAGCTCCTCCCCGGAGTTTATCATCCCAGAAATTACACCACTTTCTCAATCTCTGCTTTGCGTACTCTGCGAGCCTATGCCCCTCCCTATTCTTCCAGTTCATGGACCCTAGTACTCCACTGTGACCAGTCTTAGACCACCAATCGGTCTGCTGAGCCAATCTTTGTCGACTCTTCTCCCTACTCCCTCTTGCCTTTACTTAATTCATTCCCACCCTAGAGTTCATACTGCATTATGATCACCCCCTTGGAAACCCCCTCAACACTCTTGCTCCTCTTTCTTTCCATTTTATTCATCTGGGGGGGAAAAACAACAACAACAACAACCCAGCCCTTGTTCATTTCGTAGATCTTCTCTTTATTTATATAGCCACTGCTGTTGGGGGCGGGGGTAAGGACACCTGACTTGTCTAAGATCATATCACTAGGAAGGGGTTGGGACTGAATACACAAGATGGAAAGAGGGCTGGGTGGACTGCCTGGAGAGTGACAAGGGGCTCCAGGGTGTCAGCCGTCACTTATTCTGCACCGACGCGTTTCTGCACTCTAGCATATGGCCTTTCCTTCCATTTACCCACAGCCTGAATTCTTGCTCCATATTGTTCTCATGCGGCTTATACCTCATTCCTGCACCTGAATCAAGAAATTCTCCTCATTGACTTTGATTCAGTTTAAGTTCAATAAGCAGGTCCCTATGAGGCATTAGGCATTCTGTTAGGCACTGGGGACATGGGGATATGATAAGATGTTGCTCCTGTCCCCCAGGAATACAGAAAGCCAAATTTATGCAAAGCATGGTCGATCGCCAAGGAGCCCTTAGCCAGCTCACACGGGCTACGAGACGTCAGGTTTTGCATCATGCAGTTACTTCAGATTTTGGGACCTCGATTTCTTGACCAGTGAGGTGGAGATAATACCTACTTCATGGGGTTGTTGTAAGAGTATAATCAGAGGCAGAACATGCACGTTTAGCCCAGAACCTGGCTCCCAGGGAAGAGTCAATAAATGCCAGTATTTTTGCTATTTTATTATTATTACACATATTTGGTGTCCCCTCTCATTTGTCCACTTTTATTTTTTTTTAAAGATTTTATTTATTCCTTTGACACAGAAGACCAAAAGTAGGCAGAGAGGCAGGCAGAGAGAGATGGGGAAGCAGGCTCCCTTCCGAGCAGAGAGCCCAAAGCGGGGCTCGATCCCAGGACCCTGAGATCATGACCTGAGCCGAAAGCAGAGGCTTTAACCCACTGAGCCACCTAGGCGCACCTCATTTGTCCACTTCTATTAACAAGAGGTAACCATTTCCAAATGGACGTCTGGGCCCTCTTCTTTGAGAACGATGCATCTGACCTTCCCACTTGAACTTTTCCAGAAGTTTCCTCAAACCTTAATGTGTTTAAGAGTCACCCAGAGGGCCTGGGAGGCCCATATCCCTGGGACCCGCTCCTACAGATGGATTCCAATTCAGTGACTCTGGAGAGAGAGCTGCTCCCTTGTTTTCCTAACACGTTCCCAGGTGTCGCTGCTGCAGCTGGTCCATACGGCAGACATTAAGTAAGGCGTTTCTGGATGATACAATTTCTTAAGATCCCCATGCATCTTCCCCATAGACTACAATCTCCAACTGTTACTTTCTTTCCCATTTCTTGAGTCTTCCAGGGAAAATAGCATGTGCCTGTTTCTAGGCTGGGATCTTGTAATGACACATCTATCACGGAGTAAGCTGCACAAAAACATGATGTGAGGCGTGCTGCCGCGCCAGGAACTTGTCTGTCTGGGTGACTGGCAACACATGTGCAAAGCAAAACGGCTCACATCTCTCCTGTCAAGACCCACACCCCCTCCACACCTTACTCCCCGTGCTATGAACTGACAACACAGCACCATCACCTGAACTTTCCTCTACTGTAAGTTTATGAGCTCGCAGCTCCTTCCGAGGGCTCTTGAGGGGACAAGTGTGTGTTAGAGTTTTGGGCCAATTTTTACAACTAATGCTTTAAGAAAGACCTCTCCTTAGGCTTCTGCTTCTCCCGAACCCAATATTCGTGATCGAGATAGGATTCCAGCTCTCCCCCATCTCCTATAGATATTTTCTTCCCCTTTTGTCCCTTTGGGTCTATCCTCTACTGAAGAGGATAGGAATGTGGAGAGGAAGGGAGTGAAATCCATTCCAGGCCTGCTGGTGTTCACATCTCACGAGCTCTCGCCCCCAAAACCATCACCTCGTGAGCAGGGGACAATAGCTGCAGGCTAAGACCCAGACGCCTGTCCCTCCTGAAGCCTCTCAAAGTAGAATCATGTTTCCCAGCCACAATGTACTGAGGAAGCAAATCTCTCTAGACCACACTTGGCGAGACTGACTTTGATTTTTCTTGATAAATGTTTCTTTACTATCTCTGTTGAAATCCAGCCAGCCCAGATGGCACAAAATGCTTCACACAAAGCAGAAATAGCAACCTGCCCCCCCCCACCCCGGTGGAAGTGTGCTCCATGCACAGAAGAAAAGTGTCCTGTTCTTCTCTATCCAGAGAACACTGCTTGCCTTGGATGTGGAGCGGGTAGCGGGGTGGGGGAGGGCTGGCTGTTTCCATTGAAAGGGTCCTCGGAGCAAGGAAGGCCTTCTGTATGCAGCTAAAAGGTACCTAAACAGTGCTGAGCCCATGAAAAGGCAGCACTACTGTTACTGTTAACTATTTTCCTAAGAATTGTTCTTCGAGAACTTTCCTACTCTTGGGCGCCTGGGTGGCTCAGTGGGTTGAAGCCTCTGCCTTCGGCTCAGGTCATGATCTCAGGGTCCTGGGATGGAGCCCCGCATCGGGCTCTCTGCTCAGTGGGGAGCCTACCTCCCCCTCTCTCTCTGCCTACTTGTGATCTCTCTCTCTCTGTCAAGTAAATAAATAGTCTTTAAAAAGAAAAAAAAAAGAACTTTCCTACTCTTTCCCCTGACCCACTCACCCCCTCCAGCAACCACCTAAAAACAACTATCTTTTAGAAAAACCTGAATAGTTGTGCTACTTTAAAGCCTCCTTCTCTTTATCAACTTCTCTTTATCAACTCCTTTAAAAGGCACTTCTTTCAGCATCACGGGTCCTCACGTGTCCTCCCTGCGTGTCCCCCAAACAGCTACTCAAGAGTAATGCCCACTAACATTCAGTTATGCATGAGGATGTCTGTAACGGTAGAACACAGGAAATACTGAGAGCCCTCCACAGCGGAAGGGGACCAATCCGTGCATATTCATGCGGCGAAATACTACGCACATGCTCATCATGTGGGCCTTCCATACACACGAACACGGTGATCAAAATGGCCAGGTGAAGAGACAGGATGACAATGCAAAGTTTCTTTTTCTCTTTTTAAGAAAAATGTGCCCACCCGTGGTTTGACGTGGCAACGTAGATCCCCCACTATGAATAAATCACAGTGCTGGGTCGATGTACATTTCCTGATTTGGATCACGGTACCATGTCCGTGTAAGAAGATGCTCTCATTCCTGTGAAATACACACTCAAGTACTTAGGGCAAAGGGGAAACATATACTCCAACTTATTGTCAGATGGCTCAGAGAAAAAATACACACTTATAAAAATATTTCATCAAGAGAATGATAAATCAAGTGGGGCAAAATATGACCGTTTGGTAAATCAGGTAAAGAGCATGTGGATGTTCCTTGTACTAGTTATGCAACTTTTCTGTAATTTTGAGATTATGTCAAAATAAAGGGATTTGAAAAACAGGGCCCTCGGATCTTCAAGACAAAAGTACAATAAGTTTTCTGCCGAGCACCGGGTGTTGTATGAAGTGTTGGATCACAATATTGTACACCAGAATCTAAAGTTACGCTTTATGTTAACTAGGATTCAAATAAAAACTTAAAAAAAAAATAAAACAACAACAACAAATTTTCTACAGTGTCATATGCGAACTTTAAATACATAGAAAAGAACCTGGAAGGATATACCCCAAATTGACTTAACGTAATATTTACATCTGAGGAAGAGTTAAAGAAACTTGGTTTTGGGGTTGTGGGCGAGATAGACTTTAGCCTTATCTGTCACATTCTGCATTTATTACAAAGAGAAAGGATTTTGGTATTAATGGCGTTGTTTAAACTAAGTTTTCTAAAAGCAACTCAGCTGCACATCTCCGGCCTCAAAGAACCCGTTGCCCTTGGCCTTCAGGGCCCCCCATCCTGTTCTCCAAAGACCATAGAACAACTGGGTCTGCCGAATAAGGCTCGAAAACTCATGATTTGGATCACAGAACCTTTGTTGAACAACACACAGACCCGGGCTTACCTCACTGAGATCGGATGGACACCCTTAGCACCTACTCTGAGATCACAGCAGGGATGCAAGCAAAGAGACTCAACACATTAAAAGAGAGAGAGAGAGCGCGCGCCATCAACTTCTTTTTGCTATCCTGCCCTATTCCTCTCCTACTCCAGTGGCTGACAGCTTACCTGGGCCTCTGGTTAGCCCCTAATCCCTTCCCACTGCCTGCCACACCCTCTCAAGTTACAAGCTTCTTTGACCCTTTGCTCCATGGTCTACCCCTGGATCTGCGTCCCTTCGATTCCTATTCACTTGTTACTTCCTCTTAACCCTAGATTCTCTGATGCTCTGGCTTTGGTGAGCCTTGGATCCATCAGAAGCCCCTTCCCATAGGCATCCTAACTGGCCGTCCCCTGTGGCCTCGTCTGATAGGTTCTAACCACAAAGCCAGCCATCGTGGGGTCTCAGGGCACCCGCACACGGCATCGAGGTCACCCCTAGTGTGTTGGGGCCAAGGGCTCCTGGAACAGCTGGCTTCCTGTCACTGTTGGCGGTGGTACAGTTATCACACATCTAATTATCTGTGTTGAGACAGACTTCCAGCTGGGACCGTCACAGTGTCTGTCTAGAAGAGAGCCTGTCAAGTCATGGCAAGTGAAACAAGGGTGGAGCGTTAGTGCAGAGGAGATCGGGAACTAAATTAGCAACGAGCAGACTTTGGAGTCAGACAGACCCCGGTGTGAATCCTACCTCTGCCTTGACTCTCACTTAACTGGGTGATCTTGGTGAAATGACTTCTCTGAGCCTTGGTTCTCCTCGTCTCCGAAATGCAGGTAAAACCACAGACAACTCAGCGGGATGGTGGATGATAGCTAGAGTGACAATTCATCCCCATTTGCCTAGGACAGCCTCAGTTTATAACTGCCGTCCCTTACCTCTCAAAAGAGTTCCACTTTGGATGGTGGATTTTATGGTGGCCCTAATCACGGAGGACAAAGTGTTAGAGGGGAATTCAAAGCACATGGCAGAGACTCAACAGATGCTGGGTCCCTTTCTCCTTAGGGAGAATTCAAATCTAACGATGTAACGATCCAGATACAGCTCCAGGCTAAAAGAGCATCCCCCCAATGCGATTTTCATATAAATGAATCTGGAGGAGGTACTAAGAGAACAATAGACAATCTGAAACCAAATGTGACACGTCTCCCTCTTCCTGTTAGGACCACCTCTCCATCCCGATCCAGGCACCTGGAGCTTCATTTGGAAAGGCACTTCCTCCAACCTCGCCGATCACCTTCGATCCTCTTACTTCTCTGCTCCCTTTACCCCAGTTGATCTCATTGAACCCTCTGACCTCCTCAACTCTTTCCTTGGTTCTGGTCCCTCTGTGCACTGCCGTGGTAGGACTTCTCTCCCGAACCTGCCCATATGGAGTCATTCTGGCCAGGGACTTTCACATCTTTAACCTCTTGCCTTCTCAATGGCATCCTCTCTAGGTACCTCTAACCTCTAACCATGGCATAGAAAGTGTTCCTGCAGAAAAGCATCATACGTGTGGGCTTGGGGCCACTACACACACTCCTGGTCTCCAGCTCAGTCCTCCTCACCTCCTGTCTGCCCTGGCGTCCCTAATCAGCTGCCTGTCCCATTCTCTGCAGAAGTGACACCGGGAGCTCACATTCTTAAGGCTCTCAAAGATTCCTATACCTTCTTATTCGTCTGATGATCTTCTGTTTCATATGTTTGTGCTATGGATTTCTAGTTCTATTAGGAAAATGTAGGCTGAGCAATTTCTTGGCTTTGGGGGGGGGGCTAGATTTAGTGAGGTTTCCCTTGCAAGCTAACACATCGCCAATTTTGTGCAAAGAAACGAAGGGGATTTAGGAATTACTCTAATTAAATTATTTAAGTCGTCTATATCATGTTGTTGTTTTTTACCTGTTTTATCTGTTAAAGACTGACAAAGTATGTTTTAAGACCCTCCTGCTATGTTATTTCTGTATACTTTTTTCATTTCGACTAGTTTCTGCTTTATGTATTTTGACCCTAAGTTATTGGAGATTTACGACCACTTTTCAGTTTACAGCTTACCTTTCACAATTAAAATATTCTGTCTGGAACTCTACTTTGGATACAGGTGCTTTTCCATTTGCCCTCATCTTTTCTCCAGGAACATCTGATACCCATTTACCCCTGGATAAATATTGTTTGTCCTCTACATCTATCATTTTTTCATGAGTGTATTCATTTCTTGGTCTCCTTCCTCCACCATCTGGGAGCACTCCTTAAATTTGTTTCCATATTACTGATTATATTTTATATAGTAGGCATTCCCACATTCAATGTTTCTATGTATTTTAATTTACTGTTTTAAATTATATGGTATCATAGCAGGGCGCCTGGGTGGTATGGTTGGTTAAGCGTCTGACTCTTGGTTTCAGCTCGGGTCATGACCTCAGGGTCATGAGATCGAATCCCCACTTCAGGTTCTGTGCTCAATGGGGAGTCTGCTTGGGTTTCTCTCTCCCTCTCCCTCTGCCCCCCACCACTCACATGTGATCTCTCTAATAAATCTTTTTTTTAAGATTTTATTTATTTATTTATTTTTGACAGAAGAGAAAGATCACAAGCAGGCAGAGAAGCAGGCAGACAGAGAGGGGGAAGCAGACTCCCTGCTGAGCAGAGCCCGATGCGGGCCTCGATCCCAGGACCCTGAGATTATGACCTGAGCCGAAGGCAGAGGCTTTAACCCACTGAGCCACCCAGGTGCCCCTCTAATAAATCTTCTTTAAAAAGATAAATTACCTGGTCTCATAGCATGATATCCTTCTTGCTTATGCCTTCTTCTTGGCCAGCTCTTTTTCATTTCAGTCTATTGACTTATTTCCTCCCTCCTACCTTCTTTCCCTTTATTCTTTTTCTCTCTCCCCTCCCTCCTTCCATCCATCTTTTACCCATTTACCTTCTGCCTACAGCATTGATTTAATTTAGCATACTTAAATTAGCATACAATGAAAAGACTTTTTTCTTTTGATACATAATCTCGTGAATTTTAACACATGTATAGTTTCATGTAGCCATCGCACAACCAGGATACAGAACAGTTCTGTTACCCCAGAAAAATCCCTTGTGCTGCCCCTCTGTAGTCACAACCTCCACCTACTCTCAGCTTCTGGCAACCACTGATCTGTTTCCCATCACTATGGTTTCATCTTCTCAAGAATGGTATATAAGTAGAATCATACAGTATGCAACCTTTTGAGATCGGCTTCTCTTAGAGTAATGCCTTTGAGAGTCATCCAAATTGTATGTGTGAGTAGTTAATTCCTTATTATTGATGAGTCATATTGCACTGTATGGATGTACCACTGTTTATTTGTCCACTCACTGAAGGACATTTGAGTGGTGATTATGAAGAAAGCTACTATAAACATTCATAGATTTTCGTGTGAACATAAAGTTTTCATTTCTCAAGGGGGAAACTCCTAAGAGTGGGATCATTAAGTCATATGGTAAATATATATGAAACCACCAAAAAGCTTTCCAGGGGGACTGTACCATTTTGCATTCCCACCAGCAATGAATGAGAGTTTCTCTTGCTCTGCATACCTGCCAGCCCATTGTATTCAGAGTATTTGTTATTATTATTTTAGCCATTCTAACAGGGGTGTAGTGGTATCTCATTGTGGCTTTCACTTGCCTTTCCTTAATGTCTAATGATATTGAGTATCTTCTCATGAACAAATTTGCCATCCTCATATCATCGTTGGTGATATGTTTGTTCAAGTCTTTGGTTTGTTTGTAGTGAGGCTGTTGTTTTCATACTTATGAATCTGAGAATTCTTTACTCTGGATATAAGTCCTCTGTCAGATATGTGATTTGCAAATATTTTCTTCCAGCTTGTAGCTTACCTTTTCATTCTACAGCAGTGTCTTTTGCAGAGCACAAGGTCTTTTTTTCAACTTGAATGAAGTCCACTATATCATTTTTTTGGACTCATATTTTTAGTGTCATGTAGAACTCTAATTCCAGGTCATAAAAATTTTCTCTTTTGCTTTCTAAAGTTTTATATTTTTACACTCTACATTTAGAGCTATGATCTATTTTCAATTAATTCTTTTTTTTTTTTTTTATTCATTTAACAGAGAGAGAACACAAGCAGGCAGAGAGGCAGGCAGAGGCAGAGAGAGGAGCAGGCTCCCCGCGGAGCAAGGAGCCCGATGCAGGACTCGATCCCAAGATGCTGGGATCATGACCTGAGCCAAAGGCAGTTGCTTAACCAACTGCGCCACCCAGGCGTCCCTATTTTCAATTAATTCTTTTAAAAAAAAAAGATGATTTCAGACAGAGAAAGAGAGAGCCTGCACACAAACAGGGTTGGGGTAGCAGTGGGAAAAGCAGGCTCCCCACTGAGCAGGGAGCCCAATGTAGGGCTCGATCCCAGGACCCTGTGATCATGACCTGTGATGAAGGCAGACACTTAACCAACTGAGTCACCCAGCTGCCCCATATTTTCAGTTAATTCTTATATAAGGTATGAAGGTCAAGGTTCATTTTGTTTGCATATGAAGGGCCAATCATTCCAACATCATTTGTTGAAAGACTACTCTTTTTCCTCTATTTCACTGTTTTTTTTTTCCTTTAAAAAAAAAATCAATGGACCATATTTGTGTGGGTATATATGAACTCTCTATTCTGTTCCATATATATATCTATCCTTTGGTCAAAACCACACTGCTCAATTGCTGAAGCTTTATATAATATAGTCTTAAGATTAAAGATTATGATTCTTCCAATTTCATTCTTCGTTTTAAAACAGATAATAAGTCTATAGTACAATCTTTAAGAACTGACATGCTGAGTCTTCCTATCCATGAACACAGTATGTCTTTCCATTTATTTATTCTTTTTGTTTTATTTTATTTATTTGACAGAGGGGGAAGCAGGCTCCCCAGCAAGCAGTGAGCCCGATCCCAGGGGCTCCATCCCAGGACCCCGAGATCATGACCTGAGCCAAAGGCAGAGGCTTTAACCCATTGAGCCACCAAGGCACCCCTACATATTCTTTATTTCAGTGTTTTGTCATTTTCATCATACAGAACCAAGACATGTTTTGCTAGATTTATATCTAAATATTTCATTTGTTTTGGAGTTACTATAAATGATTTTTTTTTCAGCTTTGGTTTCTAATTATTTACTGCTGACATATGGAAATACAATTGACATTTGTGTATTGACCTTGTATCCTCTAGTCTATTTAAACTTACTTGTTCTAGAAGGTTTTTTTGGTACACTCTTCTGGATTCTCTACATAGGCAATCATGTTTTCTGTGTATACAGCCAGTTTTCTGTTTTCCTTTCCAATCTGTATTTCTCAATCTATATTTACAATTTTTAAATTTATTTTTATTGTCTTATGGCACTGGCTAGATCTTCTAGTATGATATTGAATAGAGTGGTGAAGGTAGACATCCTTGTCCTGTTCCAAAGCTTATGGGGAAAGCATGCAGTCTTTCACTAGTAAGTGTGTTATAGATATTCTATAGATGTCTTTTATCGGGTCAAGGAAGCTCCCTTCTTCCCTTCTATTTCCACAACACTGAAAACTTTCATCATAAGTAGCTATAAGTTTTGTCAAATATTTTTCTGCATCAACAGATATGTTGTGTATTTTCTCTTTCTTTAGATTATAAATATGATGGATTACATTAATTGTTTATTATTGAAACAGCCTTGCATTCCCAGAATGAAAGTCACTTGGTTGGGATATATTTTTTTTTACATATTTCTGGATTTGATTAATATTTTGTTGAAGATTTTTGTATTTATGTTCATAAGGAATATTTCTCTGTATTTTTCTTGTGCTTTTATCTGGTTTTGGTATCAGGGTAATGCTAGCTTCATAAAAAAATTTAAGAAGTGTTCCTCCTCTTCTCTTTTCTAGAAGAAAAAGTGCTATTTCTTCTTTAAATTTTTGGTAGAATTCCATAATACAAATTCCATTTCAAGCACTTTTTTATCTGGATGCTATAAATTTTGATATGTTATAATTTTCTTTTCATTAGTTCAAAATACTTTCTAACTTTCCTTGAGATTCCATCTTTGAACCATGGATTATATAGAAGTTTGTTTTTTTTAATTTCCCTACTTTCCCATGAGCCTCTACTCCCATGATTTTAATCTAAAAGCACTTTACTGAGCTATAGAACATTATATGCAACTGTCTAATGTATATCTAGTGCTGGGTGTCTCGCAAGTGCATCAACTCAAAATGTCCAATAATACTCATTATTTCCATGTTCTCTCCTAGACCATGCCTGCTCCCCCTCTTTCAATGCCATTTTTTAAAAAGATTTTTTTTATTTATTTGACAGAGAGAGAGAGATTACAAGTAGATAGAGAGGCAGGCAGAGAGGAGGAAGCAGGCTCACCACCGAACAGAGAGCCCAATGCGGGGCTCGATCCCAGGACCCTGAGATCATGAGCCGAGCCGAAGGCAGAGGCTTTAACCTACTAAGCCACCCAGACGCCCCTCAATGCCATTTCTGATGAGTGCTCAGCCATCCACCCAACTGTCCAACTGAGTAATCTGGAAATCACCCTGATCTCCTCCCCCAGGTGCAACCTCACCTAGGACTGGCTATGGACTGTTCATTCTACCTCTTTATCATTTCATGTATCTGAGGCTTTCTTATTTAAGATTTTATTTATTTGAGAGTGTGAGAGACCATGAGTGGGGTAAGAGGCAGATGAAGAGGGAGAAGCAGACTCCCCGCTGAGCAGAGAGCCCGGTGTGGAGCTCAATCCCAGGACCCTGGAATCAAGACCTGAGCCAAAGGCAGACGCTTAACTGAGCCACCCAGGCACCCCCTGAGCCTTTCTTATTATCCATACAACTACCACCTTAACAGCAGTAATTGAGTCACAGGATTACTGTCATTATTCAGGTCTATTTGAAGCCTATAAAGTGCCTGGTATTATTCTTAGCAGGTGATGAGTGATTAGTAAGCAGCAGTCACTCACTTAGTTGTAGTTTGGGCACTCATTTTTTTTTTCCTGGTGAAATTAAGATCCTTCTAATTGGTTTCTTGACTACAGTCTTGCTCCAGCCAGCCCTTCCTCCATGCCCCACACCAAAGTGATCTTTTAAAATCTCAAGTCTGAACATATACTCTCAAACAAAACTCTTCAGAGTTTTAGAAATCTATTATTCTTCACTATATAACTAGGTCAAGGGAGAAAAACATATAGTTACTCCAAAAAATTACAAAAGGAAAGTGACAAGATTCAATCATCATTCTTACTTTTAAGGCTTAGAAAAATGGAAATAGATGGATGCTTTTCTTGGTATAATATATACATCAAAGGCCTTCATCACGCTTACTAGTACAACTCTAGAGGCATCTCCATTTCCATTAAGACCACAATCAAATTAAGAACGCCCACCCCCACCACTATAATTTAACATCACTCTGGGAGTACCAACCAGTGCGATTACATAATAGGAAAGTAGTAAGAGGCTCAGACATTGGAAAAGAAAAGACAAAATTAGCCGGTATTGTCTGAACTGTATCCTACAGAAATTCCTCAATGGTCCTGGCGTGTGACTGACAATCTCTTTCTAGTTTGCAGATCTCATAAATTTTTCCCATTTTTAATCTCTTAGTCATTCAGTAGGGATTTGGGTGAAAAAGTTAAATATATGGTCTCAGTTGAACATGAATTACTTTTTTAATTAGGAAAAAAAATGTTACTCTAAATCTGAAAGGACTCATTGCTTAATGGGAGCCCAGTCTTGTGCGCATAATTCTTTTTTTTTCTAAGATTTATTTATTTATTTGACGGGGAGTGGGGGAGAGCACAAGCAGGGGGCAGGCAGAGGGAGAAGGAGAAGCAGGATTGCTGCTGAGCAGGGAGCCCAATGTGGGGCTCGATCCCAGGACCCTGGGATCATGACCTGAGCCAAAGGCAGATGCTTAACCGACTGAGCCACCCACACATTACTGCGCCCCTGTGCACATTATTCTTAACAAATTGGCATTGGGTACTACTTGGAGGCTCCAGGATTCAGCCGGCTGCTTTCCCCCAAATTCTGAGTCTATACGTCAAAACCGTGCAACTTTCGTGCTCTGTAACTGGAACCAAAAACCTGGAAACCTGGCAGTTCTAAGCTCCTAAGCCCAACTCAGTACCATCTGTTCTCTATGAAGATTTCTCTGGTCACTTGGGGTCCTGCAACTCCCAGGGCTGCTCTACACCCCCGACCCTATACAATCTCACCCCAGAAATCCAGAGACCACTCCCCTCCTCAGGGAGGCTCTGATCGGATCCCCTTCGAGGTCTCACAAGCCCAGTCTCTGAATACCTGGTACTCCCCAAAGGCGTGGGCAATATCTCTGCCAGGTCTCCCCCTGGGCGGCAGGACTTGATGCCGATAGAAGGGGGCTCTTCAGACCAGCTTGGAAAAACAAGCAGAAACCCTGCCCCCATGAACATCGGTTCCCCTCAGGTTGGCCCCGGGGTCTTTGCTTTGCCTAGGACGGATGGTCGTAAGGCCTCTAGTAAGCTAGTTTTGTTTCTCGTTCGGAGACTACCTCATGCCCCAAGTTCAGACACAACAGGGACAGCTGAGGCTTAGAGCTTCACCCGCGTTCTCAGTGCAGGAATCGTGACAGCGGACCTGGGCACCCGCCACCGCGCCCCGGCCCTTGCACTGAGTAAATGCCGCAGAAACACCAGGCAGGGGCCGTCAAACCCTCAGCTGCGGTGGCTGCTGACATGGCTTTGGGCGCCGCTCCACGATGTGATTATTTCTAAAGATGTGACACAAATACTAACACGGGGGCCCTGGAGCTGCAGAGTCGCTGCTTGGCCAGCTTAATTTGGGCATTCAATCAAAACTGTCCGTCGGCAGCTTTGCACATCCCAAGCAGCAAGGGCCAGAAGCCCTGCAATCTGCTCTCTAAGTGATGGGTTTAATTTCCAGAAGCTTGGGACAAAAGCCTACCCGGCTCCAAGGAAGGCGGGCTTACCTCCCTTCTCTGGAGAAACAGTACATATTTTCTTCTTTCTTCAATGGGCTCCCGGCTTTGATAGAAGAGCCCTATCTACATTAACCACATCACTGAATCATGGAATCCAATGGATTTTTTAAAACCTCAAAGCCATATTCCTATGCCACATTCCCTGGGGCAGTCAGAGGAGAGGGCTGTCATTTGAAGATAAGTTTTCTGTTTCTTCAACCGTCACCTGGGGGTGACGGGGGAAGAAAACATCTGTTAGGAGGAGTCCCAACAGGGGAATATTCCCCCTTATGTGCTGTCAAACATTCTCAGTGGCACAGAAGCACTTAAAGAGGGAGATTTTTCCTGCTGGATTCACTTATCCTAAATGGATGGATGGAAGGGTTGGATGGATGGGTAGATGGATGAATGGATGGATAGAGGACTGGATGGAGAAGTGGAGGGAGGGTGGGAGGATTGGATGGATGGATGAATGGAGGGAGGGATAGATATGACTAAAGCAAAAGGTTTTAACCAAGCTGATGGAGACCGCCATCCTTCTCATTTTATTTTTATTATAATTTTGCCATACTGCTCACATCTCAAGGCCAGAGTAGCACCTACTGAATCTTCACCACCTTCCCACTCTTCACCGCCAAACACACACACACACACACACACACACACACGTCATAAGCAAAATTGCTTCCAAAATGGCATAGCCCAAGTGCCAACTGATCCTAATGCCATCCTCTGCACAGCAACGGGGTCTTGGAGGCCCCGGATTTGCCCAGGTGTTAACTTGAGCTGCTGGGCTGGAGAAGGCTCAGGGAGGCTCCAAGGAGAACTGAGTGAGTAGAGTCCTCTTGGGAAGATCACAGCTATCTGCCTGCTGATGGAGAATGTCGCTGGTGTGTTCTGGAAGAAGGTCTGTCCTAACTGCACCCAGACACTCACGTACGCTGGATGGCCATTTATAAAAGGGTGCACAGCTGGGGCGGGAGGGTCTCGTTGCTTCTGGTCTATCACGGTCCCACCCCACGCCCCTGGCTGATATCCCAGCTCAGCTCAGACCCGGGTAAACAACCTTGGCTCCCTGAGGACAAGTGAGCTCTGTGATTCTTACCTCCGCAGTCTGAACAGCTAGGTTGAGGCACACTTGTGGCTGGGCAGTATGGTGAGGTTTTAAGTGACGTGTTTCTTCCACTTTGCATTTCACTGAATTCTGTCCCTCATACCTGGAGGCCCTTCCCTCCCACCCCCTACCTAGCAGCTAGACAGGAGTCATTCATGCCTCAGGGAAAAGGTTGTCCAAGTATGACTGAGGGACAAAAGCAGCAAATTCTTGGCTTTGCAGTTCTGGAAGCTTCTACTTCTACCTTCCTAACCATCAAACCTCCTTTAAAAGTAGAGCTCCAGAATGTTAGGGAGAGTACAGAAAGCAGCAGATAGCACTCCTTCGCTTCACTTTTTGTCCCTCTTTTCTCCGGACTCTGAAGTAACCCCCCTTTCTCCTTCACCCAGAAAAGCCAAAGCTCCTATGCCTAGTGCCTCATGAAACAGACTCCCAGGAATGTCTGCAGCCTGCTAATCCTGGAAAGAGATGGGAGTCCAAATCCCAAATGGGCTTAGCTGGGAGGTATAAATAAGACACACGTGACTTCCGACCAGCTCAAAACAGCTCCCCTTTCCCTCACACCATGACCTGAAAAGTGCTGTTCCAGGGAAATGGTTCTCCACATGGGGGCTGGGGGGGCAGTCCCAGACCAGAAGCATCAGCAGCTCCTGGGAACTTGGTAGACAGGCAGATTCCCAGGCCTCACCCCAAACCTCCTGAATCAGAAAGTCAGGGGATGGAGCCCAGCAATCTGTATTTTCACACGGCTCCTAGGTTATCCTGATGCACACTCAGGTATAGGACCCATGGCTCTCAACCGGCATCATCCAACAGATCTTCCTAGAAGGACGGAAATGTCCGCTGTTAATAGCCGCGTGTGACTACTGAGTACTTGAGAGGGGACCACTGTGTCCCAAGAACTGTTCTTCAGTTTATCTAATGCTCATTAATTCAAAAGGCAAGAGTCCCCTGTAGCCAGCGGCCGCCATATTGCACGGCACAGCTCAGACCAGTGCGTCAGCTTCCTGATGGACGCTGCTGCCTTCACCCTGCCTTCCTTCCAGGTCAGCTTATGAGCTGCAGACAAATTAATCTTCCTAAAGCACAGATCTTATCATGTCATTACTACTCTCAAAAAAAAAAAAAAAAAAAAAAAATCCTCGGTGACTCACCATTGCCTACTGATTTCCAGTCCATGTTCTTTTTGTTCTTTTTTAGGAAGCTAAAAAATGATTTATTCCCAAAGAGGATAGAAATAAAGATTAAATAATAAGAAACTGGTCGTGAATGAGCTCTTGCTATGAGCCGAGCACTGTCCTCAGTACACACGTTGTTTCATATAATACTCCCCAACGTCTTATGTTGCGGATATTACCGTTCCCCCATTTTACCTATGCGGAAACCGAGCAGAGGAGGTTAAATGACTCAACCAAGGCCACAGAGATGGTATCAGTACGGCTGGGATCTGAGCTCAGGCTGCCTGGCTTCAAGACTGAATCCTTCACCGTGACATCACACTGCCTGTGAAAACCCACACAGGTCAGAACCCCCACCCCCCCGCAAGTGTGCCTCTAGTTTAATCCGAAACTATGGTCCTACGTTCTGTAGCAGCAGTCTGCCTTTAGCACATCACTCGCTCTCCTGTAGTGAACGAGCAAAAGCCAGCTTCAGATGTCTCAGACATATTTCTCCCCAAAATAGCATCCTTCCATCTCACAAGTTGCCTTTGGCACATTTTAGGTAAAGTCAGCACATCATTCATCAAGGTGCAAAAAAAATAAAAATAAAAAAATAAATGGGGAAAATACCGAACTTCAGGCTACGACGTTTAAAAAATGGTCAAACTGTTGAAGACAGGTGGGATGCAAACAGGAGAGCAAAGGGAGGTAGTCTTTGGATTAGGAGAGGCTTTTACAGCTTGAAAAAGTCTAGCCCCCACAAGGCTGACAGCCAAAATATTTGGCAAGCAGTGTCAGCCATTGGAACGGACACAGTCAAAACCCTGCAGTGGATGTGGAGGCTCCCCCTGGACTAGGCATCAACCTTTTCACGGTTGGATCAGGTCTGGCGGGGCTTGGCTGGGGGAGAGGACCAAGAGGTCAGGAGGTAGAGGGCACCTGGGGTCTGGATGATTTGCAAGCAGGAATGGAAGTATTCGATATTCTGAAAGCCAGCCCTGCTCTAGATGACAGAGCACTGCATGACGATCCTCTTTCCAGTAAGGTATTTATGGTACCGAATACCTTCAAACCACTTTAAAAAAAGAGTTAGAAGGAGGCGCCTGGGAGGCTCAGTCGGTTAAGTGTCTGCCTTTATCTCAAGTCATGATCTCAGGTCCTGGGATCCCTGGATCCCACACTGGGCTCCCCGCTTAGCCGGGAGTCTGCTGCTGCTTCTTCTTCCCCTCCCCCCCCTTTCTCTCAATCGTTCTGTCTCTCTCAAATGAATAAATAAAAAATCTTAAAAAAAAAAAAAGAGGAAGCGGATGGTTGTCAGGGGCTGAGGGCAGGGCGGAATGGGCAACAATCGCTTCATGGGGATGGGGTTCTCTTTTGGAGTGATGGGAATGTTTTGAAACTAGATCGAGGAGATGGGGGCACAAGCCTGTAAATGGATTAAATGCCCCTGAATCATTCATTCTGAAATCATCCGGTTTCTGTTACATGGAGGTGAACCTCAATCAATAGAGACAGACAGAGAGAATGAAGCTTCATGCAAATTGCAATCAGCCCAGAAGAGAGGAGCAAGCTGAACACGGCACCTTTGCAATGACACTAACACCACAGCCGGGACCTCGGGCAGGGCCCAAAGATGTGTGGGTCCCTCCAGGATGTGCCCACTGTGATAAGTGGCTCCTGTCCCCACTATCACTTTCCAGTCTTTCCTCTTCGGCCTGGAAGGCCCGCCCACCCCTCTAGCTAGGCTCCAGAACCACTAGCATCATCCTAGTCCTTAGCCCTGACGATACATATCCTCACACGCGCCCTGGAGTGGAGAGCATTTCCGCTCCCCCTAGAGGTCAAAGCCACTTCCACGCAGTTCTATCTCCAGCGCTGCCTCTTTCCTGAAGCCCCTCCTGATTTCATCAAACCCTGCAACAGGATTCATTCCTTTATGTTCAGTAGCACGGTATACCTTAGGGGTATGTTTACTTGCCTATGTGTTCTATTATATTGAACGAGCTTTTTTTTTTTTTTTAAGATTTCTATTTATTTGATCGAGAGCGAGCGAGAAAGGGAACACAAGCAGGGGGAGCAGGAGAGGGAGAAGAAGCAGGCTTCTCGTTGAGCAGGGAGCCCGACGATCTTGAGCCCAGGACCCTGGGATCACGACCCGAGCTGAAGGCAGCCACCCAAAGACTGAGCCACCCAGACACCCTTGAACAAGCTCTTGAAGGGACGGGACCGTGACTTTCTACTATTTGAGGAAGGAGCGCTGCTCAGTGGCTAAGAGCCTGGCGTCCAACAGACCTGGATTTCAGGCAAAGTGAAGCCAAAATGTGTGCCCATGGAAAGTTCCCTGAGAAGAGTAGCTGCTCTCTCGCCAGACTGAGACGGTCTTCGGAGCCATCATGGTATGCCAACCTGTTACATACTCCACAACTCCTAATCTTACCATCATTCTCTCTTCTTCGGTGCCTAGGACTGGGCAGGGTATTTCCTAGGTGCTCAATATATGATTAAGTGTCATTAATTCGCTGATTTCCTGCAGGGTTAAAGCCTCATGATGGTAGGGTCTGTTTCCGTGTTGTCACTTTTGTGTTCCTAGTCCTAACACGGCGTCTAGCACATAGTAGGTGGTCAGTGAACACTTGAGGAATGAATTGATAAATGGACAAATGAGATGTTCCCTTCGCTGCATGCTCTACACCACTGCCGAACTCCAGACCTGCCTGGGGGGATGCCTGTCCTCAGGTTTTAGACCACCTTGCACTAGAAGCATGCTTTTCCGTGCTACTCCATTCACTTGTCTTATAGACAGTGGTGACTCCATTGCCCAACGCGGCGTGAGGCACAGGCCAAAGCAAAGAAGGAATGGCCAAGAATCCTAACACCTTGGGAGTATCCTGAGGCCTCAAGAGCAGAGAGAGTCGACAGGTCTTGGGATGTGGGCTGTTCCGGCCAGGGACGGTGGCAAGAACACCAGTGTTTACTACGTGCCAGGTGCTGAGCTGCGGGCCCTCCAGTGCCCAAGCTCGTCCCTGCCGTACTTTCCTGCCACTCTCGGGGAGGCAGCAATCCGGCCTGCTCAGAAAAGCCAGGGTCTTGACTGATCTCAGAACAGACTGTTCCGAGGCCATCTGCTTCATTTGCCCCAGGAGCTGGGGACGGAGGTCCTCCTCCAGGCCGGCACCTCCGCGCATCAAGTGCTCTTATCTGATCTAAAAGCCTCTTCCTTCGGCAAGTGAGTCTAGCGGGGCGGTGAAGAGCTTGGGCGCAGAGCCAGAGTTCCTGGGCTTTAATATTAGCTCTGCCACTCGGCACTGTGTGTCCCAAATACTACCTAACTTCTCAGGGGCTCAGTCTCCTTGTCTCAGAAATGGGGTTAATGAGAAGGATGTAGTCTTATAAGGATGTTGTAGTGATTAAATGAATTAGTAGAATGGCTGACACATAGTTAATGTAATATGTGGCTATTGTTGGCCATAATTCTATATCACCACTTCTGTAATATACTCAGTGACCTTAACTGTATTCATTCCCCAGAGCTCTCAGGGTCCCCACCCACCCGCCACCACTACCAGGACCTGGAGGAAACAAGCACTCTTCATTCTATCACTGATGCTCTCATTACCTTCTCTTTAAAAAAATTTTTTAACTGAATCACATATATAACAGAATCCAGAACAAATGTTGACGTTGATCCTATGTGAACTTAAATAAAAGCTTTAATTTGTACACTCACCTTTGGGTCTTTATCCATATTAACATTTAATTTTTCATAATTATAGAACCAGAAATCTGTTTTATATTTTACATTTTCACCTAATATCATACTGCTTGGGACCGTGATGGAGTAGCTTCTAGAAGCTCAACATTCCCACTGAGAACAGTTATAACAGCCAGATAGACAAACGAAAAAAAAATTTTTTTTTCAAAGAATTGGACTGTTGAAGGAACTAGAAATGAAATGAACCCGATATTCTACGTGGCACTTTCGCGTTGGGGCCTGAGCACAGGGCAAGAGGCTGGGAAGTGGTGCAGAGGGCAGGTCAGAGAAGCCTGGGGTGGCGAGGCTGGGGCTGAGAGCTGCCGGGGAAAGCAGGACTGGAGAGGCCAACCTCCTAGACAGAAGGGAAGAGCAAAGAAGCCAATCTGACACCAGGGACTGGTTTTCCCTTGAGGTTTTGCCAATTTAAATGCAAAGGTTGAGACACAAAAGAGATATCCACTGAGAGTTTCTGGCAGTCTCACGCATGGTGCTGGAGAAGCAAAAATCAGGACCCAGGAAGGAGGAGGGCCCTAGGGAGTGGTCAGCCTCAGGGCTGGAAACCTTGAGCGGACTCCATGTAAGGTGGGGGACGAACCTGAGGAGGAAGAGAGCCTCATGCGTTGGTCTCTAATTTGGCAAACAAAATGACTGGACTGGGATCAACGGGTGACCCAGACATTGGACTTTAAAGTAAATGAATGAATGGATGAATGGATTATAAATGAATGAATGGATGAATGGATGAATGAATGAATGAACCGGAATTAAGACATTTAAAACAAAAAGGGGGGGGAGGGATAACATGGGAAATTTTACCAGAGAACTATAACCCGTAAAAAAGGTAACCTTTAGAATTAAAAACGCAGTAACTTCCAAATCAAGGGATATTCACAACAGTACCCCTCAGAAGCAAGAAGATCACAAGGAAAAAAAAAAAAAAAACAGATATTGTCATGAACCAGAGAAGCCTAAGGACACCTAACAACTAAATGTGATTTGGTATCTTGGGCGGGATCCTGTAACACAAAGGACATTAAGGAAAAAAACCAGTGACACTCGAACTAGAGTATACTTAGTAGTAATGTACTAATTAATGTTAATTTTTTAGTTTTGACAAATGTACCATGATAATGTAAGATGTTAACAACAGTGGAAACTGGGTGAAGGATATAAGGAAACTGTCCTATCTTTGCAACATTTCTGTCGATCTAAAAACATTCTCTTTTTTAAAGATTTTATTTATTTATTTGACAGAGAGAGATCACAAGTAGGCAGAGAGGCAGGCAGAAAGAGAGGAGGAAGCAGGCTGCCTGCTGAGCGGAGAGCCTGATTCAGGGCTCGATCCCAGGACCCTGAGACCATGACCCGAGCTGAAGGCAGAGGCTTTAACCCACTGAGCCACCCAGGCACCCAATCTAAAAGCATTCCAAAATTAAGTTTATTTTAAAATAACTAAAATTAAGAACTCAAACTAAGGGGTTAGCAGTAGATTAGAAGCAGTCGGAGGGCATATTAGTGACCTGGAAAACAGCTCAGTGAGAACAATCAGACTACAGCAGAGAGCATAAAGGATATCAAGTATTGAAGACACCGTCAGAGACAGAGGGACACAGAGAAAAGGTCTAACATATGTGTAATCAAAACCCAGGATGAAAAGAAGAGAAAGAATGGGGCCAAGAATGGCCACGAATTTTTCAGCACTGATAAAGACATCAAGCCAAAAATTCAAGAAGCATACAAACACCAAACATGATAAATCCTTGCATGTGTGCCCTCATCCCTAGGAAAAGCATGACTGAACTGAAAATCATAGACAAAGAAAAATAAAAAATCATAGACAAAGAAAAATAAAAAACAAAGCCAAAAAAAAAAAAAAAAAACAAAGCCAGATTGGAAAGAAAGAAAGAAAAAAAAGACATTACCTTCGGAAAAAGGAAAAAAAAAAAAGACATTACCTTCGAAGTAGCAACAAGAATAAGAAAAATGGAGGAAGAACAATGGGATAATATCTTGAAGATGCTGCACGAAAATAACTCCCAATTTCGAATTCTATACCCAGTGAAAACATTCTTCGGATGCAAATGTGAGATAAAGATATTTCTAAATTTGTTTCCAGCTTGCCTAAACTAAAGGCTAAAGGGGTTCTTTAGATAGAAAGATAATAATTGCAGATGAAAATGTGACTATGTAAGGAGGAGTGAAAAGGAACAGAATGGATAAAGGTATTAGTAAATCTGAAGGAACATTGATTGTACGAAACAATAATAATGTATAGTTGAGAGGCGCCTGGGTGACTCGGGCAAGCGTCTTGGCTTCAGCTCAGGTCATGATCCCAGGGTCCCCGGATAGAGCCCCATGCCGGGCTCTCCGCTCAATGGGAGCCTGGTTCTCTGCGGGAGCCCGCCCGCTTCTCCCTCTCCCTGCCACTCCCCACTGCTCATACTCTGTTAATTAATTAATTAATTAATGACATCTTAAAAAATAATAATGTATAGTTGAAATGACATGTACAAATATAATAAACATTATTATACACTAACCAAAAGAAAACTTGTATCTTTATAGGAGGCAAAGAGGCTTTAAGGCAAGAAGCCTAAGTTGAGCTAAAGAGATACATTTTTAAGTGGCAAAAACTATCAATTCACCAAGGAGAGGTAACAATTATCATTTATAATAATAACCCTGCTTCAAAATATAAGCAAAAACTGAGAACACTAACAGGGAGAAAAACCCACGATAGTAACTGGAGACTTGAACACAATTCTTTTGGTACCGGCAAAAAATAAAACTCAGCCAAGACAAAAAAGATGTGAATGAACAACATAGGGAACAAATGTAGCCTAATTTACGGATATGGATGTGGTGTGCAACAGCCAGGGAATATATATATTCTTGATGAGTGCAGGTGGAAAATTTACCAAAATGTCAAAGGAATGAAGTGATGCATGTTCTCTGACCACAAACAAACTAGAAATTTGTAGCAGCGAGGCAAGAATATCTATAAGCGTTTGGAAATTAAACCTACACTTTTAAGAAACCCACAGGAAAAGGAAGAAGTCACGAAAATTCAAAATTTTCAAAACTTGGGAGAGTCCATTAAAGCTGTGCTTAAAGGAAAGGGTGTTCATCCGGAAAACAATAACGTGAGTGTGTGTCTCAAAAACAGAAAAAGTAGAGCAAATTAAATCCGTGCGTCCTTCCTCATTCTGCTAGTTTCCCTCAAGTTCCTCTCCCGCACCCCCTACCACCCCACTTCCTCCTGCTCCCCCCACCCCCAGATAATCAACCCGGTGGCAACCGGGTGTCTACCCTTCCAGCCCTTCCCCCTGCTGAGACTACCACCTGGAAACAAATCAGACCAAGAGGATTCATCTCTGAAAACGGAATCACACTGGACACATTGCGCAGCAAAATGCTTTTCCTACTTAACAAGCCCTCTTACCAATTTCTCCCTATCCGTCAGTTTGGAACGACCTCAACCTCCTTCAACTGCCTCGTCTATGCCGGCACATGGACAGACCCCAGACTACTCAGCCATTCGTTCTTCCGTCAACAGGCACTCAGGAGGTGATTAGCCTCTTGTCACCGCAAACAGTGAGGCCAGAAATACCCTTCCATGTCCTTCCCAGAGTCCTGAGAATTCCCTGAACAGAGCCCAGACGATGGGAATACCCACACGCTAGCATTCAGGTTCTTCTGGCCACAGCAGCGTTTCTGGAGGCTACACCCTCCTTACCGTGGGCATGCCCAGCATGGTGCTCGCTTTCCCAAACTGCATCCCACAAATTCCATTTCTTTCTCCCTTTATAAGAAAATAGAACCTAATAAAAGTAGATCTTTGTATGCCCAAGCAGGAAGCAGAATCCAATCTGGACGGTTCAGGAGACTTTAATCAAGGGATTGTCACAAACATAAGGGTTAAAGGGGTCAACAATGGATGATGAGACACCAGGGACCAGCAACGGGGAACACACTGGCCACTCGTAGACCTCGGGGTGAAGTGAAGGGAGGACATAGACTTAGCGGAGTCCAGTGAGACCTGGAGCTGGGGAGATAAACTGCCAAGACACACAGCCCAGAGCAGAAGGACTGGGAAAGAGACACCTCATCTCTCTCCTACAATCCTACAGTTGCCTGCGGGTGCTGCTTCTGCGTGAACTCAACCAGGAGCTAGAGAGCTAGAGGACCTGAGTGGTGCAGGGGTCGGCCTCCCAAGGCACAGAGAAGAGCGGAGAGTGGAAGGGACTGTGGGAGGCAAGCAGAGAACCACCAGCAGACAAGGGTGAGTACTAATTGATAAAAGAACAGCGGCATTCCAAGGCTGAGCGAAGGGCCAACCATGTTGATAGTCCCCCCCCAGGAAGCTGTCCTCCAAGAAGCCAGAGCGGTCGAGGGAAGGAAGAAAGGGAGATAAAATGTGGCAGCCCAGGATGAGCTCACCTACAATGGGTTACATAGAAGGTTCTTGGCTTGCTGTGTGACCTCAGCCCAGCTGCTCACCCTCTCTCATTCTCAGCTTATTAGCTATAAAATAAAACTACTCGGTATCTTCCTCTGTGTGCATACATACTCCTCTTTCTGGCTGAGAAAGTGAAATGCCAATGAAAGTCTTATTTCTCCATTCTCTGAATTGGCTTGGTTGTGCAACTTGCTTTAGCTACTGGGACAAGCCAAGACGGTGCAGAGTCCTAAAAAGTGCTGTTCAGGGGCACCTGGGTGTCTCAGTCGGTTAAGCCTCTGACTCTTGATTTCAGCTCAGGTCATGATCTCAGGGTCATGGGATCTAGCCCTGCATCAGGTTCTGCACACGGATTCCATTTGTCCCTCTCCTGCCTGCAGCCATGAATAAATAAGTAAAATCTTAAAAAAAAAAAAATACTGTACATTGAGGCTTGAATTGAATTGCTCTCACTTAGTGCTCTTGAGACTCCTAGGACAACAACCATGAGAACAAGTTAGGATGGTGGGAAACACACGACCAAGTCACCCCTGTCACTCCAGCTTATGCTGCGTCAACCACCAGACAGGAGATGGACAGGCCATCCTAGGTCATTCACCCTTTGACAGGCCAACTCAGATCAGAAGAACTTCCCAGCAGACCCACAGAAGTGACAACGTTTGTTGTTTTAAGCCCACCATGTTCGGAGTGATTTGTTACGCGGTAAAGCTTACTGTTGCAATTGCTAATCAGGTGCTGGCCTTCCGTCCCCTCACTAATAGCAGCACAGTGGTAGGTCAGGGTACCAGATAGGGTTAGGGTTAGGTTAGGGTACCAGCAAACCGTGGGGCACTGCGCCAGAGAACATGCCAGTCACCTGTCCCACGTCGATGTTAAAGTGAGCTCTCTCAATAGGATGGGTGTTCTCGAAGTCCAGTAAGCCTCAAGTTTAAAAAAAAAAAAGATACAATCTAAATGTTTAGATTGCTTTGCCCCTCCAGGCGTCCTCTTCTCCTTTCCCCTTTTTTTTAAACAAATTGCCCAGTGTAAAGAGTTCTTTTCTTTTTTTCCCTCCCGGGAAGTTATTTATTTTTATGGGCTTCTTTCGGGAAATAAAAATCAATTTTGGAATGCAAGTGATACATTTTACTCTTCCAATAATGAAAGCTAGAAAATTAAAGGCCCCAAGGAACAACCCCTCGCTACTAAAATGATGTAGAATGCAGCCCAAATGTTCTTGTGTGAACGTTTTATAAATCGTGGCTGCTGTTTGGTGATGGAAACCTGGAAATCACTCTTAGAAGACAGACAGCCATTGCTGGGGATGGCTTCACACCAGGTGGGCCTGGACGGGCCCACGTACCTGTAGAAAGGCACTTCTCCACAACCGGCTCTGCAATTCACCACTCTGGAAAACCGTATGTATCAGGGCCCACGTCCTGGGTGTGTCTGGGAAACCTGTCTGCTCATTTATTTGGTGTATAATTAACGAGAATCTATGATGTATCCACACTTGTGGCCAGAACAATGAGCAGGACAGAGTTGGTGCCTTCAAAAAGCTTACAGTTTTGGGGAAAGATAAAGATGCTAAACAAGGTGTCTTAAGTCAGGGTCCCTGTAAACAAGACCTTAACGTGGAGAATGGGGGGCAGGGGGCTTCTTGAGGGAGTCTCGCTGGGAAGGGCCCCAGCCAGGAAGGAGGGAAGCAGGGTGAAACAGAGGGAGGAGTCGTATAGCAATGCAGAGGCAAGAGAGACATCATCCCACGTCGTCCCGGCTTTGTGGTTGGGGCCACCCTCCAGACACATCCCGATGGAGGCGGGGGAGGGGCCTTTGTTCACACTCCCACAGTGTCCAGTCATTGGGCTGCCCCTGCAAGTGGGCCTAAGCTTGAACAACTCGACTCTTTTTGGGACAAATTCCTGGAGAAGGACTGAGCTGTGAGTGGTCAGCAGCCAACGCTTCCCACAGCTTAGAGCAGAAGCACCCCAGCCCTGAAAGGGGGCCCTGGTAACACACCCCAGTATCCGCTACACAAGGAATCACTGCAAATGCAACGTGCACTGTGACTTCTGAGCTCAGAGCAGGAGGGACCAAAGAGGGGTTAAGGGTTGGCTTGTGTCACTGTGCTCTTTTCTAAATGGTATATATAAAGAAGTCTGGAAAGTGTTCACGGACTCAAAACTCACTAGGTCCTTGGCCCTGTGAAGGCCCTGATATACTTTCTCCTTTCATCCTGGCCATGACCCTGGAAGGTGCTCTCTCCGCTGGGCGGATAAGGAAGCTGAGACTCAAAGGATGACGCACTTGCCTGGAGTCCCACAGCGAGCAGGTGGCAGAGCTGGGATTCCAATGTTTAGCTAGCTATAGGAGGACAAAGCTTATGATCCCTTCTGCACACTCTCTGTCTCCTTTCCCCAGCACCTTGAGCCCTTCCTTCCCCGAGCCTTCTTCCACTCACACAACAAACTTGCTCACATCCTCCCGTGAATGACCTCCTCTCCAGCTGCCTCTTCCTCTCATAGCTCACATTCTCTTAAGAGTTGCTTACACTTCCCTTTCCACTCCCTCTCAACACCCAGCAGCCCAGCTCTTGCTCCTATCACACCAGTGAACAAGCGCTGTCCAAATCCTGAAGTTAAATGACCACATCCAGTGACTCTTTCCATTCTTAGCCTCTTCTCTCTACCATTGCCAGATGGCAGCATCTAATGGACTGGCCACATCCACCTTCTTGAAGGCTCTCCTGTTTTGGTTCCTGTCACACCCCTCCCCAAGCTCTTCTGATCTACCTTCTTCCTTTAGAAGCACCATTTTTAAGTTCCCCTTCACTGGCTCCTCTTCTTCCACTAACCCCTGAAGTGGCTCTATTTTCCAGGGCCCCAACCACACTCCTCTTCCAACTCTCCACCCCCTAACACCTCCCTGACATGCCCAGGGGTTTCGGCTCCCATTGCTTCGCTACTGATACCGGAGTCTCTAGATGTATAGACGCAGACACCCACGCAACCCCAGACCCAGGCTATACAAAACCAAGGTCACCACCTTCCCCTTCAGGGGAGCCTCTCTGACTTCTCACATGATTGCTTATCATGCTGACCACCCACACATCTTCCCGAACCCCTCATCTCACTTAATCCCTGTTTTTCTATCCTCCCCTTGATTCCGAACATCAACTATTCTCGTCTGTCCATTTGTTTTCACTTCCTTAATTCACACGTGCCTCCTCGATCCATCCTGAGACTCTTCTTAAAAAGAATCACCAGTTGTATCTAGATCGGAACATTACTATCTCTAATGGCTCACAGTACTGAGTAATGTCCCAAATCCCTAGAATGTGTGAGCAAGGTCTTCTGTGACTGGGCATTTATTGATACGTCTTCACAACCACATTTTAGAGTCGCAACACACCGGAAGCCCAATGTCCCTTAGCTCATGGGGTCGCTTCAGCCCGAGTGCCCACCTAGTCAACCCACCCTTCCACCTACTTAATAACTTACTCAGGATGTGTCTGATGCATGGTAGGCACCAGCATATATTGGCATGAAAAATAAAGGTTCCTGACCTCCATCTAGTGGAGAGGGACAAGGCAGAAGCAAATTAGCAAAGAAGCAACATAATGACAGATACATGTGATAAATACAAAGAAAGTATTTCGACAAGGGAACAGGATAGAGAGGGCCTGGCCTGGGAGGGGCTTCTTTAGATAAGCCACAGGGGTGGCCCTTCTGAGAGGGTGACATTTAAGTGGAGGCCAGAAGCCAGCCACATTACAGGCTCAAGGAAGAACAATCCAGGCTGAGGGAAGAGCAGGTGCAAGAAGGAAGGAAAATGGGGCGCCTGGGTGGCTCAGTGGGTTAAAGCCTCTGCCTTCGGCTCAGGTCACGATCCCAGGGTCCTGGGATCCAGCCCAGCATCGGGCTCTCTACTCAGCTGGGAGCCTGCTTCTCCCTCTCTCTCTGCCTGCCTCTCTGCATACCTGTGATCTCACTCTCTCTCTGTCAAGTAAATAAAATCTCTAAAAAAAAAAAAAAAAAAGGACGGAAAATCATTTGGTGGGGCAGGGATAAGGACGTCATGCAAAGGGAGAGAAGATGAGGTTGGAGAGAGAGAGAGGCTGAGACACAGAGAAAGATCCGAATCCCGCAGGCTCCAGGAGCAGTGGGGAGGGGCCTGATTTCAGTGAAGAGCTCTAAGAAGCAGCTTTGGAGTAGCGTAAGCAGGGGAGCGGCAGGGCCCCATTCCCATTTTAGAATGGATCTTTCTGGCTGGGTATGAAGAGTGCATTTCAGAGGGCAAGAGCCCATGAAAGCTTCTATTCATCTTTCAAAGGCCAAAACAGACAAAGCCCCTAGCTGAGCCCTAACAGGGGGTTGGTTGGTTCTCCCCCCACCACTCCCGAACTAACTCCTGGCCTTGGACTCTGTGAAGCCTTTTGGGATTCCTGTCTCATCAGCTGGCACCCCGCCCCCAGCACTTTGTTTCAAGCTGGGTTATCACTTCACACACACACACACATACACACACACACACACGCCCTTTTAGAGTAAGCTCTCTCTCTTCCTCTCCCCCTCTTACTAGGTTGTGAAATACTCTGTGCGTAAAGGGTCACACTCCTTCATAAAGCCCTCACGGCGTCTGGCACATGGCCTCCCACACAGGAGAGACTCAAGAACAATGGAAGGAGGAAGGAAAGAAGTCTAAAAGGGAAGATCTTTGTGTTCCCCGGGAACGCTGCGCATTAAGAGCCTTGGTTCAGACTCAGTTCCATCCGTGTTTTAATTCAAGCCCTGCTGCCCACTAGCTGTGGGACTTTGGGCAAATAAATCACCTCTTCTGAGCTGCATTTTCCTCTTTGTAAAGTCAGGATAACAGTGGGTACATTTTTTTCACAGAATTGTCTCGGGGAACTAAAGGGACAAAACAAACACCAGTGTCCCCTCCCCTTCCCAAGAGTCTACCTGCTGGGGAAGGACAGGGTCCGCACAACGCAAAAAAAAACGGACCCACACCTATATGATACCTGTCAGCAAGGTTCTGTCTTAAGTTTTTGTTTTCAACTAACATGTGTTGAGTGCTGACCATAAACACCATTACAACCATCATCCCATTTTATCTGCTATGAACGTCTGGGGAAAGGCCCGATCAAACATGCTCCTGGGTGAGGGCGGAGTCCGGTCCTCGCCAATGTGTCCCGGGCCCAAGATCCGCCAACAGCTAGGCCACGGAAATAGGCCTTATGAGTTCACTCTCAGACCCCAAGCCCCTGTGAACAACCCCTTTCGTGGAAACACTTCCTCTCTGGTGCCCCTACTAACAGAAGTCTGGGGACAAAGATATCTCAAGCTCACAATCCGCCTTTACCTATCATTCCCATCTAGGATGAACCTGTAGGCTCAAGCCCCATGAGCTGTGCCTGGCATTACTAACAGAGACAGTGATGAGCTCGCGGGCTTCTTTGGACAAGTCTCGGGGAGGATAGGGTCAGCACAAGCTCAAACGTGGACTTGCAACTCCATCTGATGCCAGGAAGCATCGATGAGGAGTCTGGGGCTGGGAGGACCACATGGAGGAGGAGGAAGGAAGCTGTGCATCTGTTACCAAGCTGAAGAAAAGCACACTCTTCCCTCAGTTTAAATCAATGTTTCAATTCCTGAACCCTCAGTGTGAGGGGTGGCTAAGGGCCTGGGCTTTAGGTTCAAACCGACCTAGGATCAAACCTCAGCTCTCCCCCTTATTAGCGAGACCCTGGACAAGTCAGGGAAGCTTCCTGAGCCTCAGTTTCCCTATCTGTAAACGGAGATAACATGTATTCAACATGGGTAAAGAGGTCAGCACTGTGCCTGGCATTCAGGAGACCCCTGTTTTCGTGCATTTTATATTTATGGAGAGGGAGAGACTTGAATGATTTCTGCCAAGGGAACTGCATGCCCACCCACGCCCCTGCAAAACCAGCAGAAAGCAGCAGAAAGATGCCGCGGAGCATCCTTTGCATCTGCTAGAGCTGTGAATATGCCCCCGTGTCTTTCTCCACTAACCATTTCATAATCTCCTGCAGTGTGGTTTTTTCTTTCCTCACTTCAAAAGGCCTTCTTGGATTGGGATTTCTCAAGCTACAAGTGAAGATGGGGGGGTCAGATTGGAAGAAGAAATAAAATCAAAGCATCATTGATCTCCAACTCAGGCGGTCGGCTCTTAGCTTCTTTTCCACATCCCCGTGGAGGCAAGGCAGGCACCCAGCAAAGACCGCAGAAACTGGCATGAGAGCCCCGATCCAGCCGTCCCCAGTTGCGTCCATAGGGGGAGGAGGGACAGACAATAACACTCAGTTACCCACCATTTCCCTCCTTGCGCGGCACGTCTCAGAGCCTAGCAGGCAGCTGATGATAAGTCAGTGGCATCTGACAGCCCATGGAAAGCTCCCTGTCTCTCGAGCTTCCAATCACCAGGTGTCTGAAGAGGCTGCAGGAGCAGTCAGCTTCTGCCCTCATTAAGAGCCCTTCGGTGGGCAGAAGAGATGATTGTTCCAGGAACTGTCAGGTTCATCAGCCGACAGATGAGGGGGGGGGCAGAAGCCCCCAGAGCTCTGACCTCCTGACCCACGCCCTACGGGCTCATTTGCATCTCATTTGCATGGCATACTTAACAGGACTCCAGCTTCCATGCAGAGAAATCATCGCCTCATGCGCGGCAAGGCTCTGCCACCATGTTTGTGCAAACGATCCTGCGGGAGGGGAGCCCGCAAAGCCAGTCTGTGCAATGGTATCTGCCCTCCAGGAAAACAAGACCTCAATCAGACCATGGTGATGAGGACAGATGTAGACGGCACTATTCCGGGATGCATGACCAACTAAATAAAGCCGTGGTTACCTCATGCGCAAGGCCAGACAGAGGGAAAATTCCAAATGTTTTCAAGAGACTGTGTTAGAACGATTCAGGCTAATTGCATGCAAGTCTTGTACTATGAATGTCAAACTGCACCAGCATCACATAAATGAGCTGTCAGCAGCTTGGTCAGAGTTCCCGTAGAAAAGAACCTGTTCCTTCTCTCAGAACAGGTGCTGTTTTGTTTGATTGATACACCACCCCGCTCCTTGGCAACGGTTCTCCATTTTACTTACGGGATCCAAAAACCACAGAGTCCCCCATCCCCGGAGGATTATAGCATTGTCTCTCAGTGTAATGTGGGTGCTGAGATCTCTGGGTTAAGGCAGACCTGGGTTCCAATCCCAGCTCTGGCAGTGACTAGTGGTGTGACCTTAGCCAAGTCCCTTAACCTTTCTGGGCTTCAATCTCGTCCTCTAAGGAATGGGGACAATATTAGTCTATCTTAGAGGAATGAAATGATGTCATGCCCATAAGAGTACCCGATACAACACCTGGTGTCTCTCACAAAATACAAAGTCAAGAAATGCTGCCTGGAGTTGAGAAAACAAGAAATGGAATTATAAATATACAACTTAAAGGAGCTATGAGCATTGCTGGAGTCACAAGAATGGACTCCCATTGCACTAAGCATGAAAGACAAATCCCTTAGAGTGGGTTACAAAGCTTTCGGCAGCAGCCTCCCTGTTCCCTCTGACCTCCTCTTTTGCTCCCTTACCTTTGCCTCACTTCACCTGGACGCTTGAATCTCTTTGCTATTTCCCCAAGCATGGTGAGCACACTCATGCCACAGGACCTTTGCACTGTCTGTGTTTCTACCTGGAATGCTTTTCTGCCAGGCAACGGCATGGCTTTCCTTCATCTCCTTCAGAAGTCTCCACTCAAATGTCCCCATCTTAGTGACTCTTTCCTTGCCACCATATCTAAATTTGCAAGCCCGATCCTCTCCCTTATGCTTCTCATCCCCCTTTTCTGCTTTATTTTTCTCTTTAGCACTTACCATCTGGCATGTTGTATCTATTTACTTATTTACAGACCAAATCGGGCCCACCGCCTGCTTCCATAAATCAAGTTTTATCAGAACACACCCTCACCCATTAGATTACATACTGTGGCCACTTTCATGTCACCAAGGCAGAGTCGAGTAGCTGTGATGGTGACCACATGGCTCCGAAGTCTGTCTGGTCCTTGACAGGACAAGCCTGTGGAACGCTGCACTGGAATTTTAGCCCCCTAAGAGCAGGACTTTGTCCTGCTCCCCGACGAGTCCACGTGAGTCGGTCCGGTGCCTGAGATCTCCGAGATGCTCCACGACAATGCCTTTTTGCTAACTGAGGTTAATTAAAAATGGCAGGACACCTGTGCTGCAGGTAAGGCAGGGAGGGGGACCAGAGGGGCACTGGCAGAGAGCTAAATCCTGCTCAGAAAGTCAGAGCCACGAAGCAGTGAAATGAAACCATGACAGGGCATGTCGTTAGAATATAAAGTACCAGGAGAAAGAATTAAAAATGGTGGTTCTCGAGTGTGGTCCCTTAGAACGAGGACACATCAGCAGCCCCTGAGAATGTGTTAGAAATTCAGATTCTCAGGGGTACCCCAGACCTACTGGCGCAGAAACTCTGCAGTGGGACTGTCCAGGCGATTCTGACATAAGTTCAAGTTTGAGACGCACAGCTCTCAAGAGGAGAACCAGGGTTGGGGCAGGGGATGTTTCCTTACGGCATCTTCAATACACACCGGGTTTTTAACTCTAGTTTAAAATCTATTAATCAGGGACGCCTGGGAGGCTCAGTCAGTTAAGTGTCTGCCTTCGACTTCGGTTATGATCCTGGAGTTCTGGGATCCAGCCCCATCTGGGCTCCTTGCTCAGCAGGGAGTATGCTTCTCCCTCTTCCTCTGCCCCTCCCCTTGCTCCTGCTCTATCAAATAAATGAATAAATAAAAATATTTTTTATAAATAATAAACTGCATGAATCATAGCTTTTTATTTTCTGTATCTCCGATGCTTTGACACCTGGGACCTTGCTGGCCCTTCCCAGGGCTATCCGATCCAGAAGCAAACCAACCAATCCTCGCTCACAGCCTAGTTACCTTCTTTACAAAGCCCTCATACTCCTCATACAAGGCCACTACTCCCCTGCACCGGCCACCCCCAGAGACAGTGCTTACACCCCAGAGCCTGCTATTACTCAAACTAGCCAGTCTTCAGCCTGCTTATCCTGCCTCACCTGTTCCTTCCCATGGAAACCAAGAGAAAGGCTCCCCCTTGGTACTCCTCTGCATGGCCCTGCGTGGGGTGGCATGCTTTGCGTCCTCCTCTTGGGAACCACAGATAACAAACTACCCTCTCAATGACAATCGCCTCCTCGACCCATAAGCCTCACCATGCCTGAATACAAATAAAATCAACATTTTATTTTTTTTAATTTTTTTTAAATCAACATTTTAAAACAAAATAGAAAGATGGGGGGGGAGGAATGGCACAGACCTAATACAAAGAACAGTGTCAATGAGGTGACATCCAGAAGACATCTTGCACAGGAGTGAAGGGATAGAAAAAGCTCTCCACACAGCCCTAGAGCAAAGGGCCACATCCAAGAAGATGAAATGCATCCAGCCCATCCTTGCCTCTGGAAAAAACCAAAAGCCTGCACAAGGACACGGGGAATTGGTGTGGTAGGCTGAGAGGTCTGATGGGCTGTAAACCCATGATCAATCAGCAGTGCACAGTGGCTGGCCTTAGCCCAAAGCCCCCCAGAAAGAAGAATGGCATCTCAAGATGCGGAAAGAATTACGTTGTCTAGAACAGAGTTCTTCAAATGGCGGGTCATGACACATTTGTCCATTGTCAGTGAAATCAATGGAGGGAGTCGAGGCCATTTTTCTTAAAGGATTTCTTAGAGGACGAAAACAGAAGAGAACAGTCTAGAAGGCTGCAGAAGGAAAGAGACCTCAGCAGCGTGCCGAGCTGGCATAAACAGAGGTGAGCATTATTTCGCGACAACTTGGTTTTGGCTACGAGTGTGCGCCTGCGCTCGGGATATTTAAAACCACAGAGTAGGGGGCAGTCGTGAAAGTTCAAAAGGGAGGATGACCACCACCCTCGCCTCCAGCAGCACCTGGCGGCGTGCTTGATGAGGAAGGGCTTCTGATTGGTGGAGAGTGGTGTGGGAGGAGCTCCGGCCCTACGTTGGCGGCAGGACGCACAGCTGTGTCACGTGACATCTGACGGTCCTTCCAGGTTGTGGGTTCTAGGTTAAGGATTAGCAAATGGCTGAGGGAGCTGGGAAAGCTGCACCTGGGAACTGAGAGATTCTGGGGGCACCTAAGAACCGTCTGCAAACCAGTTCCAGGCTGTTGGTATACCTGTCCTGGAGGAGCCAGGGATGAAACAAGAACAAACTTCACCAAGTTCATTAATACCTGCTTTAGCAGATGGCTGGCCGGGGCTGCTTGGACCTCCCCCTCCCAACTCCACCCCATCCGCCTGCGCTGCGGCCCTTCCTCCGGGTCTTCTGACTCCCTCTTCCAGATCTTCCTGCCCCCAACTTCTCCAAGCTTGTATAAGATCTTATTCCTCCGGGAAATCACTTGTTCTATGTTCCTCAGAGTGGCTCTGATTTCCGAAATACTGGGGCTTCGCAAGACCCGGCATCCCCGCTGCTAGGTGGGAAGCAGCCAGGATGACCTGCCCCTCCTCCCGTACTCCAACCCCTTTGTAGCCTCTTTCCAGTGTAATCTGAGCACCCCCGAACACCTTTTTATTTTTAAGAGAGAACGTTTTCTCAAGACACTGCTGTGAACTTGATTCTATCCCTCTCTCCCTCTCACCTTCTGGATGCCCTCAATTCCAGCCAGCTTGAGCTGACCCAGAGCACTCACAAAGGGGAACCAGGGTAGTTAGTGGTTAGGAGCACAGGCCCTGGAATCACACAGCCCGGGATTTCAATCCTAGATAGGCCACTTCATGGCTGTGCGATTTTAACCTTTCCAACATGCAGCTTCCTCCCCATGAAAAAGGGGAGTAAAACTTCAAAGGTTCAAGATAAACATTACTTGAGATGATCCCCATTAAAACACTTGCCCAGGGTAGCTCAGTGGGTTAAGCAGCAGACTCTTGGTTTCAGCTCAGGTCTTGATCTCAAAGTCCTGGGATGGAGCCCCACACCTGGCTTGGTGCTTGGCGGGAAGTCAGCTGGACATTCTCTCTCCCCCCCTCGCCCTCTACCCCTCCCCCAGCTTGCACATGCATGCACGCCCACGCACTCTCTCTCAAATAAATATCTTAAAAAAACAAAAAACACCTGGCATATGTAAATCAAAAAACAAAAAACACCTGGCACATAGTTAGACGCTCAGTAAATGCTGGCTGCATATGTGATTGGAATGGTGGGTCTTCAGGTGACAGATTTACAAATCTGGTGCCCCAAACACCTCAGTGGGGCAGACGCCATCTCTCAGGCCATTTTAGGCAGAAGCAAATGTCTCCTAAAAGATTCCGCTTAGGTGTTAGGTTTTCCAGGATACCCCGTGCCACGGAGGGAGGTAACGAGAAACCACAACAGCTGACGTGTATCAGGGCTGCCCCTATCCAAAACCCTCCCCACCTGCCCCTTAGAGGCAGGGTCTCCGAAAAGCTGGACTTCTACCCCAGGAAACCACGTCCTGACACGGCCACTTTGGAAGGAAATAAAAATGTCACCAAACAGAAACTCAGAATTCGGCAAATCCAGCAGAGATCCGCGAGGAAACTCAGAAAGGGCTGGGAGGACCAGGCCAATCCGAGTAACAGCAAATACATATGGGACCCGCAGCCCGTACCAGCTGGTGTTCTAAACACTTTACACACGCTGCCCGTGGAATCCTCCCCATGACGCTAGGTGGGCGCTCTCACCACCCTCCACTCGTCCTCCTGAGCTATCCAGGTATGCCTTACCTGCCTGCAGAATAGTGGCCGGCACCAACTCCCCCAGTCCTGGGCCCTCCCACCACGGAAGCTCGGAACGAAGGTCGTCTCCATCTGGCTGCCTCTCACGACCCAGGCGTGTCCCCAGTCTCTGGGGCAGGTCTTTGACCACTGAAGTCTGCCTCTCTGGGAAAAGACAGGCCACCTTGAAGAAGTGGCATCATCCCCGGGCTCACAGTCCGGGAAACAGTGGCTCCCCTAACTCCAGGAGGAAAGCTGGCGAGCGGGAGCGCTGGGGAAACGGAACTGCGTGAAGCAAATCCCATCAGCACAAGGCCGAAGCTGGGCCTGCGCCTCCCCTTCCTCTTCCGTAGAACGTGAAGACGTGCGTTCACAGCTGAGGCTGTGAGTCGGATTCAGTAAGGGAACACCTGTAGAGTTCAGGGCGTGAGCGCGTGTTTCTGAAAAGGAAGCTGCTGCTAATGTTCTCCACCCTCGCCGCGCCCCCCTTCCCGCCCAGTGTGGGACAGAGGCAGGACTGAAGGGATCAAGTCCCAGCCCCACCTCTTCCCAAGCATGCGACGTGGGCAAGTGACTCTCGCTCTGTGCCTCAGTTTCCCCATTTGTAAAATAGAGATGATATTAGCAGCTACTTCACAGGGTCGTTGACGGGGTGTTAGATGAAGGGAAAGAGCTCCCTTAGCCTGGCACTTATCATCCTAAGTATTGTTGCTGCTCTGGTTCTTGTTGCTGTAGCAGCGGTAAAGAACCCCAGACAGACAGACCACTGGAGACCTTGAAGAGCATCCCCCTGTGGCCTTTTCTGCCCTGAGGTAGTCATGGGGTCATGGGCTTACCCATTAAGGGTCAATTGTCAATTCCTCTCTTCCCTCAGCCTCTATTCTACACCAGTGCCACCTCCTCCGGGGGGCTCTCTGGGATGCCTCCAGCCCATACTCCTCCCTCCCTCATTGAAACTACAATTGCAAGGAAGATTCGGACCCTGTAGAGGCAACAGGCAAAAGATGAGCAGGTCTTTTCCATGGCTTTGATGCTACTCTGTGCCCTCAGGGAATCACCAGCGTGGAACCCTCCTCTCCTGCCTCTCTCCCCCAGCACGCTGGCTCTGTCTCTGTTCTGACACCTTCGGAGCCTTAAACCACATTCTTCCAACGGATGCCCTGATGTGCTGCAATCCAAATGACGGATCCCAGGTGCAAATCCTGCCTCCCCCCACCTGCTGACCGGGTGGCCAGATGCTCAGATTCTTTAAGGTTCAGTTTCTGCTTTTGCAAAAATGAGGAAAATAAAGTGACTGCACTCATAGGGTGACTGACACTCCACAAATACTCCTGGGATCTAAGTCCCACTGCATTTAAAGAAAAGCTCCGAGGGCTACCTGGGTGGCTCAGTGGGTTAAAGCCTCTGCCTTCGCCTCCAGTCATGATCTCGGGGTCCTGGGATCGAGTCCCACATCGGGCTCCTTGCTCGGCAGGGAGCCTGCTTCTCCCTCTGCCTGCTTGTGCTCTCTTTCTCTCTCTGATAAGTGAATAAATAAAACCTTTAAAAAAAAGTAAAAAGTTAAAAAAAAAAAAAAAAAGAAAAAAGCTCCGAGCCCCTGGAGGCTCACAAGACCTCCCTGGCCTCCCCTGCAGCTTCATCCCCTGACCCTGCCCCATCACCAGGCTCCACCCAGGCCAACCATTGTCAGTCCCTGTCATGCATAAGCTGCCTCCTTCCTCCCCCAGGGCCTTTGCCCATGCTGTCCCCCTGCCTGGCCTGCTCTTCCCCTGGGTGTTAGGAGCTGGCTCCCTCCTGCTCATCATTCAGGCCTCAACCAGAAGCCATCATCTCCGCCAGCAACCCACGGCCCACCCTCAATCACAATGCTCTGCTGTTGTTACTCTCTTTATGGCCTTAATTGCTGTCTGAAAGTATTTTGTCGGCTTTACTGTTCCTCTCTAAGCATTAGAGAGAATGCAGGGGCCATGACAGCAGGGGCTTGTCTGTCTCCTTCACAATAGTAAACAGTGCCGGGGTGCCTGGGTGGCTCAGTGGGTTGAACCCTCTGCCTTCGGCTCAGGTCAAAATCTCAGGGTCCTGGGATCGAGCCCCGCGTCGGGCTCTCTGCTCAGCAGGGAGCCTGCTTCTCCCTCTCTCTCTGCCTGCCTCTCTGCCTACTTGTGATCTCTCTCTCTGTCAAGTAAATAAATAAAATCTTTAAAAAAGAAATAGTAAACAGTGCCCACACACAGGAGGCACCCAACGAATATCTGTTGGGGCAGGAGGGGAGCCAGGATTCGAATCCAGGCCTGACTCCAAAGCCCTTACCAGACTATCCTGGCCCATAATTGCTAAAACATGCAGTAAGTCAGTGAGAAAAGCAGGCGAGAGGCTGCTGACTGGAGAGCTGGGGATGCCTCACCCAGGCAAAGGCAAAGCAGGGAGGGAAGGTTCTGGGTCATTTTCCACAAGTGTCTCATGCCAGGCGTTCACATCTCATGAGGTCTGTCCCAGGGCATGCAGGTAGGTTCAGGCCACCGATGGATGGGGATTTCAGCCTCCGAGGTCCTGACACCAAAGCTGCATGACCTCTGAAACGCCACGGCCAAGGTGAGGCTGGTTGTCACAAACCATCCCAGGCACGTCCACTGGTGGCCGCTGGGCAGGACCCGAGCTCAGCTGATGCCTGCCATCTAGTGGACAAGACACACCCTGGTTTCCCTGTGACTGAGCGAGGCTTATGGAATTCTATTTTATTTTACTTTATTTTATTTTATTTTATTTTATTTATAGAGAGAAAGAGAGAGAGAGAGCAAGTGGGGGAGGGCAGAGGGAGAGAGAGAATCTTAAGCAGACTCCATGCCCAATGTGGAGCCCCACACAGGGCTCAATCTCACAACCCTGGGATCACAGCCTGAGCCAAAATCAGGAGTCAGACGCTTAACTGACTGAGCCACCCGGGCACCCTAAGGGTTGTGGAATTTTTAAAGTGCATGCAGATCACCTGGGATTTTGCTGAGATGCAGATTCTGATTCTTCAGGCCTGGCGGGAACATGAGACCCTGCATTTCTAACCAGCTCCCCAGGTGATGCTGGGGCTGCTGCTGGTCCGTAGACCACACCCGGGAACAGCTGGCGCCATGCAATTCCTGAAGTATGAACACCCCCAGATGCAACTCGGAGGCCTGGGGCGGCCACGCAATGGGAAGGATAATCAGAAGGCACCCGAGAAGTACAAGTTTTTGAAGTCAGAGCAGTCAGACCTGGAGGCAGGAGGGCGGGGTCTGCTGGGCAAGAAGCAGAGAGAGGAGGAGACACCCTTCCCGGGACCTGAGTAGGGAGATGCTCTTAACAAAGGCTACAAGGAGGCGTCTAAGGGCCGAAACCCACGAGGGTCAGAGATCAGGCCCAGTCCGCAGGGTGAATGCTATGCAAGACGCACGCTAGTGACCCTGAAAACCCGGAAACGCCTGGACCCCGCTCTGCCCCAGCTGAGCCCCCCCCCAGCAGTCCTCCCCAAAGCCTCTGGCATCGGCCACTTAATTTTCACTGCTACTGTCGCTGGAGAATTTCACTTGGATTCCTTTTTCCTATTCAGAGGTTCCTCTGTTTTTATTTTGTGTTTAAAAAATCACAAAAGCGATTATGTTTATTGCGACTGGAGAAACAGTTCCTAAGACATATAAAGAGCCCCCTTCCCCGCCTGAGTCTCTCTCCGTTCCCACTTCCCAATCCTTCTGCGATCCCAATGTTTACAGCCTGGTTTGTACCCTTCCACACCTTCCTTCCCACCCTTATAAAAATACACAAACATCACTTCACACATAGGAAGTGTCTGTTGCGGCTGCTTATTTCTTCGAAATGAGATCATACTAAATATATTTTTATGCAACTTAATCCTCTCACTTAGTAAGACATCAAAGATGTTGCTCCAGGTCAAGCATTGGCAAATGTTTCTGGTAAGGGCCAGAAAGTTAATATTTTAGGTTTTGCAGACCATACAGGCTCTGCCACAGCCGCTCAGTGAACTCACTATTATATCACCCAAGTGGCCTTAATCGATATGTAAATGAATGATATGACTGTGTTCCAATAAAACTTTATTTACAAAAACAGGCAGTGGGCCAGATTTGACCCCCAGGCCATAGTTTGCCAACCCTGCTCCAGATCGACTGCTGTAGCTCTAACCTATTTTTAAATATTAATTAACCTACTTTTAATTATTGAAAGTACCAAATAAAAGCATAAGATGAAGCATAATATACTACAGAAAAGCTTACAAATCATTCATTGTAGTTTGCGGAAAACGTGTGTGTTACTAGATCCCGGATCGGAAAACCAGAATACGACCAGCTCCACGGAAGCCCCACATACCCATTTTAATTCACTATTTTCAACAACCGCAAACAGCCCACAAAACGGATGCACCGTAGCTAGGCTGACTCCAGTTCTTTGCCACCACAGGCAGAGTACCGATACACATGCTCATTCTGGACCGTCTCCTTGCATGCTGATGTTTTATTTCGCAAGACAGAAATGAGAAATCTGAAAATCCAAGTATGCACATACATACATTTTAACAGAGGTGGTGACAAGGGACAGTAGCTGTGCACCCAGCCTATCCTGAGGTTTGGGAGGCCTCAGACATTGATCATTCTGATGGGAGTAAACATTCAGAGAAGGGGACGAGGAACACTGAGTAGAAGGGGTCTGGCCCCCTCCCTCTCAAAAACTTCTTGAGTGTCCGGGACACCCACCTCCCGCCTCTCGAGCCACAGGGCTTCAGAGGAAGGCTGCCCAAGGACCCTCCGACCTCGCCAGGGCACGACCTCTAAGCTGCACTGAGAAAAACGGAGCTGCGCAGATGGGGATAGGATTTAACTCAACGTCTTTGGGACCAAAACAATGCAGAGTACCAGAATTGCACGTGTCTTGCCAAGTTTGTTTTAAGAGAATTGGCATTCCAGTGAGGACACAATGACATGTTTTCAACAAACCTATTTTGCTGCATTACAGTTTCTCCAAACAAAAAATCCAACAACAATTAATTACGATGTGGTCTAAGGGATCGCAGGTGTCATGGCGCCCCATTCCCACAGCTCCTAGGGGGGAACATGTGGGGTGAAGGGGGCACACGTGTCTGTCCACCCTGGGCAGTCATCTAAGCACAGATAGTGTTCACAGCTTTTACCAGACTCTCAGTGGTGGCTGTGACATCAAAGGAGAGGATGAACTTGAAGGGGGTTGAGGTGACAGAGTAGAATGCATTTATCAAAACTCAGCCACTGTACACTGGAGATGTGTGTGCTTCCGTTTGCAAATTTTACCTCAAACAAACGAAAGAACACTTGTAAATAAGTGCTGTATTCTAGTTGATGATGTGCATGCTTAAGTGTTTAGGGGGAACTGAATTGATGGCTTTAATTTGCTTTGAAATGTGTCAAAAATGAGAGGGATGGATGGATGGATGGAGAGTAAGGGAGGGGTGGTTACTGATGAAGCGAGTGTAGGAGAATGTTCATGGCAGGCTCGAGCGTTCACTGTAAAATCCTCTCAGCTTTGTTCTACGTTGGACATTTCTCATAATAGGACATTTGGGGAAAAACTACTAACTGGCGATGTATAGGGAGGGGGAAATCCACAAGGGCTGGATCCTGTCCCTGTTCCATGACGTCCGGCTTTGACAGTGACCTCAGTGACTCGGCTGTTTCATGGGGGTACAGAAGAGGGGGCTGAGCTGTTCTCTGTGATGCCTTCCATTATGGACAATGAGGACGCTGTGGTTTCATTTCATTCTGTAAAACTCGGGCATCTTTGGAAAAGAGATCCTTTGGGGAGGAATGGCTTTGAAGGCAGAGACTGCCCCCTAGTGGGCCCCAAGTGGCCTAATTTATGATCCTGTTCTCTCCTTGCCCTTGATGCACGGCTGGGTCATATTTCAAGATATTATTCCATCTCTATTTCCTTTCCTTACATTTTCCTTTTTCTGCCTTTTTCTCTTTCCCTTTCAAGCAGACGGCCATCTCGGTGGAAGTATGTGACAGTGCAAAAAGCAGAAACAGCCTTCAGATCATTCTTGTTCTGTGTTCCAAATTCCCAAACCTCAGAGGTTTTAAAGAGGAGATCACCTTCACGAAGGTGATTTGTGACCACACAGTGTCTTGAAAAAGGTTTTGAGGGAGAGTGGACTTTAGTCTGACAAGAATGAGATTTCTTGTGGCTAGCAGAAGGAAGAAGGGTGCAGGAAGATCCCAAGGGTCCCTGGACGCTGGCAAGGTTGTGATATTCATCCAGGCAAAGAGACCTGTCTCATCTCCTGCTGTAACTCAAGGGTCTAGAATATGCTCAGTGAAAAGTAGGAACTCAATGTTGTTGAACGAACAAGTGAATGACTGGGAGAGGGAGTGAATGGATTCTAGAGGAGTCTGCACCCTGGATCTAGGGAAGGGAAGCCACACTCAACAGCTCAGTCTCCTACAGCACCCCCCAAACCACCTCTCACCACTTCCTGTCACTTGGCAACACAACGATCTAGGCTTATCTTCCCCACTAGGCTGAGAGCTCCCTGAGGATGGAGACTAGATCGCATCAGTCATTGGATCCAAGCTGGTACTCAGGCCCTCCATGAATGAATGAACGAATGAACAAACGAACGAACACCTGTGCCTACTGAGCTCATCTCACCTTTCTGCCCTGTAACATGCCACCTTCCTCACACTGTAAACACCTAATCCCTCCAAACCAGCCCCACACGTCCCACCTCACCCCTCTGGGGACATACACACCCCCTACTCTTCTGGTCAAGTCCCGCCATATTGGTTTTAGAAGACAGACACCCAAGTGGAATATCAAGGTGAGGGCCCCCATAGGTTGTCTTATACTCTTTTCCCGTTGTTTGAGTCGCCATGATGGCAAAACCTTCTCTACGCTTAAACAGTTCTTTAAATGACAAGAGAGTCTTCTGGGACCCTTCAGCATCCATTTCCTTTCTCCCAGGAGTGCTTTTGGAACCTCTTTTGGAATCTGGTATATAGGTAGATGTGACCTCAACTTTTCTCAACAGCCTGTCAAGAACTTCTGTCTCTTTGGTGCTCTTCTTCTTTTGATGTGAGAATGTCAGATCTTGGAAAGGATTAAAATACCACAATATTGGGAAGACCTAAGTCTTCTGGGAGATGCTTCCATCTAAAAAGGGTTCTGTAGAGCACAATACAACGGTGAGAACACTGGCCAGGAGTCCAGAAGAGAAAGATCCAAAAACAAACAAACAAACCGCTCTTTTTTGCTTTTCTTTCCAAACAGTCCCACTTTTCATGAAATACAATTATGGATACGAAAAGGGACATGGATAAGGATTCGCAGATGGCCGAAACGTAGGTGGGAATGTAAATATTGGGATGGTTATTCCGTCAAGAGAAAGATACTGAATTGGAAAGGGGTTCATATGTGTAGGGACACGGGCTTTATAAACTCTAGGAGCACCGTACAACTTTCCTGTGGGCTCCCAACATCACACGGCCTGCTCCCACGGCAACGCTTGGCATCACGAGGTCCATGTGGTCTCCTATGACCCTACAAATCTCACTGCTCTGGGTCTTTATTGCATCTTCCAGGAAGTTGCTGTGGTCATGCCTCCAAAGAGTGGGTCCCGGTCTCAGGAATACTTGCTGTTTACCGGGGACCTGGTCCTTAAGAGCTTTTGTAAGGTCTCCTCCCTACAAGAATAAGCGTGTGAAAGGGGTTATCTGCTGAACTCCGACTCCTCACTTCAGGAAGCGCGGATTAGGGGGTCATCTGGGAAGTCCCAGGATCCATCAGAACTCTCTGGTGGTGTATCCTTCATTCCTGCACCCACCGAGGCCACACGTATTTAGTGATGTCCTTCATATGAGGTGCTGGGGGGCGGGGTGTGAGAAAGCGGACACTGTCCCGCTGTCATGGGGGTTCCAGCCCAGTGGGAGACAGAGACGTAATCCACCCACCACAAAACCATAACTGACACAACCTCTAGTTCAGATACCGCGAGCATTTAGTAGGGCGGGAAGCCAGGGGGAGCTTCACCGCTGGTGAAGGCGAGCTGAGGCCTACAAGAAGGGGAACAATGACCTGTGGGAAGAAGACAAGAGGGCAAAGATAAGCATTCCACACGAAGGGAACAGAAGGGGGAGAGCTCCAAAGGTGGTGAGAAGCCTGGACTAGATGAAGGGTTAAAAGAAAAGAGGAGAGACCGAGGATTAAGACGAGACCGCCACATTAGATTTATCTGTCCCGAGGGCAAAGAGGAACCACTGATGGGTTTTTAAGAGAACTGATTGGATTTCCATTCAGATTTCCATTCTGATCTTGACTTGCAAGATCCCTGACAGTAGATTTAAAGTCTGGATTTCAGGAGCCAAGGCAGATGAGGAAAACTTCGGATCTTCTGGAAGCAGCTGTAACCTGCTTCTGGAGATGATGGGATCTCCAAGGAGCATGAGACAGTCGGGGAAAATGGCAAAGCGTCCTGGGCTGGTGAGTGGAAAGTCCTAACATGGAGCGTGCATCTACGCTCTGGATGAAATGAGGTGATCTGGGCTAGCATTGCTGGGGAACCTCTCTCCTCTTCGACCCAGCTGTCTGAGATCACACAGGTGGGTCTGGAGTCCCAAGCACGAAACCAGAAAGATGCTTGGGAGATTGGCGCTCCACACTGGCCCCATTCTCCCACCCCCCAGCTGCTGTGAATGTTGGCTGTCAAGGGCTCACGGTGACCCCCCCACACAGGCCCCCCCACACCCTTGTCCAGACAGCGGCCCTAGGCCACGCGGAAGCCACCTAGCCTGGGAGGTAATCCCACCCCCCCACCTCCCGGCCCAGCAGCGGGCAGCAAAGATGGACTGTCTGCTAAGCTCGGGCTGCTATGACAAAACACCAGGGGCTAGGTGACTTGAACAGCAAGCATTTGTTTCTCAAGAGTTCTGGAAGCTGGGAAGTCCCATATCCGGTTCCCGGCAAGAGCCCTCTTCCTGGCTTGTAGTCAGCCACCTTCTTGCTGTGCCCCCGTATGGTACAGAGAGGGAAATCTGTTTCTCTTCCTCTTCTTATAAAGCCACTCATTTCATCAGAGAACCTCACCAGTAGGATTTCAGCAACCCCTAGTGACCTCCGGAAGACCCCATCTCCAAGTACTATCCCACTGGGTTAGAGCTTCAACATACGAATGGTTGGGGGCGGGGGGACACAGCCGTGGTCCACGGCACCAACCCTGCCAACCAGCTCCCTGCAGGAGGGGAGGTCAGGCTGAAGCTTGTGTTTCAGGGAGACTGTTCTCTTGCTTAGCTTTCTTTGCTCTGCCCTCACTCCTCTTCCCCCACGAGCAGCCCCAATAAATCACTTGAACGAAAATCTCCATCTCGGCTCTATTTTTAGAGAAACGCGGTCAAAGGACCAGGTTCTTTGATCGTCAGGCAACAAGCTCACACGCCCAGGACTGACTGCACCGGGCACGAGGAAGGGGCCCCGGCGGGCCACCGTGACCTGCCATCGGGAGACCCACGCACGTGCTCACCCCCGCTCCGCATGTGACACCAAGTTGTCCAGCCTCGCCGAGTCTTGGGCTCCTCTTCTATAGGACGACAACAACGCTGCCGCTCCACTGAATGGCCCAGGATCAAAGGGCTTGGAAAACCACAACTATGAAAACCTTGGTGGGTAAATTCATCAATGCTCTCAGAACCCTGACATGCTGATATCCTGCCCCTAACTCTAAGGGAGCCCCAACTTGCCCCCCTTTCCCTTGTTAAGGGTTGAATTGTGTCCTCCAAAGAAGATATAGTCATGCCCCAGCTCCAGTACCTGGGAAAGTGACCTTAATTTGGAAACGAGAGCTTTGTGAATGCGATTAAGTTAAGATGAGGTCATACTAGATCAGAGAAGCTATAATCCAATGACTGGTGTCCTTATAAGAAGACGAAACTTGGACACAGAGACGCACAGGAAGAATGCCATATGATGAGAAGGCAGAGACCAGGCTCCACAAGCCAGGGAATGCCAAAGCTTGATGGAAACTACCAGAAGCTAGAGCGAGGCATGGAACAGACTCTCCCTCAGAGCCTTCCAGAGCAAACCAACTCGGCTGACCCTTTCACGTCAGACTCCCAGCCTCCAGGAGAGTTAGAGAATAGATTCCTGCTGCTTCAGGCTGCCCAGTTTGTGGCATTCCAGTACAGCAGCCCTGGGAGATTACACGCCCCCAGTTCATAGGCACATAGTGGGATTACCAGAGAATCATCTACTTGTGATCAAGATATGCCCGAGCAGATCTTCAAGTAAGGAGGAAGACTCTGACCTTGAATTTGAAGAGATGCTGTGTTGTACCACATCAGAAAAAGACTCCCCAAGAAATGCCCATACGAGGTAACCTAGCTAAACCACAAAGGAAATAAATAAGATTGGGGGAGGGGAGACCAAGCTAAAAAGTTAACCTAGCATATCATACTAGAGAGTCTAACAGACCTAGGTGATGAAGTATGTGGCTTTCTAGGCCCGTTTCCTGATACGCAGAATGACAATACTGTGACTTAGCACATGACAGTTGCTCAAAAAATTTAAACAAGATACTGCTCATAAGTACTTTACACGGTGATTGACACATTTAAAAAAACTCTGACATTAGCTATTGCTTTACTATTGTTTTGTTACTAACGTAAATTCTTAGAAGCCTAACTTCTCTGAGCCTTAGCCTCTTCATTCACAAATCGAGCATAACAGACATTTCACAGGGTTGTCGTGAGGATGAAAGAGAGAACGTGGAAGGCTTTGTTACTGAGCTGTAATTGGCATATGACACTGTATACATTTGCATACAATGTGTTGATGTGGCACATTTATATGTTGCAATATGATTACTGCCACAGCGTCAGCCAACACCTCTATCATAGCACATAATTTTTATTGATTGATTGACTGATTGGTGGGAACAATGGATAGACTTCAAGGGCCTTATACTAAGTAAGGTCCTTAGGAGGGGTGGGTTCTGTCAATGTCGGGCCGCTGCCTGTGACAAACCTGAGCCAGCACAGTTCCTCGAGAAGGACACTAGAGGGCAGCAGGGTCTCATTTTTGCCCCACCCGGGAACCAGAAAACCAAGAGGGCACAGGGAGGAAAATCCTCTTCTCTAGAACCAGAGACTGCCTGCTTCTCCCTGGGGAACCCCCAAACATCCCAATGGGAAGAAGTCAGCCACTTGCCTTCCTTTTGGAGAAAAAAGCAATTCAATGGCATGCACGTTTCCGAAGAGCCCACTGGGTATCACAAACCCCAGCGCAAAACAAAGATTGTATTTTACAGAGATTTTTTTTATTCTTACATAGTGTAAGTGAAGCCCCTTCCTACACAGGGCTTAACGCATCAGAGCTGCTGAACCAGTCGGGGGCCTCAAAAGCAGACCAGGTTTTGCAAAATCAATCCCTTCTGTGATCAGTTTCTTGAGTTATCAAGTCATAAAACTTTACTTATACTGATTCATTATAAAGTCTATAGCTTGTGTCACAAGCATTTGAGAAGAGAATTCCTCTGAAGTTTTAGTGCCGTTCTTGTGGTTCAGTGTGGGGTTTATGGTAGCTTTATGTCTGAGTATTTACCAGTCCAGCAAAGCCAGGTTTCCACTTTTGCTGGGGCTTCACATATCAGAGCCAAATATTTCTAGAATGCTCCATTCCAAGAGCCACAGACGCCCTGCTCCTGTCTTCCCCGAGTCCCCCTGTATTATCCATCTTTCTTATTACGAGATACTTCATAAGTACAAAAAGTATAGGGAATCATAGAACAGGGACCCACATGGCCACCATCTGGTTTAAGAAAGAAATTATTTCAAATACACAGAAAGCCCCCGGGGATGCACAAGGCCTTCCTCCCCTCTCCCACCCCCACCTCCTGCCCAAGCGGGGTCACAATCTGGAATTTGGTTTGTCATCAAGACTATTCTTCCCACTGGGAAAGTCTGCAGAAGCACCAAGCATTTCTTCTAGGTTCCCTTAACAAAGGAAATAGAACTGCATACTCCACACCCCGAGCAAGAGTAGGAAAGGGAGAGGCAGAGAGGGGGAGTGGGGCCTTTTTGAGCTCCAGTCGGCGCAGGTGCCAGCAGCGGGGAGGGACGGTGATGAGGCAGGGGGGTTGGGAGGCAGGGTCCAGTAGTCCCCTTCCCACCCTGCCCATCCCTCCACCAGCTTCCCCTCCCCCAACACACAGATCGGACCCGGGGAGCCGGCGCCGGAGCCCCAGCGCCACCTACCGACGACGATGAGGACTTCCCTCTCGATGTGGGCCTGGATGTAGATGCGGCCGCGGCGCTCCGTGTGGTCGGTGCCGCACAGGCTGGGGACGTTCATCACACAGCGCTTGTGCACGTTCATCATACAGGCTGCGAGGGCAGAGAGGGGCGCGGCTCAGGCCGGACTCCTCCGGCCCGGTCTCATCCGAAAGGCTCTTCCAACCCCTTCCCCCCTCCCCACGTCCCCACCCCCAGGCCCGGACGGACAGAAGAGGTGGGACTTGTCCGTCCTCCCTGAAGCCTCGGGGTTCAGCCTGAGTCCGCCCCCTGCCCACCCGAATGGCTCTGAAGCCAGCATGGCCACCATCAATGCCGCTAGATTTAAGGGGGGAGAGGCTCATTACTCAGCCACAGACAACCGGCGGCACACCAGCCCAGCCGGGACTTGGGAGACCATGCTGTGGACCCGGACCCCAAAACACCCAAGAAGCAGCCCAGTCACCAGAGGCCGCAACTGAACAAATGTACTTACTGTCACACTTCATCCCCTGGTGGATGAGTCCATACAGCAGTGACCCACAGTGGTCACAAAACGTGGGGCTGGAGTACGTGTGGATCTTAAACTTGTGTTTGCTCCGGGGATCCTAAGGCCAAGAGAAACAAAAGAGGCCAGTGTCAGCATGGCCAGTCAAGGATTCACACGGCTTGGAGTATCCCTGGAGAACTCACCGAGAACTGTACCTGGCCTCAGTGTTCCTCACCCCGGCTAGGACCATCACTGGCGCTCTGCGCCCAGATGTGCCTTCGATAAATAGGGTCTGAATGAGTGAATGACTCTGACAGCAGCTGGCTCCGACGGCAGCCCCAGCCGGTTCCCTATGCCGCCAGTCCTCCACCTGAGAGCCCAACCTCCTGACTCCTGCCTGCAGCAAGGACCCCAGAGACAGCAGCTAAACAGGTCCCCTTGTTCCTATTTGTTTCCCCCTTTATCCTCTGAGCATGCCTCCGGAGGGCTCCGGAGTGATCTAAAACCCGAGTCTGAGCATAAAACCTCCCTGCTTAAAGGCCATTTGCTAGTACCTCATCCCCTACAGAAGAGTTCAAAGTCCAATGAATAGTCTGCAGGTTGTGGCAGAGCCTGTTGGTTTTTCCAAAAACACCCATTTTTTCCTTTAAAATTAGAACCCTTAAGTTTGAGCAAAGACTGTGGCCACCCAATTAGAGACTACATTTCCCAGCCTCTCTTGCATCTTGGTGTGGCCATGTGATGAAGTTCTAGCCAATGGGATGGGTCCTCCCCTTTGAAAGAATGTGTCCAAGCCTCCCTGGCCCCAAACACCTGGGACCCAAACCTGGAAACCTGTGCTGAAAGGACAGAACTACATTAGTAGGCTTGGACTTTGTCCCTTTGGGCAGACACCTGAGAGAAAACCTATCTTCTATCTTGCCTAAGTCACTATATCTGGGGCTATTTGTTACAGCAGCTTATCTGGTTCCCTAACTAACAAACATGCACTTCATAACCTGGCGCATGTGTAGTACATGTGTAGTACAGAGGTTCAAGATACAGATTGTGGAGCATAATATGGGTTCTTCTCAGCTATATGACTTGGGGAAAGTTACTTAATCTCTTTGTGCTTCAGTCTCTTTATCTGTAAAATGGAGGGAATAGAGGTGCTGGGTGGCTCAGTCAGTCCAGCGTCTGCCTTTGGCTCAGGGCGTGATCCCAGGTTTCTGGGATCGAGCCCCACATCGGGCTCCCTGCTCAGTGGGGAGTCTGCTTCTCCCTCTATCTCTCCCTGCTGCTTGTGCTCTCGCTCTCTTTCATGCTCTCTCTCAAATAAATAAAATCTTTAAAAATAATTTAAAAATAAAATAAAGGTAATGGCCATGCTACAAGCTTATTAGCCCACTGGGAATAAATGGATTAATCTATGTAGAGATCTTAGAACCACCTGGCACCCCGTAAGCGGCGTAAGCTCTTGCATTATTATTACATCTCCCTTATAACCTCTGCTAGGTCTCCCCAAACACATGGCTCTGTTCTCAGGACACAGGACTCGTTCATGCCCCCAAACATGCCCCTTTGGCTCTGCATGTTGTCTTTCTCCCTCAAGAGTTGCTCTTCCATCACTGCCCTAACTACAGAGCTCCTTCTTCTCTTTCCGAAAGCCAGCCTGAAAGTTGCTTTCTCTGCGAGACAAGGTATAGCAGAGGTTCAGAGCATGGACCTGGGATTCCCACCCAGGGCTGATTCTGACACAGGGGTCCTTGCTATATGCCACCCCTCTCTTCCCTCATTATTTCAGCTCGTCACGTGTTTACTCGAACCTGATATTCTAGTAACAGACAGAAAATAAACAAGCGGAAATAAATACACACAGTAAGTAGATATTATGTGCTATCAAAGTGTTGAGTGTTTTTTCTTGAAATGTTCTATATGTAAACTGTACTGAATTTTACTGTATGTAAAAAAGGTGAATTTTCCTGCATGAAAACAATATCTCTATGTAAGCCTGACTCAAAAAATCTTCTGTCACTGAAGGTTTCTGGCGTTCACCTTAGAGCTGAGAACCGTGTGTGCCTCCAACCCTCCTTCAAGGAAACACCTGTTCATGACCGGTGTTGGCCTGTAGGGGGAGCTCAGGGCTTCTCTCACTCCCAGCTCCCCTGGAGGCAGGAGAGCAGATCTGGCTGGTCAGATTCCAAGGCACTGACTGGCCCCGCCTCAGTGGATGAAGCTTGCACACGTGCGGAAAGACGCACCTGCCATCTTTCTTTCTCTCCCGTAGCTCTCTTGCTCCCAGGAGGCCGCTGGTTTCAGATCCCATGATCCAGCCCCGAGAGGGTTGGGGTGAGTGGCCTGGGTCAGCTCTGCCCCACACCCTGTGACAACTTCTCTTTCTCCTCTTGGCTTTTGTGCTCTCTTCTAGTTCCCTGATACGTGGACCTTACAGTATAGCCAAGAATTTGATTAGGGTTTACGTTTCCTTAACCGTACCTAGTATAGAAAAAGGGAGTCTCCAAGGGACTCACGAGCTCAACCTCGAGATTTGGGACAAAATCCCAACTAATAATAAATGGCCTCTTTTCTGGGTTTCCTTTCTTTCCCGTAAACATCTCCTTGGAATATTTTCAGGGAGAAGGATTTGAGCATTTCTGACTAGATAGTACCAAGAACCTTCTCTGCCTCATCATGTTTCTGCAACAAGAGGAGATGCCGAGTGGTACAAAGAACGGGAAGGTAAATGAAACATTTCCTGAGAGCTGCCCAGTGTATGTTGGATGTCTCATGGACACTTTTTCCGGTCCTCATGATATTCCATTTGGAAGGTGTTTTTCGTTCCCATCTTAGTGATGGTGAAATGGGCCCAGACTAGAGAGGCAGAGGTTTTCCCCCAGGTCACCCAGCTGGCCCACTGCTGAGCTGGGCTTCGTAGCCGGCTCTGCCTGGCTCTGAATCTGGGGTATGCCAAGCTTCTCTCGCTTCTCTCCTCCCTCCCCAACGTCATTAATGCCCTTCTGTTCCGGTCTAGCTACAATGGCACTTCCTTCCTTCCTTCCTTCACCCATTCACCCAGCAAATGTTTACTGAGAGCCTAGGTCTTCCTAGGCACTGGGGATACAAGTTTGAGCAAGGAGCCAGAATGCCTGCTCTCACTGAATTCACATTCTAATGGCAGAGAGAAACAAACCAAAAAACCCCACCAATAATATCCTGCCCTCCCAGATCTTCTCCATCATAGCATTTAAACCACTGTATGGTGATTACATGTGTTAATTTCATCTCTCTGATGCTCAGCTACAAGGAACATAAGGGAATCTTGCTCCGAGCATATATTGTACTTGACAAATAAAGGGTGCTTGATAAATGAGCAAGAGTTAGTATTTATTGAGCATTTACTCACCCGGGAACTATTTTTCAGGGATTTACCAGGCAGGCGTTAACTCATTTCATCCTCATAATATCCCTAGGAAGTATGTACTTTACTACACCCATTTCACAGATGAAGACCGAGGGGTGCCGGGACTAGCCCCGGCCTCCCCGGCCTTGGCAAGCCCAGCAGTTCGCACAGTGGCTGGTACATACGGAGAGGCTTGTGAGTTGCAGTGGCAGCTGGGGGCAGTTATCGTCGCTGCTAACCACTGAGAGCCCCTGAGCCGCACATGTGCTATTCTAGAAAATGACTTGGAGAGCCCTGTGCAAGGCGGATGAGAGCCAGACAGGAGAAAGGAAAGCCAACTGGGCACGTTGCAGGGGAAAGTCTGCTTCTGGTTTATTTAGAAGCTGCTGAAGGTCCCTCCAACCTTGCTCCCGTGCCCAGGCTTTCGGGAAGGCTTAAGCTGTACCAGCACACACTCCCCCCACCCAACACACACCCCCATCCCTCAAACCACCCAGACCAACCAGGTCATCCCCTGATCACTTCTGCCCTCCCCGCTCGGCTACCTAGGACAGCTGGGAATAAAGCCACAGTCCCACAGCAGGGGGCCCCATGACTCCAGGATCCTTAAGGAGAATCTTACAAGGTGCCTGCTTATGCCCAGTGCTCCCTCTGAGATGGGTGGGTTTGCACTTTGAGAAGGTCCACTCCCCCAGACATAGGTCACTGTCCGCTGCAGAGGTAGGTGCTTGGCTCCAATGACTCACATGTTTAGTGACTGGGACACAGTCAGCCAGGAACACAGGCAGCGCCAGGGCTGACGTGGCCCCTTTTTACAGAGGGCTCCAAGGAACAGAGAGGAACAGAGACAATAGGCCACGTGACCCAAGGGATGGAGCTCCCGGTTCCAGTCCCTCCGGGGCCTGGCATCCTGTCCTCCAAGTCCATCCGACTCTTCCCATGTCCTCTGTGTCCCCTGTGTCCTTCAGGCTTATGCCAATCCAAGGAGGCATCTGTTACCTGCAACCAGGGACGGGCATCAAGATGTTTCTAATCACTTTGGCTCAGGTAGGCTCGCTGACCCCTCAGAAGGAATAGCAGGTTTAGCTCTGCTGGGAGTTAACTCCGTGATTGCCAGATTGTGGAGAGGTAGGGGGCGGGGAGCTGGCAAAGGAAGAGGTGGATGAATGGTAGAAAGAGGAGGCTCAGAGGGACTGGTGGCTCTTTATTAATCAGCTTCTCAATATTTCAAGTCACTCAATATTATCAGAACTGGTACATCCAAGTTAAATATCAGCCTGGCCTTTACCCAAAGGACATCCCCCTCCCAGCCTTGGAGGCTGTGGCCACTGACCAGCTCTGGGAGGAGCCCAGGGATCCATGCAGCTTCTGAGTTGGAACCTTCCCCCACCCCAGGCCACACAGACCAGGTCTCCTCTGGGCCGTCTGCCCATCCTCATCCCTGGCCTGGGTCCTCCTTGATGCTCAGAGGTTACAATCAGGAGCCAGGGGCCATTATCGACTTTGCACACATGCTGTATTGGCTCCATATGGTGCTTCTTAAAAGTTCAAGTTAATTGACTACGTTTAAAAAAATCACAGAATGTCAGATAAAAACGTAAACTTCTGGCTCCTTTGAAAAATCACACATTATGACAACACTGGACACAAGTCCCTGTGGGCTGAGCAGTGGTCACTCCCTGCAGATTGGGACAAGACTTCCTGCCACTCCCTACTGTCTAGCACCATGCCTGCTTCCCCGCCCCCCCAGGTCCCAGTAGGAATGTGGGTTTATGACCTCGCTCAGACCCCCCACCCTCTCTCTCTCCAGTCCATCGGGATTCTGGAAGGATACACTGTACAAGAGCCTATCCCCGTGAACACATCCTAACCTTTTGAATGAGTTCATTTGGCTCAGGGTCAAATGCGTTCAGAAATAGGTTTGAAGCTACAGTATCCCCACCCCCAGGATCAACCCTTGATTTCCAGGGTCCCCTGTCATCAATTCCACCCTGGGAATCACGTTTCCACAAGATCCTGGCATGATTCCTCTCCCCGCTAGTTCTCGCGGTTGAGGTTCCCTCGTGCCTTCTGGTAGGTGAGCCTGGATTTCTAAGTTTCCTTCCACTCGGATCCAGCTCCCAGAGATTGTTAAGTCACAAGAACGAAATAATAATGAAACTATCGGACTGTGACTTCCACCTCGAATCGAACACGGGCTGTCCGCCAAGCACTGTGCTAAGTGTCCTGTATCACATCATTGAGTCTCCATCATGGCCGAGGGGGGAAGAGTTATTGGTACCCTGGTATTCCAGACGATCCAACTGAGGCTTAGAGAAGTAACGTATTCAAGGTCTCAAAGCAAGAAAATGGGAGAGCCAGGATTGAAATCCAAGTTTGCCAGACAGCTGAGTGGGGACCCCGGTGTGTCACCCGGTGTGTCACCTGCCCGCGCGTCAGCCTCCCCAGAGGGTCTCCCACCTGACAGGGGCATTACGGGCGATGGCGACCTTCATCTCACACAAACACAGCACCATCCAGGGACAGGCTGCTGGGGGATCCCTACCGCCACCCCCAAGCCAGAGTTTTCACCATGAGCACCCAACCCCCAGGCCCAAAGGATGGGCAGATCCCTGCTCAGCATCACTGGCTCATCACCTGACTCCAGGCGCAAGCAGCTAGGGAGGAAGGAAGCACAGATCAGAAACCAAAAAGGAAGAAAAAAAAAATCTTTAAACATCTAAGTCACAGCCTAAAATAGCCTTTCTCGGTCTGAATGGGCTGTGTGGCTTTGTTCACAGGTGGGCTGAAATTTGGCTGAGCTGAGGCGAAGCTGCAGGAAATTGGGGAGCTGGATTAAAGCACGGGGGCCGAGAAAACGCACACCAAAATCAGTGAGAGAAATAAAAGCAACCTGGAAATTTGGACTGTGTCATCCCTGGAATTTACGGGCCACAAAAGCCCCTGAAGGCATATTTCCCAGGAGGCTGATGGGCCAGGTGAAATTGAAGATCCCAGTTGGAAATACTGTCAGAACACAGGAAAGTTACAAACAGGGGCTCTGGGGTTACTGTGTGACCTCAGGCAAGTGACTTAATCTCTGAGTCTCTGGTGCCTTGTACATTTCATGGCCAGGCTTCATGGATTGGCTTCCAGCACTACGCCCCCCAAACAGGAAGTACAAGCTCTCGATTTCATTATTCCGAAGAGAAAAAATCATCACAGTGACACTTCCCAAACTTCGGTCTTGAGCCGTCTTAATTCTGCATGTTCACATACTACCTATAATACGCGCTTGCCATTTTTCTTCAACTCAGCATGCCCTTTACGTAAATAAACCTATTTTAAAATGAAACCTTGTAAGAGTGTGAACTCATGGGATTGATGTGCAAATTATGTTTTTTTCTAATACACCTTAAAATGAAAGAGCCAACTCCTAAAATAAAATTTTAAAACATGCATCCCAGTCGTCTCCGTTGAGAAGCTGGGGAGACACAGATACATATCTCCCTGGTGGGCTGGCCAATCACTATTTGGCACTATCTGTGAAAAGTACAAATGCTTCTTTCCGGGTAACCCACTTGTCCCACTCTGGGAATTTATCCTGGAGATCAACCTGCATACATAGGAGATAAAATGCACATACGGATTGCTTGCTGCAGCACTATTTATAACACCAAAATATTTTAAATAAACCAAGTGTCATAGATAGGGAACTGCTTAAATAAATCATAACACAGCTACGCGGTGGCATATTGCTCAGGTAGGTATAAAGGAGAACAAGTCTTTTGCACTAATATGCAAAAATCTTCAGGGCATACTTTTAAGTCAAACTGAAAAAAAAAAAACCCCACAAGGTGCAAAAGCGTCTATGTTGCATGCTCCCTTTTGTGCCAGAAAGTGAGGTGGGCTAAGAAAGTATCTGTACTCTAAAGTACGCATACCCACGTAGGAGAACTCTGGAAGGATACACTGTATGAGAAGCTGATCGAAGTGTTTATGGACTGAGGCAGCAAGAAACAAAATGAACAGGGAGCAGGACCTCTCTGCACATATCTCTGCATAATTTTGATGGAAAGTAAAATATTTAGGGGTTTTCTCCACGGGAGGGTGGGGGGGAATCTCACAGCAGGTACCACCGCGTGCCCGGTAACACGGGTAACACGATGGCCCCAGGCACACCTCAAAGGGCAAACAAAATACCAAAGCTTTCCAAGAGACAGAGAAGCAGGGAAGCCTTCCCAGGGACTGTGCGGACAGAAGTTTGGGGAACGTGAAACGCGGATCACGTGAGAAGCTGTAATTACACACGCGGGCCCCGCAGTTGAAAGGGGGAGACTGTAATTTGGTGAAGACCTCTCATTTTGTTCCTGGAGAAGCAAATCCATGGAGCTGATAACGCTATGTAAGCTGTGTAAATGTTCGTGCCCGGACGAGTTGGATACGCCACGCTTTCTTCCAGGCTCCGCCCCTTTGCAAATAAGCTATTGTTTGGAAGGCTGTGCTTCTGTTGTGTAAACTTGGGGAGAATTTTAAGTAAGATTTCCTGCATTAAGAGGGGGACTGGCATCCCTGTCAATATTAGGGGTTAATTAACAGCCACATTCAAACCTAAAGCCAGGGCCCTGGAAGTGATTAGCTTTTTGATGCTGGGGCCACTTCTTTAACCCTTTTAAGTGTTCCGCTCCTTTATCTGAAAGTGGGATAGTAATATCTTAATTCCTAAGTTAATGAGAGTTCAGTGAATGGAATGCATGGAAACTGCCTAGTAGTCCCTGGTGGAAATAAACATTTAATACCTGCTCACTGTTACCATTCATTTTCGGTCCATACCCTTTGTACTTAAATTCAAGCTTGTTTCTTTCTAAATGATTTGTAACACATTTCCTATATAATGATTAAGGATATGAATCATTCACTTTAAGATATAGGCAGTAAATATTTTCCCAGGTTTTCATTTGCCTTTTAATTTTGTTGTTCTTTTTTCAACATATAAGGCGGCAAGTGTGTGTGTGCGTATTTAAAGTGCCAATTTTTCCATTTTCCTTTACAGTCTGTGTCTCTGCTGTTATATTTAGAAAGTCCTTCCCAGTATTTTCTTCAACATCTTACAGTTTCACTTTCTGCACTGAAATCCTTACTTCCCTTGGAATTCATCTTAGCAGGAGCTCTGAGGAAAGACCTTCATTTTTTTTCTTAATGTGTAGCCAGTTGTAACAACAAACGTATGGGATGTATCTTCTCCCTGCTGACTTGAAATGCCTCTTTTACCGGATCATCTCATGGATCCTTTGTTCACTTTTAAATTTTCTCTAATGCTCCACTGATTTCTCTCTACTCCCGCCCCAGTTCCACATTACTTTAATACGCCATAGGTTTATAACATCTGAGCATCCGAGAATATGCACTTTATACCCACCCACCCGTATCCCAGGATTACTGTCTGCTTTGAAAATGTTCGTGGTGATTCTCACCCACCCAGATTTCCAGATTGTACTGGAAAGGCCAATCTTGGCCAACCGTACTTATTGTCCTTCTAGAAAATCACCCACCTACAGCATCAGCCCAGTGGACAGTAGAGCGTCTGACCTCAGAATCCCAGCCAGTGCTGGGTGAACCAAGGTCCGGTCAGGGGCGCGTAGTTTGTGAGGGAAGAACCGGGCCAATCCAAATTTGAACGAGGGACAGTGCAGCGCTGGAGCTGGAGCTGAGCGAAGAGGGTGGGTGGGTGAAGCGAGTGATGTCAAGTCAGGGTTAGCGGGGGACAAGTGCGGGGGGGGGGAGGGGGGATGAATTTACAAGTAATTTCAGTGCTTTATGTCCTTCCAGAAAACTTGTTTTTTTCGAAACTTTTCTTCATTGCCATTAACGTTAAGCTGGTCTTCCTTTCCAGGGTTTGCATGTTATTTCAATAAATCTCAATTCATTAGCCGCGTCAGTGGTTCCAAACTGATGAGGCCACCCTCCGCAGCAAGCACCTGAATCCCTCGCAGGGATGTATTTCCAGGCCTCCGGGTGAGAC
>CM052805.1:15790162-15831446 GCA_028533885.1 Nasua narica | reverse complement strand
AAAATTGTTTAAAAATAGGAGAATCCTATTTCTCCCTGACTTCAGCCCAGAAGTCAGGGAGAAGATGCCAAGTAAATGCCTCAAACTCTTCCCATGTTTTTCAGTATCTAGAAACGGTGAGACCTGAACAGGCCTGGCTGGTTCTCCCAATTCAGAAGAAACAGAAGAGCAAGGCCTGATGATGAGGGTTGCTGACCAAACACAAGAAGGCATGGGGAGTCGTTGAAAGTATCTACGCAGCCCCTGACAGCCAGAGGCACCCGATAATCACGCAGAGTGATGAATGGCCCCCTCTCAAAGCCTACAGGAGAGGCCAGGAGCTGCCAGGGCCAAGGCCGAACGCAGGGGACTTGGAGAGTGCTAGAACAGCAGAGGGCAGTGGTGGCACCTGCTTCCTACAGGGCAGGGTCTGGAGTGAGAGCAAACCCATGCTCTAGCCGGTTTCGAGCTCTACCCAGCCTACCCAGCCGCCAGGGTCAAGGGACCTCTGTGTACTTTCAAGTCTCTCCGCCGTGGACTCCTTCTCCTTCCATCTTCCCCAAAGAAGTCTCATTTGACTAAATCCACATTTTCTCTTCTCCTTTTAGAAGGAGGGTGGGAGGGGCGCCTGGGGGGCTCAGTCTGTTAGGCATCTGCCTTCAGCTCAGGTCATGATCCCAGGGTCCTGGAATCGAGCCCCGCATCCGGCTCCCTGCTCAATGGGGAGTCTGCTTCTCCCCCTCCCTCTGTGACCTCTCTCTCTTTCTCTCAAGTAAATAAATACAAAATCTTAAATTAAAAAAGAAGGAGGAGGAAGTGGAGGAGGTGGGGATGGAGGGTGGGAGAGACCTTCCACGGACAGCTCCCACCTACAAATGTATTAAAATAATAATAATAATAATAACAACAAAAATAAAAACAATAACAATAACAGAAATGTGCTTAAAAAACACCACGATTGTCATCTCAGGTTATCTATCTGTCAACATCTAAACTTGGGAGATGCAGACTTCTCTTGAAAAATGAAAAAATCTGGACTTTGGTCTTTTAAAAAGCAGGAATTAAAAAAAAAAAAAAAACCACAAACTCTGGAGCGGGGTAGAGGCTTTTCCTCCCAGACGGGGTGCACACACACCAGACCGGCTCTCAACTCATTTACTCATCTGCCAGGACCCCAAACCACCCCTCTGGCTTCGAAGTTGGAAATCCTGATACATGGAATGGAATGCGTCCTTCCAAAGTCATATCTCCATATCTTCGCCGACACGTGTTGTCTTTTAGGTTTGTTTTGGTGACAGCGATCCTGACCCATGTGAGGTGGCATCTCGTGGTGGGTTGGATTCACATTTCTTGACCATGAGTGACATTGAGTGTTGGTTGTTTTTTTTTTTTTTCATGGACCTGTTGGCCATTCATAGGTCTCCTCTGGAAAAAAAAGTCTGTTCAGGTCCTTAGCTCATCTGGAGGATCCTCACAAAATTTGAAGAAAAAAAAAAAGTAGACCTTCCATATGATCCAGCAGTCTCACTTCTGGGTATTTACCCAAAAGAAATGAAATCAGGATCTCGAAGGGATAGCTGTATGCTCTGATCACTGCAGCACCATTCCCAATAGCCAACACGCAGAAGCAGCCTAAACGTCCACCAACAGACGGATGAATAAAGACAATGTGGTACGTACAGGCAATGGAATATATTTCAGGCTTTCAAAAAGAAGGAAATACTAATAACAGATAGGGTATGGCTGAACACCAATGGGGTATGGTGAGGACATGAGGTCAATGAACTAAGCCAGACGCGGAAAGACGAACACTGCCTAATTCCACTCAGATGAGATGTCTAAAACAGTCAAACTCATAGAATCGAAGCGGGAATGGTGTTTGCCAGACGCTGGGGAGAGAGGCAACAGGGGGAGTTACCAATTAATGGGCATCAGGTTTCAGTTAAACAACATGAATTAGCTCTAGAGGTCTGCACAATATTGTGCCTGTGGCCAACAGTACTGTATTGTGCTCTTAAAATTGTGTTAAAGTTGGGGCGCCTGGGTGGCTCAGTTGGTTGAGCGACTGCCTTCGGCTCAGGTCATGATCCTTGAGTTCCGGGATCGAGTCCCACATCGGGCTCCCAGCTCCACGGGAAGTCTGCTTCTTCCTCTGACCTTCTCTCCTCTCGTGCTCTCTCTCACTTTCTCTGTCTCTCAAATAAATAAATAAAATCTTTAAAAAAAAAATTGTGTTAAAGTTGGGGTTGTCTGGGAGGTGCAGTCGGCTGAGCATCCAACTCCTGATTTCGGCTCAGGTTGCAATCTCAGGGTCATGAGATCGAGCCCCACGTTGGGTTCTGCGCTCTGTGTGGGGTCTGCTTGAGATTCCCTCTCCCTCTCCCTCCGCCCCTCCCCCCTGCTTATGCTCTCACTCTCTAAATAAATAAATAAATAAAATCTTTTAAAAAGTGTGTTACGAGGGTAGATCTTATGTTGTGTTCTTTCTGAACTATAACGAAATGAAATAAAATAAAATAAATGATGATAAATAGTTCAATGAAAAAAAAAAAAAAGGCCAGCAAACTACTGCTGGCCGGGGTCACTGGTCTGATGGAAGGCTTTGGGGGTGGGGGAAGTGGAAGGGAACCCAGAAGGGCTTCTGGTTCCAGAGAAATGTCTGCTGCGTGGGAATTCATCAAGACGGACACTTTTCATAAACAGTTTTCCGCAGTTTTCAAAAACGTTGTGACCCCTGCAGACTAAACCTAGCACCTTTAATTCCAAATTCTGAACTTCCAAAGAGAGAATCTGATCGGTCCAGCTTGGGACAGATGTCCACATGCATATGGAACCAACAGGGCCAAGGCCGTCGGGTCCCAGAGTTTCGGGGGGCGCATAGCTGGAAAGGCAGTTCTCGGAGAAAAGGGTAGTCTGCTTCAGTGAGATTTGTCCAGATGGACACGGCTGAGGTTATGAGGCAGTTCAAGGTACTGAGTGAGAACACGGCCCTGGGGGCCAGACTCTCTGGGTTCGAATCCTGACTCTACCATTCACTAGTCATGTGACCTGGGGCAAGTCACTTAGTCTCTGAGTGCCCCAGTTTCCTCACCTGTAAAATGGGGGTGAGAACAATGGGATGATCTACAGTGTGAGGAAAGATAAAGAGTTATTCTACATAAAGTGCTTAAAACAGAATTATATCTATGAATGCCGGCTCTTGAATGTTACTATATTTTTAAAATATTGTATTGAGGGGCACCCGGCTGGCTCAGTCAGAAGAGCGCGGGACTCTCAAATCTGGGATCGTGAGTTCGAGCCTCGTGTTGGGTGTAGAGATTACCAAAAAATTAAAAATGAAAACTTAATAAAAATACTGCATTTAGAAATCCTAGAATTCCAGGACACTGGAGGTAGTAGGGGGAGCCATCGGGAATGCAAAAAGTTAGAGACAGTAGGGAGACTAGAAATGAGGTCTTCGGACTCCGGACTCCAGGACCTGCGCCTTTCGCATCCCTGCAGGCTGCCCCTCTCTCTCCAGGGTCATCTGCCTCTTGATTCCTCTGCTTCCCGCAAACCCGCAGGCTCCACAGGCTAAATCCCCGGGGAACTGCCTCTATCAGGCTCTGAGGCTGGTCAGCCCCCAACCAGGAGAAGCCAAAATAATTCATAAGACGTGGCATCTGCACCTCATTCACATCACGGCAGCCCTGCCCTTTCTGCACAGGAGAAACAGTTGGTTTCTGTTCTCGGGACGCCACGCATCACGGATTTGCTGCTTCCTCCACAGCGTGAAGCACTGCGTCTTTATGACGGTGAGACACAAGGGGGTATGGAGTAGCAATTACTTCTGACCTGCGCACACTGCTTCTGCACTGCGCGAGCCTCAGCAGACACAGGGCCAACGGGAGCTGAGGGAGCCCCGCGGTGGTCGGAAGAAGCGTGCTTTATCACACGGCCATCCTTGTATTAGACTCTCCCTCCAAGCAGCCCATGGGAGGTGTCAATGTATTTCCATTTTGCGGCAATCAAGACGCACGCACGCCGTACCAACAACAAGCCAGGACTTAGGAAACTCGCTCTCTAAGACCTGAGGGGACTGTCGGTGAGAATATTAGCGCCTACTCTGGGTCAGGAGTGGCATGCAGCCCTTACCGTGGATTAACTCATTTGATCTTCATCTTAATCCTCTTTTTACAGATGAGGAAACCGAGGCAGAGGTCAGGTCACTGGCCCAAGATGATCCAGCCAGTAAGTTAGTGGCAGATGCGGTCTTCAAACACAACCCTTCATGTTTCGTAGATGCACTACGATTCTGCCTTACAAGGGTTTCCAAACTCAACTACCCGTCAGAATCACCTGAAGGACTTTAAAATACTTATTTCCAGGCTCTCGTCTGCATTTTTTCCAGGTGAAGTCTGGTTTTAGCAGGCTCCCCCAAATAATCCATAAGAACTCAACCTATCTGTATTCTGCAAAGCACCATTTAGAAATCATAGTGGCGGTGTGTCGTTTTGATCTGCCAAACCTCTCTGCTTCCTTTTTTTTTTTTTTCCCTTTGAAAGCCGTCCCACCCGCACCGTGTTTACTGTGTTTGCTCTTGGAGAGAACACTGTAAAGACCCAACCAAGCGCTACTTAGGTAACATGGACTTGACCGAATAATCTCTCTTCTTCCAGAATGTGAATTTAAAACCAAAGAAACACAAGAACCAAAATCAGACACAGCTGTCCTGATCGTTCCGGTTTTCTTCCAATTCTCTAAAGTACATCATAGCTTTTCCAATAAATTCCTTTCTAACTTGACTTAACCAAACGAGGTTTCCTTTGCACGCAACCAAACATCACCATTGAATGAGCCAATGGTAGAAACCCACACCTCGCCCAGAGATCACCCATACGGCGTCAACGGCAACTGATCTTTGCTCCACTGAGATGGGGAGTTAATATCCTTGGACAGTAACCCGTTGCTTTGGGCTGCTCTTCGTTAATCCCAACACACGGTCCCCAGTTCTGAGTCTATCCTTTGAAGCTATCTAAAAAAACCCGTACAACAGCTCTTTGGATAATTAAATGGCCTCGGAGCTAGACAGGCCAACCCTCAGCACCTCCAAGCACACCCCGTTAGGCGTTCTTTTGGCATTTGGTAACACACACTCTGATTACGCAGCACTTCTGTTGTGAATGCAAGAGTTAGAGACTGCAATGCTACATAATGTAAGTAGAATGTATCTTCAGCAGAAGGATGTGTTTTCAGACTGAGACAGACACACTGCCTGCCTGTCCAGTTTAGACTGAATGACACCTGACGTTATTTATCCTTGAGAGATATAGATGGGTCTCCTTTGATCCAGGTGATGGCGAGATCTTACCATGATGCCAAGAGGGAGGCTGAACCTTAACTGCAGCGCCGCCTCCTGGAAGGAGCTAGATAGGCTCGGAGCATCAGAGCTGAACTGCAGGGTGTCTCCTGTTGGTGCTCCATGAGACTGAACAACCCGGGCTCTAAGAAGAGTGCAGTACACAGTTGTGTTGCTTTGTCTGAGCCAAGGAGACCAGCCAATGCCATAGGAGGAGGGGGGCCTTCTCTCTAAAACAGGGATGTCTTCTTGCCCCCAGTGCGGGGGTGGGAAACAGGCAGAGCTGGGACTTCCCTCCTCCTCTGGGGCCAGAGGCGAACTGGCCCAGGCTTCTCAGGGGCCAACATCTTACCAGGGGCATCTGAAGATTCTCATTCGTGGATAAGCTGGCTCCCAGCTGGTGGGAGACCTTAGGTTTAACCGCATCCAGAAGCAACTGCCACTTGCTTACAGTTCTACTCAAGCCATCATTCACATTTGATTTTAACTGAATGAAGTGGGAAGCCGGAGTCCACGCGGGAGGTGAAGTGGCACCCAAAAGAGGCAAGACTGGAGAAACCAGTTAAAGAATACCCTGAAGTCATCTCCAGAGCTCGGCAGGCAATGGTCTGGAATAAGACAGTGAGCAGAATGGACAGGTGGCCACTGAAACATGTGGAGAAAATGTAGCCTTCTGTTTTTACATGTGTGTGTATTTTTATGTTTTCTGATAACGGCATGCCATTCGCAATGCTTTGTTGTCTGCTTTTTTCACCAATATCTCAGGACTACATTTCCGTGTCAATAACATGTTAATTACTGTGGCTTTTTATTGAAGCGTCATTTGCCTATAATAAGGTACAGATCTGAAGCATACAGTTTCATGAATTTTGAAAAATGCAAACACTGGTAAAGGCATCATCCCAATCAAGATATAGAACATTTCCAGGTTTTAGCAGGCTGCCCAGATATTGTGACATTTTAATCGCCGTGCAGCACCCAAATATGGATGTGCTTTACTTACATACACCCTAACTGGCAGTCATTTAGGTAGTTTTGAAATTTTTGTTAGTATGAATACTGATGCAATGAATATCACTTTAGCTAAGTAAATTTGCATATCCTTAAATAATTCCTCAGCAAAAAAATTGCTAGAATTGTAATTCTCAGGTCAAAAAGGATTAGGTTTAATAATTATTAGGTCCGGGAAGTCATTTAGGCTTTTGATACATATTGGTAATATTCCCCCGAGAAGGATCATACTGATTTACACACTCACCAGGAATATATTAGAGCATTTTTCCCCTTCTACCTCCTGTGTATGCTTTTTGCTTGAATTCTATATCTTTTGATAGTATTACTAAGACCATGTTTTACATTTATGTGTGTTTTTGCAGTATATCTTTGCCCATTTTATTTTTAACCTATGTTTTAAGTTTCTCCTACACATTGCCTAGAATTATACGTTGTTTATCCAATCTGATAGTCTTCAACTTTTAGTACAGAATTTCAATACATTTACATTTGTTAGATAACTGATATTATCTGGTATTATCTGCCGTCACTTCTACCACCTTAATTTATCCTTCCCAGAGTTCATGATTCCTTGCTGCCTTACTTTCATCTTGGTTCTTAAATTTTGTTATATTGACCAAAACTTTGTTATTTTAATTCCTAGACTGTTTCTTTCACATTAAAAAAAGTCTAGTTGAGCCAATATGTCTAGACCAAGAATTAAATAGTATTAAATACCTTATTTAGCATTTGTTAATCTAGACTCATTGCTTACTATAGTCTACTTTTTTTAATTGAAGTATGGTTGACATACCAGGTATAGTTTACTTTTTATGCCAACTTTATTAGGTTATGCTGGTAACTGTGATCAAGCTAGCTTATAATAACAAAATGTGGTAGCTATTGATTTTGTCAGCCCATCAAAGCTTCCCACCCCTGTCTCCTTATAACAAAGACTGCTCTCTGAGCCACAGGGATGTCATATGAACTGTTAAGAGTTCATTCTCCCAACAACAAAGAATCAACCAATCAGAACCCTTCCCTGATTATGAATGCAGAAAGAAAGCCCAATTCCTCTGCTGGGATTTCTATTCTCCCTTGGGGTCAACTATCACCAAGTTGGCAGATGTATTTATAGACGTGTCCTGTCTACAGTGGGAGCAAAGGAGGCAAGGACAAACCAGTCGGGGTCCCAGCAGGAAACGGATGACACACTCAACCTAAGAGAGTTTAAGGGAGGTTTCATAAAAGGACCACTTTGAAAGATACAGGCATGGTGCTGGGAAGCCAGGGGGGATAGTGCAGTAACCGGAGGTGAGTAAGAGCAAAGGGACAAGGGCAAAGAGTAGCTCCTGGAACCCAAGCAGAGAACTGTCTTGAGAGGAACAGCAACCTTTGATCAAAAGGCAGAGCCAAGATAACCCATGATAAATACCCAGCCCACTCTCCCCTCACCTTCCAATCTCCTACTGGTCCCTCCCTACTGAGCTGGACCCAACCAGAAGTCAGGGGGTAAATGGAACCCCAACTGGCACAGTCCGTACAGGTCAGTCTCTCAGGGAGAAAAGAGAGCAGATTCAGAATGGCAAATACGACTGCTGGCACAGCTGATGAGGGCCAGGGTAGCAGAGTGCAAAATGGCCACGGACTCTCCATCCCTGAGTGGTCTTTGTAGTAGGTCTTTGTTGCTCCTCCTCTCAAGGGCTGAGGCCTATTTCTCCACCCCCGAGTCTGGTCTTAGCCATAACAGGTGTAACACAAATGAAGGCTGGATGACCACCTGTGCTTTGGGGATTTCCCTCTCCTGCTGCACTTGGAACCGCAGGCCGGTGTGTGCATGTGCCAAGGCCAGCCTGCTGGAGGAGAAGAGACCTCACGGAGGAAAAACACAGTCCCCAAGCCGACAGGCTGCCAATCGGTGGTCATGTCAGTGAGGCTATCCTAGGTGATCTAGCACCAGCCGAGTCTCTGGCTGGACTAAGACAAAGCCGAAAGAAGATCAGTCCAATAGACGCACATCAGAAGAATCACCCAAGTAGCCCAGAGAATCATGAGAAAAAACTAAATGACCACTGCCTCAAGCTTCTACATTTTGGGATGCTTTGTTACCCAGCAAAGCTAACTGATACAGCTGATAATCTGAACGCACCTTGCAGGCATCGAGGCCTCAGTTCCAGTATCTGAGGCCCTTGTCCCTGAAGCTTACTTATTCCATTCCCAATGTCCCTCCCATGAGCCAATCTGTCTTCCTATTGCTAATTTGAGTTGGATTCCTCTCACTTTCAATTAAAAAAAATTGTGAAGCTTTACTTTTCTTCTCTGTAATCTGATGTAGTTTAAAATGCACAGAAATCCTTCATTCCTCTCAAGTTTAAGACCATTTACCCACGAAGCCCATAATTTTGGGAGAAGAAAAGTTTCTTGGGCAATGTTCTCATTTCTTTTTTGGTTACTCGCCTATTCTGGTTTCCAATTTCTTCTTGAGACAAAATTGGCAAGTTAGAATTTCCTAGAAAATCATCCATTTCAACCAGATTTTCAAACACATTTTTATACATATTCATACATTATATATATAATATATACGTATTCTTTTTAATATATACATTCTTTTTAAATCTTCTATTTTTTTATTAAATCTTTAACATTTAGCTCATGATTTATCATTGTTAATATATTTCTTCATAAAGTAAGACTGGATTTAAAAAACACAAATAGGGGGCACCTGAGTGGCTCAGTGGGTTAAGCCTCTGCCTTCGGCTTAGGTCATGATCTCAGGGTCCTGGGATCGAGCCCCGCATCGGGGTCACTGCTCAGCAGAGGGCCTGCTTCCCCCTCTCCGTCTGCCTGTCTGCCTACTTGTGATCTCTTTCTCTCTGTCAAATAAATAAATAAAATCTTTTTAAAAAATCTTTAAAAAACACAAACAGAGGGGCGCCTGGCTGGCTCAGTTGGAAGAGTATGTGACTCTTGATCTCAGGGTCATGAGTTCAAGCCGCACACTGGGTGTGGGGATTAAAAAATAAACTTTTTTTAAAAAATTAAAAAATCAAATAAAAACCCAAAAGGACACGCTCAGCATCAGTGTGCATCATATTTAACTGCCCTGACCCAGTGATGTAATCGGGAGGACACAGGGCATAAAATGGGCTTAATTCTGCATCTTGACTATAAACGATAAGAAATCATTGCTAAAACCATAAAATGTTGAAGAAAGCATCTTTAGACAAAGCAGCTAAAGAATCCTTTTGTAACTTCTGTACTGCTTGGCACAGGGCCCTCGCTCAACAAAATTAGCTATTATCATCGGCTATTAATCCTTGGCAGGTCGCAAGTTAACCTGCATCCCTTCTTCAGTAGGAGAGACTCATCTAGGTATTAATAATAATTCAGAAACCATTTGCTGAGTGCCTTTTTTTTTTTTTTTTTTTTGGTGTCAGACACTATTCTGGATGTGGCTTAAGCCATCTCTCGTTGAATATTCACTGGAGAAAAAAATAAAAGAACTATGATTTAGGTATTACTTCCCCCACTTTAAAGAGAGGAACTAAGGATCACAGAACATGAATTATTTTCCCCGATCCCTGGAGCAGTAAGTAAATGAGAGCAATGGAATTTGACACCAAGGTTTTCTGGCTCCAGAGTCCAGGCTCTTTTCTCAGACTTGGAGGTTGTGTGTCAAGTTGTGGAAATGGAGACAGCAATTACCTCAGAAGGGCATGTCCGGGGTGGAGGACTGTAGAGAATTAACAGCACATTCAAGATTTGGGGACAGAGAGAGCAATCGAAAGGCCCTGAACTACTCGTACCAAGGGCTTCCTATGTGGCGGGCGCTGGGCTAAGCACTTTCGCATAATGGCTTTTTAATCCACTTGTTGTTGATTCTCTTGTGTTTGTTGTTAACTTTTTTTTTTTTTTCATTTTAAGGATGTTTTCAAAAAATTATTACAACAAACCTATGTGGCTGGTACTAATATCCTAGTTTACAGAGAAGGAAACTGAGACACAGAGAAGGAAAATGATCAACCTGAGGTCCTCCTAATGAGTAACTTCCAGAGTCAAGACCTGACTTCACATATGTCTGACTCCACAGTCCTAACCACCATTGTCTTTGGACATGATCAAGAAATTGCCTAGCTTTCCATCTGTAGCTGGAGATAGCTAAGGCATATAGGAACATGGGGAAGGGAAATAATGAGATGCATTCTCCTACGAAGTTGGCTATGACTCCTCTAACCACACTGACATCTGTGGGCCTTTTATGAAGTCCAGCGCGATGGTCCCCAGGAATTCTGTTCTACCACTCAGGTCAACAGGGTCTCAGTAACTGACCAGAGACTCTTCCCCCACCACTCCCATGAAGAGTGGAGTCTTATTTCCTTCCCACTTGAATCTGGGCTTGGTCATCGGACCACTTTGCCCAGTGGGACATTATCAAACATGGTATGTGTTTGGGGCACGCTCTCTTGCTCTTCCCAGAGCCCTGAAACCACCATGTGAACAAGCTAGGGTAAGCCCGGTGGAGGATGACTGGTTATGTGGAGGAGAACCAAGGGCCAGGCTGACAAGCTGCTCACGGCCAGTCATGTGAGTAGGGCCATTCTGGAGCATCCTGCAGACACAGGCAAGAATTCCTTAAATTTTGTGCCCAGGGCAAGTACCTTGCTTGACTCAATCCAGTTCCGGTCCCAAGACTCAAGTTCCCTTTTCGCGTTCTGAGAAGATCTCTCGGGAGGTTGTGTATGTGGGTAGTATTCTAAGTGCTGGGTAACTAGAATGGCATGTGTAATGTTTCTGGCGGTACCGGAGACTTGTTTTCTCTCCAAGGTCCAAGAGACAGCAGAATTGAGAGTTTCCAACCAGCGGAGACCAAGACCCTGCCTGCAGATGACCAGAAGTTAACACCCAAGAACTCTGCCATATTTTAAGGTCCTCCTTTGGCCAATGCCTATATATATTGTCTATTCCCACTTGCGTGGAATGGTTGGGTCACTAACTGAAGTCACTGGGACAGACCCTGGTTCATGAAGTTTCCTCAGGTAGCCTGATAAACCTAATGTGATATCAGGACCTATCTATAGAACACCAACTACACAAAGTTCTACTGATGTCCAGAATATTCCCTGGCTCGGACTGGGTTTTGAATAGTAGAGGATAGAGGACGGACCCTAGCACGTTCTCTTTGCATAGACAGAGACCGTGCTTGCGCGCTCCATGAGTTCGCTGCACACTGGTTCCTCTAAGGTCACCCAGGAGGAGGGCATCCCTCCACGACTGCAGGAGTCTCACCGACAGCCAAACGAGAGCCTGGCCAGGTTGGTGAGCAGGTGTGGCCAGATCTTTAATCACGTCTCCAGCCACGGACAGGAAAAGGTCAATGAACTGTGTCAAGCCAGTTGAGGAGTCTGGACCAATTCATCATCATCGGTGCCAGCTGACCTTCTTGGAACCTTGTCCAGATATAGAATCATTCCAAGTTGGCTGCCAAATCCTGTGCACGCTGGCTGCGGGGAGTACCGCCCGCCCTCCCCACCCCCGAAGCAGTGAATGGCTGGGCTGCTCCATTCATACAGACAGGGGTCTCCTACTGCTTATGGAGCCTACACGCTCTTCGGAAGGCCTGCCAAGTGACAGGCAGAGGGCCTGCTAATTCTTCAGACTTCCGTGGTAGCCATCTGTCCTTGCCGCCTGCCCCACATATACTCCCTGTTCTTCATTATCACGGCCATCATCATCCTCACACAGATAGCTCTTGCCATGCACCAGACGCTTTTATAGATACAGAGACACCGGGAACTCCTAAGATGGGGGACTATGATTTTATCCATTTTTCAGCAGGGGGATCTCAGGCACAGATTTAAGTCCTTTGCTTTGCCCAAGGTCACAGGTGTCAGAGCCTAGCCATGCTGGCTCCAGCCATAGTCTATGATTTTAGCCAGTACACTTCTGCTTCCCCGGTTCTCTGAGGGACCACGCCTCCCTGACTCTTAAACCACGGGGTGGCCACAGGGCTTCCTCACCAGGGCGTAGGCACGTGACCAGACCTGGCCAATCAGCATAAGCATGCTTCTGGCTACGTGTAAAGCAGAGCACAATGATACATTAGCTCTGGTCACCGATAAGACAGAAGACCATAGGTATCTCAGCCATCACACTCCCTTAGGAGCGAAGCAAGGCTTCCTAAAACTGAAACCAAGACAGGAAGCCTAGCCAAGGAAGGGAGGAAATAAGTTCAGCACCTCGATTCATTGTGTCTGAAGCCAGTCCACCCTCTGGCTTTTCAGCTCCGGGGACCAAAAGTTTGCCTTTCCACATAAGCCAGTTTGAGTGGAGTTTCTATCTCGGGCAATGCAAAAAGCCAAAGAATATGGGCCAGATAGAGGAAATGCCATCCTCTTGGCTGCCGTGTGAGACTCAAGCCTCGGGCTTCAGGAACCTTCAGAGCTCCGTAACGGAGCCAGGCTGTGCCCCCAAACTTCCCTGCCTATTTTCCTGGGGATGAGAGAAGGAACTGCACTTAAAGGGCCGGGAGGTGTGTTCTCAGAGAACATGGCAAACAGTTTCATCTTCATCTCTGCAGACAAATCTGGAAGGTCTTTCATTGTTCATGCTACGTGAGGTCCTTAGCCCCAAGTACCAGTTTCTAAGCAAAGGAAACGCCTTCCAAGCTCCAGAGTGTTCGTGTTGCTGTAATGACAGTTACGTCCCTGATTTGCAGCGAAAGGGCAGATGACCACTTACAGAAGGCCGACAACAGTCCACAAAGGCAATGACAGAAGGCAGCCACCACTCACTTCTTGGCAAGCTGTCCACTGTCATGTCTAAGTGGGTAAGGACAGGACCAGTAATGAAGACCATGCCAATGGGGAAAATTCCAGAAAGGTAAACCAAAGCAGGAACAAAATAAGAGGGCTAGGGGTGACAGTAGCATGTGGGGTCTGCTGAACGCAACTCTTCACTGAGCCAAGGGAGGAGCATGCATGGTGGAAAGGCCTACCACGGCAGTTTCAGCAACGTGGACAAGAATACCCCAAATGATGAGACTTTACCAAGAGGAGCCTCTTATCTCACATATGCAGTCTGGGCTCACAGTGGGCTCAGCAGCTCACCAATGTCATCAATGACCCAGGTTCTTTTGACTCTTCCACTCTGCCATGCTCAGGAGGCAAATGCATCTCCCTCATTAACACAAAAGTGCTGCCACAACCCCATCCACTGCATCCTCACACAAAAATACCCAACAGGAAAAAAGGATGTGCGCCCTTATCAGAAAGGAAAGTCTCTCCTGGAAGCTCTCCCCAGACTTCCCCCCAGGTCTCCCTGAGTAGGACTGGGTCACATGATCATTCACTAACTACAGGGGAGCCTGGGATGCAAGTATCAGGCATTTCCAGCTTTTAGCATGAGAGGCAGCCTCTGCCAGAAAGAAGAGAGTGAGGGCTAGGAAAGGCTGTTGAGGAAGTAATCAACAATGTACTCCAAGCTTTGGACAAACTTAAACCAAGGCTTCTGCCATATCCTTATAGAGCCCATGGGGTCATTCCCTTAATGGTTTCCTTAAACCAATTTATCTTTTGTTCAACCTAACCTTTACTTAGGTAGGAAATTTTCCATCTCTACCATAAATTCAAAACCTACTAGAGAATCTACTAGATACATTTTTCCAATCCATATTAAAAGAAGTTCGTACTGATTAAAATAAAACGTATTTGGGGCCCCTGGGTGGCGCAGTTGGTTGAGCGACTGCATTCAGCTCAGGTCATGATCCCGGAGTCCTGGGATCGAGTCCCACATCGGGCTCCCAGCTCCATGGGGAGTCCGCTTCTCACTCTGACCTGCTCTTTCTCACTCTCTCTCTTTCCTAATAAATAAATAAAATAAAATCTTAAAATAAATAAATAAATAAAATGTATTTGCCTGTTTTACCCAGAAGGATACCCTGCCCCACCAATGGCAGCCAGGTTTTGGGACGCATGGTAGCAGGATAAACTCATGTCCCTCCTAATTCTTGGGCCCTGGTATCAAGAATTCCCTAACAAAGAGCTGTAAAGTACATCCTAAGGTACCATCCTAACTACCTTTTTAGATCAGCAGGAGCAATTTAGCATTTCACCACCACTCTCCATGCCCCTGCCATAAAGACGAAGACATTCAGCAAAGTCACAGTAGGGGAAACGGCTGGTTTCCTGTACTGTCCTACCCCTGCTCCCAAAATGTTTTGTTTTGTCCTTCCTGTTCAAATGAAAAATGTCTCAGAGGCTGTAGGGACCACCCCATGTTTTAGAATAAGGACAGTCTGTTTTTGTTTTTGTTTTTGTCTAAGCACTGCCATCTTTATCCAAAAGGATGCACTGACCATGGACGGAGAGATGGGCTCCAGCGCCCGTTACTTACATCAGAGGCTGGGCCTTTGTCGGCGCCTGGGCAGGAGAAGGTGACAAATTCATGGCACCGCTTGTGCACGACAAAACAGCAGACTGCAAAAGAGAAAACAGGGGTAGGAGGGAGGGAGGGAGGAAGGGAGGGAGGGAAGAAGGCAAGTGGAGAGGCGGAAGAGAGGGAATGGGGGGGGAAGACATCATTAAACCTGGACTTCGCAACAAGAAAGGTCTTGTACCAGAACGAACACCAGCTTCAGCTTCCCCACCTTGCCCTTTACTGAAAACAAACTGCTGCAGCATCCGGCAAATCGGTTCAACTTCTAAAGGTAACCAGGGTTCAAAAGATCACAAATGCTCAAAATCACACCTACCCACCCACCCCCCAAAGAGCCCTTCAGCTGTTGGGTCTTGCGCTGCTTTTGAAAAAGGACGTGGTTTCTTAGATCGGTACCACATGAAGTAGTAGTCGGCTTGGGTTTCGGTCCGGAATGCACAAGGAGTACATACATTTAAACACTAGAATCATGCTCAGAGAGACATGCACAATACGAAAGACCATGTAGAAAATCAGAGTGAGCAGGCACGGCAGACCTGTGCCCCCTCTCGCCCAGGCGCAATGCCAACTGACTGCAAGAGGGGAGGGAAAACTTTCAATGTTTCCTTTGTTACTCTAGTAGTTTTCCACCGAACACACACATCCGTATACGTGAACCCCAATTTAAAGGCGGCGAGGATATGGCTCCCCCATATCTATCGCTTGGGGGAAGGGGAGGTCAGAGACTGTCTTACATCTAACTTTTACAAACTCGAAATGGGGGGATTCTGGAGAACACGTACCACCACGCGGGAGGGACCGGCTCAGAATCTTTCCAAAGAGCATTCTCAATGAATAAAAACAGGCCAGGAAAGCTCAAGACGATCCCCAGTGAGAGAAGGGAGCTAGGCAGCAACGAGTGGCTGCTAACATCACAAGAAGATTCGACCTGCCTACCGAGCAAAGTACTGGGAAGTGCTCCGCCACCTACGAGGTCCTCTTGCTAGAATAATCGAACCTGAATCAGTGCAAGCCTTTTGATCCAACGACCAATTTACAGAAAACACAAGTGACGGAGGCATGTGTGAAATGACATCACGGGGAAGCAATCGGAAAAAAAGAAATTTTTTAAATACACAGCGATGCTCCCTCTTCCGTTGGCCCTTTCCCCGCTCACATGTGTGCTCACGCTCTCGCTCTCAAATAAGTCAGTAAAATCTTTAAAAAAATAATTTGGGGGGCACGTAGGTGGCTTGGTTGGTTGGTTCGTTGAGCATCTGACCCTGGATCTCAGCTCAAGTCTTGATCTCAGGGCCATGAGGTTAGCCCTGCATTAGGCTCCACACTGGGCAGGGAGCCTACTTAAAAATTTTCAGTATGAGGAAGGAGAAAGGGAGGGTTATAGCTGAAAAAGTAATTAGTCATGATTGGGGCGCCTTGGTGGCTCAGTGGGTTAAAGCCTCTGCCTTTGGCTCAGGTCATGAACTCAGGGTCCTGGGATGGAGCCCCACATCGGGCTCTCTGCTCAGCAGGGAGCCTGCTTCCCCCTCTCTCTCTGCCTGCCTCTCTGCCTGCTTGTGATCTCTCTCTCTCTGTCAAATAAATAAAATCTTTAAAAAAAAATTAGTCATGATTGATTATTACTTGAACCCGAGTGATGGACACATGAGGATTATTCTACTAAGCAATCTACCTTATTGGGGGAAATCGGAGGGGGAGATGAACCATGAGAGACTGCGGAATCTGAGAAACAAACTGAGGGTTTTGGAGGGGAGGGGGTGGGGGGGTTGGGTGAGCCTGGTGGTGGGTATTGAGGAGGGCACATATTGCATGGAGCACTGGGTGTGATGCATGAACAATGTATCTTGGAACACTGAAAAAATAAAATAAAAAAAAATAGATGTTTGATATTTCCCACAACACAAAAATTTTTTAATTCCCATGGTTGGCAACCAAGAAGAGGTCCAAAGGGGCCAATTTCTTTTGCCTTTGCTTACTCCCTTTTCTGTTTTAATAGCTACTGCATATTAGAAGTTATAGATGCTTTGTATAAAGACATTTGTGTCAAGTCGTGCACACGCGTGCATGTCTATGTGTGTGTGTGTGTGTGTGTGTGTGTGTGTCCCCTCTCTTGCCTATACGTCTATGAATCCTGAGAGATATTTATGAACAGGAGTCAACCAAGGCCAGTGATGGTTATCTCTGGGCAGCAGGACTGCCGACCGTGTGAACCAGACCAGTGACTTCGGGACAAATGCACCGTGATGACGACTGTGACCGGAAGTCCTCTGGAGCACCATCTCTGGCCTTGCTCCTTCTTTCTTGTCTAACCACACCCTCAAGTACATCGCTGGAGCACAGCACCTTGATGTGCTCTGGAGCTATGACTGTGACCCACGACTGCCCTTGAGCATCCCCCCCAGAAGTCCGCCAACAAGTACTCCCCAGCTTCTGGGGCAGGTCCTCCCAAGGCGGGGGGAGGTTTGTGCAGGTCTACTCGTCTCGCAGACACACAAGACCTGCTTGTGTCCTAAATTATTACTTAATAATAATGTGTACTAAATTATTTCTTATCAGCTGGACTTGGCCTTTTTCTTTGGAGGCCATTTTGCATACAGCTCCCTTTCACAGAACACCCGTTATTTTCACTTTCGACCTTACATTTTTCTACGTCGTTCAAAACGTTTACGAGGACTATATACCAGTTATATAATCAGCTAAAACAAGCCTACATCCACTTTGAAACAAAATCAAGAGTCAAAGAAAAACATAGGTCAGGGGATGAAAACTATTACTGCCCACCCTGGGAACTCGGTGACTGGGCTGGTAACCGAATGGGCATGGCCGAGAGGAACGTGGCAAACTGGAAGTCTAAACTGAGGGGCTGTCCCAGAATTCCACAAAAAAGGGCCGGAAGGAATAAAAGAAACGCTGCAAAACCTGTACAATAGAGCCAAAAATTTAATACGCATCTGAAAAGATTCAAGAGAGAATAGTAAAGGTGGAATCAAAGAAAACAGAAAAAGAAAATTCCCTGAAGATGAAGAAGAATTTGAGTCATTAAATTGAAAGGAATTATCAAGCATCCATAGGTACGAAGGAAGACAAGACTGAAGGGTGAGGGTATCTGAGATCATTCCAACACATCCAGCAGGAAGAGGACAGAGGGAAGATTATCGACAGAACAAAAATAATTTTGACATCAGGTTTCTCCTCTGTGGTTCTGAATTCTAGAATATGATAGAGCAGTATCTTCAAAGGCTTAGGAAAAGTCATAGGAAAAGTCATTTTGACATAAAACCTCATACAAAGTATTGATCTCTGGTATTCCAGAGAAGGTCCAGAGTAAAGACCTTTCCAGAATACAAGGAATTAGAAAATTTACTTCCCACAAAAGTAGTACTAGAGTGTATACACTCCACAAAACAATAACTAAAACAAATGAAAAGAGGCAGAAACAATAGTGGTGAAAGAAAGAACAGAAGAACAAAGAGGGAGGGGTGCCCAGCTGGCTCAGTTGGTAGAGCGCCTGACTCTGGATCTCCAGGTTGTGAGTTCGAGCCCCACTCTGGGTGTAGAGATTACTTTAAAAATTAAAAATCTTAACACAAACACCCACACAAACACACGTGTGTGTGCGCGCACACATACACACATAAAGAGAGAGGAGAGTGGGAAGAATCTAAGTCATAAGAAATGGGGGTGGGAGAAGGTCCGTAACGTGGAGATTTGCTGAGAGTCTTATTTCGTTCCTCAAGAGGATATAGATACTGAGAAACCCCATGTTAGGCATTGTAAGTTTGAATATGTGTGTTAACAATTAAGAACAAAAAGGGTGCCCAGGTGGCTCAGGCAGTTAAGCGTCCGACTCTTGCTTTCAGCTCAGGTCATGATCTCAGGGTCATGGGATCGAGCCTCACGTGAGGTTCCCCGCTCTCTGTTTGAGATTCTCTCTCCTTCTCTCTCTCTGTCCCTCCTCTCCCATTTACGCTCTCTCCCTCTTTAAAAAAAAAAACAAAAAACAAGGATAGAAATATTATGCACACTACTAAAAGAAAAAACTGGACAAAGAAAACTCAATCCAACTACACTTCAAAAGGCCTTTCCACATGCCCCGTTTTCATATAAACATTATTCTTTTCTTTTTTTTCTTTTTACTTTTCTATGGCATGACTTGCACTTTAAATTCTTTAATCCATCTGTAATTTCTTGCCACCTGGTGTGCACGGGAATCTACTTTGCCCCTCCCCCCCCCAAAAGGTAATCAATTGTCCCAATATGTTTTATTGAATAACCCGTCCCTTCCCCACTGATCTCAAATGCCAACTTTATTATATGCTAAATAATTATATAGGCTGGGGTCTGTCTTCGGCCTTGTGTTCTGCTCCACTGCTTGGTCTTGGAGTGCAGCGATATGGGCTTTAATTATAGTCGCTTTAGAATATGTTATATCTTGGCAGGGCAAGTCCTCTCTCATGATCCTTACTTTCAACATTTTCTGGGCAACCACTGCATGTTTATTCTTCCAAGTGAACTTCAGAATCAGTTTACCAGGTTTTTAAAAATACCAATGGGATTTTATTGGAATTGCATTTAGTCAGCCCCCCCTCCCCCCACCGCTGTCAAAGAAACACTTACTGGAACTTTGACTGAAATTGTCCCAAACTTAGAAATGAAATTCCAGACAGCTGACACATTTACAACAACAAGTCTTTCTATAAGGAAGAGGAGGTCCCCTTGTTAAAATCTGACTTCGTGTCTCCCAGTGAAGTCTTTGATTTACTCCATACATTTCTCATTTAGTATTAGAAGAGGGACTCTTTTTTTAGGTGATTGGGATTTGGACATTTTTTTTCCATTTTGTTTTCCAACTGGTGATGGTTGACAAATAGGGAAGCAATATATTTATTTTGTAAGCATTTTTTTTAACTCTTAATAGTTTTTTGGGGGGGTCACAGTTGCTTTCTTTGAGTTTTCCAGGTGGAGAATCACATGAGCTCCATTTATAATACTTTTCCTTTACCCTCTCTGATAGATATGCCTCTTTTCTTTCCTTATATTTTCCCCTCTTCTCATATTTCCATGTCTAGAACTTTCAGAACACTGTGGAACCAAAGAGATGAAAACAGTCCATTCTGAGCTTTTAGCAGCTTGACTCCTCCCTCACTCTCTTCTCAAACGCTTAGAATTGGTATTTGCCTTGGAAACTGTCCATAGCGTTCTCTTCAATGTGTGTCCACAGTGTGTGTCCATCTGGGATGATGAAATGCCCCTTCTTATTCCTTCTTCACATTGTATTGTTAGGTAGTCTCTCTTATTTTTTCTAGAGGTTTGTCCCCTTCATTGTCTATTCTATTATTCTACCATTATATATTCTTTTTTTTTTTTTAAGTAGGCTCCACACCCAGCATGGAGCCCAATGCGGGGCCCAAACTCATGACCCTGAGATCAAGACCTGAGCTGAGATCAAGAGTCAGGAACTTAACTGACTAAGCCACCCAGGCGTCCCCTTTTCTACCATTAAAGATGTTGATATAGGACGCCTGGGTGGCTCAGATGGTTAAGCGACTGCCTTTGGCTCAGGTCATGATCCTGGAGTCCCAGGATTGAGTCCCAGGATCGAGTCCCACATCGGGTTCCCTGTTCTGAGGGGATCCCTCTTCTCCTTCTGACCTCTCCCCTCTCATTCTCTCTCTCTCTCTCTCTGTCTCAATTAAATAAAATAAATCTTTAAAAAAAAAAGACGTGGATATATTTCTCAAACAGACTGCATTTTCCCCCCTACATTATTCATTGCTACTAGTACTTTTATTTGTCCTGCTTAGTGTAATTGTACTACTTATTCATATTTGTACTTGTATCACTTCCTGGTTAGCTATATGAATTTGGGAGTCGGGTGGCCTGGTTTGGATCCTGCATCATTTGCAAACTGTAATACTTGGGTACATTATCTTTTCTCCCTTTGCCTCAGCTTCTTCTCTGGAAAATGGTGGTAATAACAGCAGCACCCATATCATAGGGAAGTTGTCGGAATTAAATGAATTAATCCACGTTCAGAACTGTGCCTAGCATATCCCGAGTTTTCGACAAATGCCTGCTGCTACTTACTGTTCTTTCTCAAGCTTCTTGAGTGAACTGCTCAGTTAATTTATTCCCGTTCTCCTTCATTAAAAATTAAAGATTTTAGGGGCGCCTGGGTGGCTCAGTCAGTTAAGCAGCTGCCTTCGGCTCAGGTCATGATCCCAGGGTCCTGGGATCGAGCCCCGCGTCGGGCTCCCTGCTCAGCAAGGAGTCAGCTTCTCCCTCTGCTTCACCTCTCCTTCCCCCAAGCTTGTGCTCTCTCTCTCTCACACACACACACAAATGAATAAATAAAATCTTGAGAAATTTTTTTTTAAATTAAGCATTTGAAAGCTAATAACCTCCCTTCCAAGTACAGCTTTGGTGGCATCCTGTGTCTCATACAGAGCTGCCATTTTTAAGTTTTAAATAGCCAGCCCTACTACTTTTCTTTATGGTCTTTCAGTTAGTCTATCAGGGTTCTAATTTCTTCTTCAACCCAGAACAATTTAGAGAAGCTGTTCCCCAACACCACTGACGAATCATCTCGTTAGTCTTTCTTCAAAACATCTAAAATAACCGTTAAGGTCTTCATCATCCTTAGTCTCTTTGATGGAGAGGGGGGCTCCTCTCTAGGCTCCAATTCTGATACATAAGTGATACTTAGTAAACCAGTACTTGGTGAAGGAACAAACAAAAGAATGAATTATCATCAGCCACAGAAAAAGAAGAAAACCCAGTCAACCTCACAGCTCCTGGCTGGCCTTGCGGAGACCACCACCACCACGGACAGGGGTAGTGGTACTAGCCACTGTCAAGGTCTCTTGAATGCAGCCATCCAGTGAACCACGAAAATAAGTAATCCCTCCTCAGCAAGGTACCAGGTGACTTGACTACCCTCTATGGAGCACAGTCTATGGAGAAGCTGGGAACATACTGGAAGGTTGATGGGCTTCGGGTGCGTGACCTTCCTATACACATCGTGTTTCTGAAAGTTATGCAAATCAAATTTCCCATTAACTAAAACACTATAAAGAAAAGTAGTAGGGCTGGCTATTTAAAGAAACAAACTAAATCTTTTTGTGATACAAATAAACACCCCCTCATTTCTGTTTGGCAAATTTCAGGGTAAAACCAGTTTTGCTTAAATAAGAGACAACACTTCCTGAGCTGCTGAAACTCGCACCAGGTCCTACTTTCAAACAGGTACCTGGTAAGAGCCAAGAATTCCTCGATGCTTCATGGTTTATTCAATAGCTCTTTGCTCTGCAGAAGTTAAAAGCCTGCAGCCCTCAGCCTCCGGAAGCCAGCCTGTAGCCGCTTTATTAGGGAGGCACAATACAGCCTCCAACTCAAATGCCGAGGGGCCAGGTGAGCAATGAAAATGTCGGAGAATGCATGCATGACCGGTCTAAAGGGGAAATTGCCACTCAGCTCCGGCAGGGAATGAGATAAAGTTCCAGCTCTGGCCGCCTCCACCCCTCCCTTATTCCAAGTAGGGTCAGGAGGTCCCCGGCCAGCTTTGTAGGTAGAAGAATGCCTTCCCTCAACCCTCATCAAGCACGCCCACATCCCAATCCCTGGAATTTGGGAATGTTACTTTGCGTGGGAAGAATGGACTTTGCAGGTGGGATTAAATTAAGGATCTTGAGATGGAAAATTATTCTGGATTATACTGATGGACCAAGGTAATCGCAAGGGTCCTTACGGGATGGGGCCAGGAGGGTCAGAGTAGGAGATGTGACAACAGAAGCAGAGTTTGGAGCGGTGATGCCTTTGCTGGAAAGGAACACAAGGCGAGGAGTGTGGGCGGCCTCCAGCAGCTAGAGAAGGCAAGGAACACACTGTCCCCTGGGGCATCCAGGAGGAATGGAGCCCTGCCCACACCTTGATATTAGCCCCATAAGACCCATTTTCAGACTTCTGACCTCCAGAACTCTAAGATTATAAATTTGTGTCATAATAAGCCACCCCGTTTGCAGAAACTTGCTGCAGCAGCCATAGGAAAATAATGTCCCAGCTAATGGTTGATCCCAGAAGCAGAAGACTATAGTTAAAGACCCAGGAGACTTCTCCGAAGCATCTGCACGAAGAACGCCTTGGGATCCCAGCTTTGTTTCACACCGCACCCCACCCCCAAAGTCCCAGTTCTAACCACTATGTGAGCCGCGTCACGACCCTATGAGGAAGACGTGCCCACCAGCGTGGTGTCGACAGGGGGGCTGATGCTCAGAGAGAAATGACGTGCCCGAGGGCGCCCCGCTCGTCCGTGGCAGCGTCTGTGTTTGAAACCAGGTCTGTCTTCCTCCAGAGCCCACACGCCACTTACACGGTGTCGCTGCCTTTGTGTTTGTCACCTCTCTCACTGTTCCAGAAGAAATCCTCCCCCGCTTTCCTCACCCCCGCCATCCAGTCAGTTGCTAAATTCTACGGAATCTTCCTTCGCAACATCTTTTGTGCCATATCCTCCCGTGCGTTTCCCCGCTGATGCCACCCGAACTGCCCCCGGCGACTCGGGCAGGCACTCCTGCCACCGAGCCTTCACTGGGCTCCCCAGAAACGGAGGCGTCCGCCTTGACAGCCCACCCCAGGCGCCAAGGTTTTCCACAGCCACAGAGTAGACGGGGTTACCCGTGCCACATGATCAATGGGAAATCTGAATGAGACGTCATGTACAAATGCACGGAAGCGGGGCACCCGGGTGGCTCAGTGGGTTCAGTGTCTGCCTTCAGCACAGGTCATGATCCTGGGGTCCTGGGGTCCTAGGATCGAGCCCCGCATCGGGCTCCCTGCTCAGTGGGGAGTCTGCTTCCCCCTCTACCCCTCCCCACTCTTGTGCTCTCTCTCTCTCTCAAATAAATAAATAAAATCTTTTAAAAAAGTGCATAGAAGCAGGGCACGAGGTAAGCTCTCAATGAAGGTTAATTTACTTCCTTCCAGGCTAGAGGGGTTCGCCAGACAAGCTTATTAGCAGCCAAGCTGCCTGGATTCCGCACCAGGGCCATACTTATTAGCTCTGTGACCTTGAATAAGTCCATTGACCTTGCTGTGTCTCCTAGCCTAGAAAATAGAAACACCCACAGTGCTTTCCTCACAGAGTTGTTACAAGGATTGAATGAACGAAAATCTGAGCAGAGTGCATGGACACAAGTGCCAAAGAGATGCTAAGTACTGTCAGTAAGATTCCTTCCTGCTCCCCTCCACCCCATGCAGCCTATACCTTCTGAGAATTACTCATGCTCTGCAAACTCACTTTTCATATGACTTCCCTGCTCCAACACGTTCCCTGGCTGCCCACTACCGAAAGCTGCACTATGCAACTGGCCCCATGGCATTATGCCAATTTAAAGTATTCCGGGTAAAATTTAAAACTGAGTTCCTCATTCACACTACCCACATTTCAGGTGCTTAAGGGTTAAACGTGGTTAGCAACTACCATACTGGAATGCTACCATTGCGGAATGTCTTACTGGACGGCACTGGCCAAAGTATACCGTGTGCAGTGAGAATTTCTTTTTAAAAAGGATGCCATGCTTACGGTTTCAAACTCAAACCTTGCACAGGAGCGCAGTTGAGAATGACTACTTTACTCCACCATTGGAGGGAACGATTCTCTCCAGTCTCTTATGTGTCCTTCTAGAAATATTCCTCGCATGTGCGTGAGCCCACGTGACACCTATATGTGGAGTGAGACATTGTGTTTTTCCTTTTTGGGTGGGTTTTGTTTTGTTTTGTTTTTCTCTCTGTCCCTTTTGTTTTCCCCACATGATGCAACTCTACGCCATGGATTCTCAGTCCTGGAGACACTGAGTCACTTAGAGTTTTTTTGTTTTTTGTTTTTTAATTTTTTTTTAAGATTTTATTTATTTATTTGACCGAGAGAGAGAGATCACAAGCAGGCAGAGAGGCAGGCAGAGAGAGAAGGGGAAGCAGGCTCCCTGCTGAGCAGAGAGCCCGACATGGGACTCGATCCCAGGACCCTGAGATCATGACCCGAGCTGAAGGCAGAGGCTTTAACCCACTGAGCCACCCAGGCGCCCCTAGAGTTTTTAAAACAAATCAGGGCCCAGGGCCCATCGCCAGAGATTCTGATTAAGGGGGTGGGGTGGGGGCGCGAGGACAGGTACATTTAAAAAGCTCCCCAGGCGATTCCAGTGTTGAGAAGTATGCAGATCTGCACACCCCTGCTCCTGCTTCTCCCCAAACTGACACATCTGAAGGCCTGGTCTGGAGAGAACAACCCCATTCTGATCCTGCAACTACATCTTATTCCATTTATTTACCCAGTCTCACAAGGAATCCCTAAAGATCTGAGGAGGATGATTTCCTCCCGTAAGAGAAGATGAAGCAAGAGCAAACTTTGTTTATTTATCAACAGCCAAGCTCTATGGAGGCTGAGGGTTCAGAACGCAAAAGCAAAAGCACTAACCTTTGCAGGGGTCAGCAGTTGCAGGAAAGGAGTGTTTTCCTTTATAGCGTTACCAAACTTACTTAACTAAGCAAGATAAAGCAGTGGAGCCAACAAGAGGTAAATAATCGGCTTCAGAAGTAAATAAACTCAAGAGAAGAAAACCACCCCCCACTACCACCTTCGGCTCTGCCAACCCTTGGGAGACAGGCCCCCGGGCAGGACAGCTGCTGGGAACATCCGGCTTGTTTGGGTAACACATGGAGACTGTTCTTGACCCCTTGGCCTCTCCCTTTTGACCGGGCCCGAAGGTGGGAGCAGCAGGACATAATGGCGTGGCCAAAGTGAAAATATCAACATCCCTTCATTCACCAAGCATATCTAGCTCTAAGAGCGCGCAGATCAGAAGACCTGCTCCCGAAATCAAGTGTGGTGGGAGTCTCTTTTCTCTGCCGAAGCAGCATCTATCCTTTGTGTGCCTTCCCCTTTGGAAAACTGTCCTTCTCTGACCCTCAATTCCTGCAAGCCAGCTAAGGTAGTCTTTCCCCTCTGGCTCCCAGAGGGTGGACATAGGACCCAGGCCACTGTGTGGATTCAGGGGTGGGCATGTGACTCAAGCTCCTCAGGAAGAATCAGTTTCAGGAATTTTGCTGGAATCATTAGGAAAGAGGACGTTCTTTCTGACAGTATTGCTAAACTGGTAGGGAATGCGTCCACATCTGATACCTTTATTATCTCTTCTGAGAGTGAGGCCAACAAAGAGAAAAGCAGAGCTAGAAGATCTCTGACGGCCACATATGAGCACCTGGATCCAACCAGGCCTGAATCCCCACCCCTCGACATTTGTAGATAAGTTTTAAAATCCCTCGTTGCCTAAACCAACTTGAATTGAGTTTTTGCTCCTTCAGATCAAGGACTTCTGACTAATAAACCAAAAGGTGAGAAGCAGGAGACTGGCTGGTGAGGTCTCCTATTCTCTCCTGTGTTCCATGTATTCCTATAAATAAACCTCTTTTCTTTTTTTAATTAGGGGTCTGGTATTAAGAGCACTCAATTCAATCAGTCTCTTTGGGGGAATCGAGGAAAGGTGGGATACGGGGCCTCACTCTTCCCTTAATTCCTGTAAACAATGCAGCCCTCGATGAAGAAAAGTACACCTACGAGTTTGCTCAGTAAGACAGGGTGCCAGGAGATACACCAATTGACAAGTTTCCTTTATCCACAAACACCTGTTACTTGGGCTTCTTTTCAGTAAGTGCTGGTGGGGTGGGCACAACCTCTTCGCTGATGGAACTGTGATTTCCACCGCCTGCCTACTTCCAGCTTCTATCCTTGCTTATGAAGGAGGGACCACAGAGCCACAAGGCCAAGATCTTTCTAGACATGACAATGAGTCACATCCACCAAGTTGTGCCTGTGGAGCTGGGTGGCTTGAAGCCCAGAGATAAATCAATTCATGTCAATCTCGATCCCCCAACTCACTCTAAAAAGCAAACAGAAAGCTTAATTCTCTGGCTTACAACTCTGCCAGGAGTTGGGGATGGCGGAGGGCTGCTATGTGAATATTTGTAAAAATCACCAAATCAAAGACAGGGCCATGGATGTTATACAGGCTATCTGTTGGTTTTGCCTGCCCAGCACCCACTGCCCCTTCTTCTGGGAACTGGCATGTAGATTTTGAGAAACCAGCCCTTCTCCATTGTATGCAGTCCTGGTGGGTCTGTCAGTCAAGGCTGCAGCTCTGCCCCCCACCCAAGGGCTTGGCCACGTGACCCAAGATCAGCCAATCACACTCTTTCTCCTAGGAATGTGATTCTTGGCTCAATAGTGCCGTCCTACAGAGGTTGCTCAGTTCCTGCCACCAAGACCCGAGAGCGTGATGCTGAACCCTGTGCTTTCTTAAGGCCTGGTATTGTGCAAATGTGGTAACCCTGACGCTTCCGGGTAATTTTTTAAAGACAACTAGAGTCCACTTCTGTCGCTCACAGAAAACGAAACAACCCCAGCCACTTCAAAGACATCTGATCTCACCCCATCCTGATGCAAGCATCCTTCCTACAACATCCCCAAGAGACGGCCCCAAGCTTTCCCCGCACACCTCCAGGACAAAAAGCTCTCCACTTCCCACAGACAACTCTACTAATTAAAGTTCTTAAGACTGCACAGAAAGGGGGATACCTGGGTGGCTCAGTTGGTTAAGCATTTGCCTTCAGCTCAGGTCATAATCCCAGGGTCCTGGGATTGAGCCCCAGGTCAGGCTCCCTGCTCAGCAGAAAGTCTGCTTCTCCCTTTGCCTCTGCCCCTACCCCTGATTGCCCCTGCTCTCTCTCGCTGTCTCTCAAATAAATAAATCTTTAAAAAAGAAGAAAGAAAAAACTAACCACATGCTTTGTTCGCTACCATATTCCTAGTGCTGGTACATAATGGAGCTCAATGATATTTAATTGATTGATTGGTAGAGATTTGAAGCCAATGACCATGACCTCCCACACACACCTGTTTCCCCAGTATGCCCCATTCCTCTCCATATATTCGGGTATACAGGGCAAGACCAGGTGCCCTGACGCCCAGTAAAGTCACAGCAAAAATGTCCTCATGATACTGTCCACTTGCTTTCTGTTTTATTTGAATGAGACAAGCTCAGGGTGGAAGATCTACACACAGAAAAGCAGAAAAAGAAACCTAGAAGGAAACGTATGAAATGTTAATAGTGGTGGTGATCTCTGGTTATAAGGACTTGTGGGTTTTGTTCTTTTAATAATTCTGTATTTCCATAGTATTTTAAGATAATAAAGAAAATATAAATTTTAATCAACTTCATGAAGTGTCATCCAATACAAGAGAAAATATACCATTCTAGATGTACAGTGTGATGAGTTTTAACAGATGAGTTAACCTGCATAATTAGCACCACGATTGGGATACGGAAGGCTTGAGCCACCCCAGAAGCTCACCTGTGCCCTTTTCCAATTAAGGCCCTTGCCCCACTCCCCACCCCCAACAACCACGGAGCAGCCTTCTCCTAGTACCGATTGATGGAATCATACAGTATGGACTATTATGTGTCTGCCCTCATTCACTCAGAATAACGTTCTGATTATTAATGATTAATAATGCAGTTGTCGGTATCCGTAATTAGTTCGTTTTTAGTTCATGTATACTGCAAAGTAGAATCTCATGATACAGTTCCTCCAACATTTCTTTATCTGTTCATTTGTTAATTGATGTTTGGGGCATTTTTTTTTTTTTTTTTTTTTGCCCCCAGTTTCCGGCTCTTCTGAATAAAACTGCTGCAAATGTTCATTTCCATGTCTTTGGGTGGATGCATAATTTATCTTGGAAACGACCTCGGAATGCAGCCACTCCCTGTGCCATACAGGGACTCTGTTTAACTTTGTAAGACTGCCACTTTTCTTCGGAAGCTGTGGACTGCTTTATTTGTTAGAATGGAAACAATTCAATACATTGTTTGGTTTTTTTGTATAGATTTATCTGTCTGTCGGGGGTCTCAGCAAGAGATGGAATTCACTCTAGATGTTCAATTATAGATACTAACAACTGTGGAAAACTGTCCCCCACACCTATGGCTATGATCTAATGAAATGGTGTAACGAGAGCCCAGTGAGAGCTGGAACCGAAGAAGAGGGGCCACCTGGCAGGAGCTGTCATGGTGGGGGGAGCCCAGAGGTGGAGGGTGACAATACCTCGAGCTCTCCCTCCCGCCTTGTCCCCCCTCCAGGCTCTGCTTGCCCCCTCCCACTGGCCTCACTGACACAAAAGTCAGCCCAGCAAAGGAGCCCAGGAGACGCAGCGCACAGAAGTCTACCTTCTAGGACCCTGGATAGGGCAGAGAAGGGCGGAGGATGGTGGTCCTAGAAAAAGCATCAGAGAATAACTAGATAGCGTCTGTCCTCGGAGGAACAGAGAAAAAGAACGAAGATGAGATTTGCAATTCCCTGAGATGTCAACACTCACAAACCAACAGGGGTCCCGGGGGACGGAACCCTACTGTCACCATCACCACCGCAGCTGTAATAATACCCCACTCTCACTACTGCTGCTAAGAACCATAGCAGCAGGTACTTTCCTGAGTGCTTACTGTATCCCAGGCACATGCTGAGTTTATCGGGCCATCGCACGTAACCCTCAAAAGAACCAGAGAAATCAAGTTGGTTATTATCCCCTATTTTACATTTGAGAAAATCTCAGCCCTGCTCTTGGGTCTCCAGAGGCTGGTCGAGCCCTAGCCACTCGTCCATACTGCCTCCCAAAGGCTTCACTACTCCCCCCGCCCCCCCCCCCATCACTGCAGACAAGCCACTCTGGGCCACAGTCTCCTCCTTTGTGAAAAGAAGGTCTTTTAATCCTCCCCCTCGGGATCACTGGGAGGATTTAACACAACAGAGCAGTTCAGCAAACATGCTTTTGAGTCCCAGGGGTCCCCGGCTGCCATGGTCTGTAACCCTGTGAGGGCTGCGACAATCCTTTCAAATAAGGAAATGGGGGCTCGGAAAGATTCCCTCAATCTTAAAGCCACTAGCCAAAGAGTAAAGAGCCAGTAAGAGGCAGAAGAGGGAGTAGACCTCAGGTCTGCCTGTCTCCAAAGTCCTATTCTGCCCTTGAGGGAAGGAGAGCAGTGGGCAATGATTGTGCATAAGCTGTCGTTTTGCCGCCTTCACTTTTTAGACCCGCATTTCCGGACCCACGCAGTTTGTCTCCAGGGTGTGGCTTCCTATCAATAACAAAGTTTCGAAGCTCCCAGGCACCCAGGACTGATGTGTTTCCCTTCATCACCAGGTGCTTCTCTCTGCAGAACCCTGTGCCCCAGAGCCCAGGACTTGGGGCAGCTACCCTCTCCGCCCCGGCACCCTTCGCTGAACTCCCAGAATGTATCCGCGTGAGGGGCCAAGAGGTGTTTCTATCACTCGGTGCCTTCTTAGAGATGCCATTAACCTTTGGCACCTCTACTGATTTCCCAAGAAATCCGACAAGGGCTAAATACAAATACGCAAGCTGCCTGCAGTCTCGAAACTCAGCATTCTTGTCACGTCTTAATACCCTGTCATTTGAGCTACACTCATCCTCCATGCACTTTGAAATCTTTTTTGCTTTATACTCTGCCAAAAGGTTCCAATTTTTCTCTACTGGCATTGACATGATGCAGAAGGGAACATGTGAGCCGTGAGGGCTTCAAAAATAGCCTGGAACTTTTCAAGGAAGGGGACCATAGTGGGATGACAGGCAAGCTATTCTGCATAACAAAGCATTGTGTCCCCAGAGTCAGGCACGAGCCCACCCTTCCCCACGTATGCACTCACACGCCTATCAATCACTCCCTGAAATACCATGTCTGTGGGAGGACGAGAAGATAATGGTATGATCAATGAAGCTCCGGAGAGGATGGGTGGGATGAACTCCATCCAGTGGCGAATTTTCTATTGACAACAGGTCACTCTGGCTTGGAGTTAACCCAGTATGGTAGTATGTGATGATGATGACGATGATGATGATGATGATGAAGAAGAAGAAGACGGGGAAGGGGAGGAAGGAAGAAGAGGTGGAAGAAGAAGAAGATGGCAACAACAAAAGAATAACTAAGAAAATCGATATACTGTCTACTCTGTGCCAGGCAGTCTTAAGCTCTTTACATAGATGAACTCATCTAAACTCCACAAGTCAATGACATGGGAACTATAAACTAACAGTCCCATTTTACAGATGAGGAAAACGAGGCATGAGAAGTTAAGTAACCGCTCAGTAAGTGGCCCTAGGGCTAGAACCCAGGCTATCAGCCTGCAGAGCCTTTGTTCTTACCCACTACCCCTCCACCTCATACCCTCCCCACCCGAAAGCAGCACTCATCCCAGGTCACCACTGCAGGGAAAGGAAGGGGAAGAACTCCTTCCTCTGGACCCTTATTCCCTAGGAACAGCTTGAGACTCATACTGAGCCTCAGCATTTATTAAGCACTTCCTATTTACCAGGCATGTCCCTGAGTGAGTACTTTGACCCTCCCAAGAACCTTTTGAGCTGGGCTGCCATATTGTCCTCCACTTTCAAGATCAGGAAACTGAGGATCGGTGTGCTGCGTTCCCCTCATCTTCCCTCCCAGATCCATCCTTCACCTGACTCTGCTGTGATCTGAGCCCAAGGAGGCTGACCCCTGAGAATTAACCCATTTTCCAACTGGGCTCAGCCAATGGGCGGGACCCACAGGTGACTGGAGAGGAGGGAAGAGGCTGGGGTATTTCTTCCCTTTGCTCCTTGCCTTGATGCTGCCTTTGGGAAGTGGTTGCCTCCCTCCAGGACCACTCTGTCAAGCAGCCTCCCTCAAAACAGGGGGCACCAGTTCTAAGTCCCCTGAAGGCAAGGCCAGTAACATCAAGGAATCAAGCAAGTAGGCAAAGTACAATAGGGAGTGGTAGGGATTGAGGCAAACCAGAGGGTACACGGCCCACTTACAGGAAACCATGTGGAAAGGCTAGCACTTTAACCACCGTGCACAACACCAGACGAAAAGGAGCTCCGTGACTATTTCTTACATTCTCCCGGAAATCGCACCACTCACTCTCCAGAAACCTCCTGCTGCTAGAAATTGTTCCTGACTGCCCCCTAAAGTTCTGTGCTCCTCAATCCTATTCCCAGTCCTGCCCACACAGGCTTTTAGATCAATTCTCCCCTTCTAAAAGAGTCAGGCAACAAAGATAATTAATTCTCTGCCTCCAAAGACTGCTTCACCAGCCCACTGCATTTTCTCCAGGTGGCCCCCACCCCGCCCTATGCCCCTCCCCACCACACACAATGCAGGTGAGGACAAAGAAGCTGTTTCTGTCCCCTTGTCATCTGCTCTTTGGGGGCTGGGAACCCAGACACAGCTGCCATCCAAGGGAAGGATGGAAGAAGGAATATTCAGACCGGTTGCCCGCAATCTGCAGCATGGCAAAAAGCCACAGGCATTTCCATGTGGGAGAGGAAGGAGGCACTCTGCGCCAATGACCTTCAATGAGGTCAGACCAGATGCTGCTGTGCAGAGCAGAGGCACCTCTCCCCCCACATCCGCTGGAGGATTGTCTCACAGCAGGGGCCACAAACCGGTGGCCCTCAGGCTCCTGGATGCCCCGTGCATGGAAACCATGGCCCACAGTATAGTAGGAGAGTTTATGATTTTTAAAAATCCAAGTTGCTGGCTTTTCTTTCCAAAAATTGGAAGTTAGAGCTACAATGGGCCCATATTCTCCCACGGTGGCAGGGCAGCTGGACGTGAGTCCGCTAACGTATGAAGTCCAAGAGGGCGGGGGATTTTTCTGGTTCATTCAGTGCTGTATCCCCGTGCCCAGAACAGGGCTTGGCTCATATGAGATGGTCAGTGAACACACTCTGAGTGAAAGAGTAATAGCCCCCCTTTTGACGCAAACTTGTATTCTCCATTTCATAGAATTCCCCACCTGGCTTCGCTCCCTCGTTAAGTTCCTTTCCAGGCCCCTGCCGAAGGTCAAGATGGAGACCCCCAACTTATAGTGAGAGATTTAAAGGCAGGCAAGACACAGCTCCTCCTCCTTGGAAATGAAAGATTAGAATAGGGAATCATCACTGTCATCGTCAGCATCCTTTTTGGAGAAGGCACTATGAGCCAAGCATTGTTCTAGATGTTCTACATGTATTGGATCCTTTAATCCTCCAGACAGCCTTGGGGTAGGTCCCATCACCATCCTCTCTGTGCAGAAGAGGAAGGTGAGGCACGGGAAGAGGAGGGAACTTATCCACGCATCCGCAGCAGCAGGCGGGGAAGGCAGGATTCAAACCCAGGCAGCCCAGCCCCACAGCACATGCAAAATAAACACCAGATGAGGAAGCCAGATAATGGAGACCCTGCGGCTCTAGTCTTCAGAGCCCTAAAGAAACCACTCCCAGCACAAGAGACAGAATTCCGTGACTTGGTGGCCGGAAGCCGTGAGGGACCGGGTTCGTTTCCCACATCTTTAGATCACTCCTGCTCGGCCGACCTCCTCGGACCCAGCGCCTCCGCAGCACGGCTCTGTGGAGCCAACGGCATCTAAGAGGGAGCTTCAAGTCCAAGGGCACCGCGCTGCAGCTGAAGTTAGCAGCTGGAGAAGAGGACAAGCCCACGCTAAACACACTTCTGGCTGTAGCAGGTGGGGCGGGGGGGGGCCCGCTCTCCGTGTGGACAGCTTCCAGAGGGGGCGGAGTGGTGGAGCAGGAGGTTTAGACAACACACAGCTGACCGGCCGACGTCAGCCGGAATCCCAGCTCCGAACTCCGCAGCTGCTATGCCGCCTTCCGACGAGCCAACTCCCCTCTAACGGGTCTCTGTTTCCTCATCGGTAGAGTGGAGCCGATCAGACTTTTCTGTTTGTTCGGGAAGCCACGTATCCATTTATTTATTCATTCACTGCACACCCCACGTGTACTGCACGTCGGTCAGGTGCCGGGCACGGCCCCTCAGATATCGGGGTAAACGATAAACGAGACCAATGGGGTCCTGGCCCTCCCGAAACTTCCGGTTAAAACTCCAGTCCCGGTTCTCTCATCAGGGATAGAAAGAACGAGACCTACTTGGAAAGGTTACTTAGAGAGGTTACGTGGTTTCATATAAATAAGAAATAGCAACCGTTTCCTTCAACACTTAGCAAGCGCCAGGCCGTGTTCTAAGGTCCGCAAACTTCTTCAAGGATAAATGAGTGATTACCGCCGGCTCCTCCTCGTCTCGAAACGAGGCCGCTGGGCCCTTGCGGCGCAGAAGCAGCCGCGGGGACCGCGCAAACAGGCACGGCCGTGTCCCCACAAACCTGTGTTTCCAAATTCAGTCCGTGGAGCCATGAGCCACGGTGCCCCAACGTCCAGCCCGGACGCGCACTGTCCGGGAGAATCTGGGACAATGACGGCAACGTTCTAGAACGGCCTTGTCCACCTGAACCGTGGCTGCTGTGACCGGGAGACTGAATTCGGTCATCTGGGTTGACTCTGCTGAAGCCTGAAGCTGGAGCAGCCGCAGGGGCCTGTGGCTCGCCTTCGCCTTCCAGGCACAGAGGCCGTGGGACCCGTTTACTCCTCAGAGCGGCCCCGGGGTACACAGAGTGCGAGCATGCTGTCCCTCGCGGGAGCGTGACAAAAGGAAGGGAAGGCGCTGCTCTGGTTTCTGGGGATGGTGGCGGTCAAGTAGCTCTGATGAGCGCCACCCAAGGAGGACCCATCCCCCTAGCTAGCAAGAAGAGGGAACATCACGTAGACATCGGCGACATCTGCTTGAGACAAAATGAGGAAACAGAAGGCCTTTCGTGCCAGCCCCAGGCAGCCCTTGGGGCTCCTCGGAAACACACCCCCCACTAACCTTAATGAGGCTCTTCCCCGGGAGAGGCCAAGCTACCCCCCTTAGATCACACAGGCAGACAAGTACTGGCGACACTCCCACTCCCAGCCCCCCCACACCCGGCGACATCAGAGAAGACCACCTCCTTCCTCGAGGGGGGATGGCCTCCAGCCCCCAGCTGAAACTGCCCTCCTCTCCTTGAGGGAGGTGACAAGCTTGCTACTCCTAATCCATGTGTAACAAAGGCTTTTTGGGTCTTTTCTTCCAATTTTCAAAATGAATGTCTCAACTATCCAATGACCTCCACCCTGCTTCTGGTCCTGTTCTAGGCTAATAATGAGAGCTATCATTCGTTGAGAGTTTGCATGTGCTGGACACTGGGGAAGGTACATTAATATTCGTAGTAAGTAGAAATAATCATAGGGGGTTTTTTGGTGTTTTTTTTTTTTTAAGATTTTATTTATTTATTTGACAGAGAGAGAGCACAAGTAGGCAGAGAGGCAGGCAGAGGAAGAGGGGGAAGCAGGCTCCCTGCTGAGCAGAGAGCCCGATGCGGGGCTCAATCCCAGGACCCTGAGATCATGACCCAAGCCAAAGGCAGAGGCTTTAACCCACTGAGCCACCCACGCACCCCAGAAATAATCATAGGTTGCCCTAAATCAATGCTTACCATGAGTACTTCTGTGAATTTACCGCGTACTCCTCACAGAGCCTCAGTGAGGGAAGGATCATCATTCCCTCCGTTTTGTTTTGTTTTATTTTATTTTGAGAAAGAGAGAGAGAGAGACAGCACACGCTGAGGGGAGGCAGAGGGAGAGGGAGAATCTTAAGCAGGATCCATTCCCAGCACGGAGCCCAATGCAGGGCTTGATCTCATGACCCTGAGATCACCACCTGAGCCAAAATCAAGAGTCGGGGGTTTAACCGACCGAGCCACCCAGGCGCCACCACCATGTCCATTTTAGAGATGAGAAAACTGAGCCGTGGAGGGCTGGGGGACATGCCTGGGCTCTCACAGGTACAGACTGAATTCCAGCCCTGGTTCATCAGACACTAGCTCTGTAATCGTAAGTCTGGACTGCTGAGGATATAATGGCGGACGAGCCAGAGGTGGCCCTGCCCTGATGACAAAGACCAGACAACGGAATGGGTCGTTCGAGTCTGAGTCAGAAGCACAGCGGTGGAGGAGCTAAAGCCCAGAGGAGCACAGGCAAGGGAATCTAACCCAGACTTGGCAGAGAAGGAGCGCAGGCTGGAGTCCCCTAGAAGCTAAGCTCCAAATGGCGGGCAGCTCACCGGTCAAAGAATAAGCCAGAGGGGGGTCCAGAATAGGAAAAACACGTGCAAAAAATCCAGAGATATATACATCCCTAAACCAATCCCAGGGGCCAGGAGGATGCGGTATCCTCATTGGCCAGCCTGGGCTATGTAATCACCCTGGGAGCCAAGAGCAGAGTTAGCTCCGCGGAACAGGTGGCTTCCCAAAGAAAAGCCAAGTGCAGTTTCATGACCGAATGGATGCTGGCAGGGCAGAAAGAATGGATGTCCGTCTACCAAGTCTCCGGGCCCGGTGTGCTGCTCATCTCAGTCTCTGTGGATCGTCTCCTTATTTCTGCTCTTGCAGACTCTGAACTCTTATCTCCAGTCCTGACTTCACTTCTGACGTATAGCCTTCGGCTTTCCCTGCTGTCTTAAGTTAGGCATTTCCATTTGGTGGTGCCGCTCAGACCTGAAACTCGGCCTGCTCCGACCCTGGCCACCTCCCACCTGGTTCCTCTGCCTGACATCCCTGTTTTTAACCAGGAGGCCAATGAAAATGATACTGAAAACTTCTGCGGAGACTCTGAGGTAAGAAGTACTCCCATTCCCTTGATGCAGCTAAGCTGATGGAATATAAATAGCGACCCACCAATTGCCATTGCCTCGTTAGGGAAGAACATTCCTGAGAATGAAACAATACATGGGAAAGCAGAGTTGTGATGTGGACAGAGTCCGATGGTTGCTCATCACCTGAATACCTGGATCACACCATCCCTGAAGCTGGTGTCCCCAAGATTCCCAATTATATGACCAAATAATTTATTTCTTGAGTTGCAAAACCATCATTGGCAACTGAAATACTGTGGTGTTGTAGGTACCTAAAATCAGGCAACCAAGGAAAGAAGAGACTGTGAACGAGAAAGAAAAGTCGCTGCCAGAAGACAGAGAATCGCACCAAGCATCACAGAAACCAAAAAGGGGAAGTTTTCAGATGTGACAGCCATCAATAGTGTCCAAGGCCACAAGGAGGATGAAAACATAAAAGGCTATTAAATTTAGTTGGGATCTTGGGCAATCATTTGGAATATCCCAGAAACTGATCCTAAGAAGCTGGTGGAAGAACAAGCAGTTTGTTCGAGAGGTGAGTCCAGGGGACGCCAGAAGGGAGCTGAGAAGTAAGACAGGGAGGGGAAGGAAGCCAAGGATGCATTTCTAAGCCAGCTCCCATCTCTTACTGGTTACGGGGGGCTCCTGAGTTGGGGAGGTGGGAGCAATAAATTCCCCAACCCTCACATTTCAGCCAAGCATGCTCTGGACAGAATGAGCCAGAGGCCAGAGCAAGACCTCAGAAAAACAGATGCAGGTGCTTCCCGGCGGGGGTCAGGGCAGATAAAAAGCAAGGCCGTGCGCACCAACGGGGTCTGTCTGCCTCAGCACGATTCTCTGCACCTCGGTGTCCTCATCTGTAAAATGGGGGCATCGCCTAAAATGCTATTAGGGTTACGCGAGGATAAATACAAGTCAATGCTGAGCCTGGCACCTGGGAGACAGTGCTATTAACCCGACAGCACAGGCATACCTCGCTTTATTGCTCTTCGCTTCACTGCGCTTCACAGACACTCTGGAGTTTGGGGAGTTTTTGTTTTCGTTTTGGTTTATACCGATGGAAGGTCTGTGGCAACCCTGTGTCGGGCGAGTGTATCGGTGCCACTGGGCCAACGGTATTTGCTCACTTTGCGTCTCTGCGTCACATTTCGGTAATTCTCACAATACTTCGAAGGTTTTCGTTACTATATTATGGTGATCTTGCGGTCACCGCTTACACACTCACTGAAAGCTCAGATGATTTTTTAGTAAGGTATGTACATTGTTTTGGGGCACCGGGTGGCTGAGTCAGTTAAGCATCCGACTCTTGATTGCAGCCGAGGTCATGATCTTGGGGTCACGAGATCGAGCCCGGCGTCAGGCTCTGCACTCAGCACAGTCTGGTTGAGATTCTCTCTCTCCCTCTCCCTCTGCCCCTCCCCCACCCACACTCTCTCTAAATAAATACATAAATATTGTCTTTAAAAGGCATATGCATGGTTCGTAGAGACATATTGTTACTGTATACTTAGCCGACTACAGTACAGCGTGAACATAACTTTCATATGCACTGGGAAGCCAAAAAAGTCACTGGACTCTCTTTATTGCCACACTTGCTTTGCTGCGGTGATGTGGAACTGAACCCGCGGTATCTCTGAGGTCTGACTGTAGTTTTACTCTTGGTGACCTTTGGCAGAGCGATTTCTATATAAAAGTTAGGGAAAGCGGGACCGATGAAGTGACAGCAGAGAATGCACGCTGCTAATCTGAGACAACACCAAGGAGAGGGCACCCCGGCTGCAGAAATGACAATCCCTAATATTCTATTTAAACAGCAAGCAAGGGCGCCTGGGGGGCTCAGTGGGTTAAAGCCTCTGCCTTCGGCTCAGGTCATGATCTCAGGGTCCTGGGATCGAGCCCCGCCTCGGGCTCTCTGCTCAGCGGGGAGCCTGCTTCCCCCTCTCTCTCTGCCTGCCTCTCTGCCTGCTTGGGATCTCTCTGTCAAATAAATAAATAAAATCTTTTTTTAAAAAAAACAAATAAACGGCAAGCAAGCTTGTGCCTATTTGTGTGCAAAAGGCACTGCCTTTTCCCCCATCCCTTTGGAAAATATCCGTTACTCCCACTGTTAAAAACAAAACAGTATATTCCCCCGGTTTCTTTGGTCCTATCCCGAAGTTGCATTGGTGAAAGATTTGGAAAGATCACATGGAGACAGGAACAGAGACTCAGAAACTGCCCCCACCATGTCAGCTTCTCAATGGTGGCGGCTCCGCCTTCCAAATCGGCCAGCTGATTCTGAAAGCAAAATGGAAAGTGGCCAAGGCAAATCCCGAAGAATTCGCGAAATGCTTCCCTTCGGCGCACATCACAGCAGCGTCTTCAGCGCGCTGTCTCCTTTATCCCGGACGTGATCCGCAGAGGGTGAGTCATGCATCTAAGTGAGACCATTCTGTTCGTAATTATGTTAACAAATGTTTATGCAGCACTTACAATGAGCCAGACACCCCTCATACGATTTACAAATACTAATACATTTAATCTTCATGACAACTGTGTGAGATAGGTTCCATTAGTACCCTCATTCTACAAATGAACAAAATAAGGCACAGCGGCGATAAGTAACTTGCCTACGGTGCACGCGGCAGGAAGTGGCAAAGCCGGGATGTGAGTGCCGGGCTCTGAACCACAGCTCTGCTTACCTCTAAGGCAATGGGTGAACTTGAGCACTCCTAAACCCTGACACTAGATAGATCTATTTCCACAGGCATTGGTAAGAAGGCACTTAAAATAGCAAAGAAGGAGGGGGGAGGAGGAGGGGGTGAAGGGAAGGAGGAAGAGGAGGGAGAGGGGAGGAGGGGGGAGAATGAGAAGAAGCTAACAGTGGCCAATAATAGCAGACATAGAGCATTTTCTAAATGCCAAGTGCTGTGCTAAGCAGTAATCATAATGATCACAGCAATCCACAGAGCAATGCTGGGAGGTAGTCGTGCCATTTTATCACCATTTTATAGATGAGGAAATTGAGAATTACAGCTTGTGTGAGGTTATTCAGCTAGAAAGCGGGAGAGCTAGTGTTTGAAGCCAGGCCCACCTGATTCCGGAGCCTTTCCTACTAAATTTAAGAGCAGTGATCTCTGCAGGTGCAGAATAATGGAGCTTTGGATTTCAGGGCAGTGGGGCTGTCCACTCCATTTCACTGACCACAGGACCCTGGTGATGGCTCGATAAAAGGGAAAAGAACAAAAGGGTATTGCTGGGGTTGATTCAAGGGGTGGTACAAATACTGAGGTGAAGGGCAGGGAAAGGAGCTTGGCCCCAAACCTCCGGAACAGCCCAAGAGGCTGGGACTTCAAGGGCGCAGGGAAGAGTACGAGATGCTGCAGGTGGGAGGAGGCATGGAGGGAACAAGCGCAGAGCCACGGCAAGTGCTAGAACTTGTAGCTGAAGCTTTTGCTTTGATGGTGTGTTTTTATCGCCGCCCTCCTGGGACACCTGAGGCTTTGGGTGGGTACTGCACTTTCTCAAAACAATAAAAAAAGAAACAGAAAACATTTCCTTCCCTTTTCTTGGCTCTCCCAGAGCCTTACCAAGCTTAGGGACGACACGTTTACTAGTTTATCATCCAATGCCATTTAGAATAAATCACAGACTCCCCGTCCTTGACCATAGACCCCCAGACATGTGTGCGTCCTAAAACTTTTTTCTTTATTAACTTCTACATCACTCATGTTGGACACCACTGTACAGTCTCTACTGAGTCTACTTTTTTTTTTTTTAAAGCAGGCTCCACGTGGAACCTAATGCGGGGCTTGAACTCACAACCCTGAGATCAAGACCCGAGCTCAGATCAAGAGCTCACTATAATTAACCAACTGCACCAGGCAGGCACCCCTACTCAGTCTACTTTCAGTAGTATTTAATTAAATATGCAGTTCATGAATACTCTCCTTTCCCAAGGCAATATTATTTTTATGAAATGAAAAAATGTCTAATCTTCTCCTTTCTTATTTTTACGTTAAAAATCTTGACTCTTTTACTCCATCTTTAATTTACTTTTGTAAAATGTGTTAAGAATCAAACTTGGCATCCTTCCACATGGCCACCCAATTATGCCTATACCATTTCTTACATAAGCCATTCTTTTCCCCACTGATCCAAAATGTTAGTTTTTGATACACTGACTTCCCACATTTCCCAAGACCTTTCAGTCCTCCTTGGGACTTAGTTTCTTATGCCGCAGCTGGAAGAATTTCAGCAATTATTTGAAATGTGTTTCATGGCTTAACAGTAGGTATTTTATCTTTTAAAAGACATTTCTAAGAGGCACTTTCATGCACTGTTGGAGGGTGCATAAATTGGCCTAACCTCTTGGAGAGCAATTTAGCAATCTCTACTACAACTGAAAATGCTCACATCCTCTGCCCTGAAAACCCTATTTCTAAGAATATTTTACAGAAATCATCACCAAAGTGCCCAAGAATGTTTACAGCTGCATTGCTTATCATAGGTTAAAAAAAATGGAAACAATCCAAATACCCATCAATAGGGTATTGATCAAATAACAAATAATATAATATGGTGGCCACCATACTATGGAATTCCATGTAGCCGTTAAAAAATAAGGTATATCTAAATAAGGTATTGATACAGGGGGAAAAAACCCAAGATATAATAGGCAAACAAAAAAAAGTGACTTATTAAAATGTACATAAGATATAATTTCATTTTTGTAAGTAGTAATATCTGCTTATATTTACAAACAAAAGATTTCACACAATACACCTAAATGTCGTCTGTAGTTTCTATAAGGTAGAGATTTTCAATCTAGATTACATATATACAGTTATACATCCTTTTATAATAAGTGTTCCTTTAGTGACAAAAAATACAAAAATACTTGGTGATTAAAAAATAC
>CM052805.1:15765602-15789662 GCA_028533885.1 Nasua narica | reverse complement strand
ACACACACACAATGCTCCAGCTATCGTGAACTCTCAGGCATTCCCCAATGTACCATGCTCTCCCCTCTCACCATGCTCTCCTCTCCCCTATTCTACCAAGGGAATAGTACTTGCTATTCCCTTGGCCCAACACATCCTTCCCCCGACTATTCTTTGCGTGGCTAACTGTATCCATCCATCCTCAAGACTCAAAGGATATCACCTCTTCTTGGAAAGTCTCCCTAACCTAGCCTCAACATCTGAACAGATGTCTTCTTATATACTCTTGGAGTGTACCCCAATCTTATATACTCTGGGTGTCCCCCAATCATGGCATCTCTACACTGTTGTGCATTTCCTATCTGCATCTCTGTCTCCCAGTTAGATCATCAGCTCTTGAAGGAAAGACCAAATATCATTCATTGTTGTAACTCTAGCATCGAACGGTCAATGACTACGTTGAATGAATGAACGAACAAGTGAATGAATGCACGAACACGTTACACCTCCTGCTGCAGCCTTCCTTTCTTGCCATGAAGATCTTCACTCAACCACCCACAAGCTCTTGAGACCACAGGAAGAAAATCAAATAATCTCAAACGCTCTAATCGGCAAATGAAAACAACAGCTAAAATTAAACATAATTTCTAACAGGATGAGGAGCTCTCTGCAGACAATTCTCAATTAATTAAAACAGCCCGAGTGTGATGCCCAGTGCTTTCTCCCAGCTGTGGCGGGGCTTGCCCGGTGCCAGCTGGAGCGCCAATGCCCCTGCTAAATAGGGGGGCCACTAGGGAGCGGCCGCTAGGGAAGGGCAGCCCCCAGTTGGTACCCAGCTCATCCACATTTGCAAAAGAGGCTAGAAACTGTCCATGGTTTTGAAAGGTCGGCAACAAATGCAATATTGAAAAATAAACCCCCCTGTGGACGGCCAGCTAGCCTTATCTGGAGTAAATCGTGGTGAGAGAGACAGCTTAGCGACTGTGTAGAACCACAGTCTCGGGGCTCTGCCATTCACTGGCTGAATACCTTCGAGGAAGCTGTGTACCCTCTGTGCCTCAGTGAGCCCGGAGGATGGGGGCATTAGAGAGGGCTGGCGGGAAGATGAGGTATAGTTAATGTGCAGCGCGGTCCCCTGCACATGGTGAGTGAGAAACCCACTGAGCCACACAGGGTCTCTGCGTCCAGGCTGCCTGGGGACCCAGGTTTGCAGCCTCAGCCGATTGTGCTGCCATTCTAACCCTGCCACGTTCACTCATACACCTGCCACCTCAGGTGGCATCGCACTCCAAGGCTCCCCTAGCTCCTGGGCCCGCTTCCCTCCACCACGCAGACCCGTGTGCCTGCTCCGCAAAAGGTATGGTAAATATTTACTATTTTTTCACACATTTCAGATTATTTGGGTCTAACAACCTAACTGGCGCTCCCCATGGCTTCAGAAAAGTGACAATGGAGAAGCCAAGCTCTAGGGACCTGAACAGAAGTGCCTTCCGCAACAGGGACACGGGCCGCCCACACGGACGAGCTAGAGCCTCGCGGGGCCACAGCTGGAGAGACTTCAGAAAGGCCTGCTCCCAGGGCTGCTTAACCCCCTCCAGCCGCCCCAGCCTCCCAGCAGCAAAAGCAATACACTGCAAAGATTCTTAACGCCCCCTCATCCCTCTCTCGCTCTCTCCCTCTCTCCTCAACCCCCACCCCCCACACACATACATGGGGCCTCTCGGAGATTTTTAAAGCCCTGTTCACACGTTCCCAGAACACGATACCCCTCAGAGCTCGAGATGATAAACTCTCTACGTGTAGACACATATACACACACGCACACGCACACACACGCACACACGCACACAGTTTGATCACCAGCAGAACCCCACTGTGCCTGTTCCGGAAGGGGGAGCATCCCCTGGAAAAGGGGGGGGGCTTCTCTGCTGAGGGTTTCTGAAATGTCAGCTGAGCCGGAGAAGAGCTTGTGATTCACTCCCTGACTCACCCCCTTCTCTGCAATGAATGCGGCACACGGCGTTTCCATTCACTCCCTCATTGAGGCAGGAAACCTGTTTTCAGAAAAAAAAAAAAAAAAGACGACGAAGAAGGGAGGAAGGACGGAAGGAGGAAAGAAGAAGAAGAAGAAGAAGAAGAAGAAGAAAACTCATTCAGGCACAAAACCCTGTGCCCAGTCTGGCACCAGCCCCTGACAAGACAAAGAATAATAAAATGCAGTTCCTGCCCTCAAGTGTTTCACGATGTGCACGCTGGGGAGATGAACGGCTCGCCAGCAATCAGTGTAATAAGTGCTATCGCAGAGGAGAAGCAGCCAGAAGCTTGAGGAGGGAGCCACACCTGACTCTCAAAGTATGAAATGTTTGCAGGATGAAAGAATTCACAAGCAGAAAGGAAAGCCACAGGACAGACCAGGGGGAACCTAGGTTCAACATTTACCACAGATAAGGGACGCGTATCCACAATATATAAAGACAGCTACTATCAACCCAAAAGAAGAAGCCCACCAGGAAAAGGGACAAAGTCATATGAAATGGAAATTTCCAGAGAAAAGAAAATACCAACGGGCAATGAGCATAGGAAGATATGCCCAGTTTCACGAATATCTGGGAAATATAATTTAACACAAGATATCTTTTCATGCGTTAGATTGGCAAAAAAAACCCCACAAAACTGTAAAGGTTGACAATGCCCAGTGTTGGCAACCATGGGAGCTGAATGAATGATGAGTGAATTAAAGAGAACAGGGGTGACCCTTGAGCAATGTGAGGGTCAGGGGGCACTGACCCCTGCACAGTCAAAACTCTGCATGTACCTTCTGACTCCCCAAAACATAACCACTAATAACCTACTGTTGACCAGAAGCCTTACCAATAACAGAAACAGTCGGCTGACACACATTTTATATACATATTCTATACTGTATTCTTAGAATAAAGCAAGCTAGAGGAAAGGAAATGTCATTAAGAAAATCATAAGGAAGAGAACATACATTTACGTTGCTGGGCTGTATTTCTCGGGGGGAAACTCCACATGTAAGTGGACCCTCCCGGCAGTTCAAAGTCATGTCGTTCAAGGGTCCGCCGTACGGTGCAGCAGCTGACGTGGGAGGGAGGGAGCATTCTGCTCTCTCCCTGCTCCCATCTCCCTCCTCCCGTGTGCTCTGCACATGACAGACCCCCAGCGACCCCCGTAGGATAGTGTGCAACAGGGAAGTACGGCCACACGGCTGAGCTTCAGAGCGTTTTTATAGCCAAACCCTGCCCGACGGCTCTCCTGGGATACGGCGGACTGCAAGTAAGCCGACGGGTCTGGGCGCAGGAGCTGGGTCACGGCAAGAACAGGGCTTGCTCCCCAGGGACCAGAGTGCTCCTTGGGTGACGGCCACTCCTTCTGTCCTCACCCGAGGCAAACCGGGAGTGCTCAGACAGCTCTTGCCCACAGACAGAAATGGGAAGCAGAGAGAGTGAGAGATTTGTATGTGCTCGGTCCCTACGGAGAAGAGGGAGGAAACAGATCAAGGGAAGAGAGGCAAAGTATACAGCAAGGAGGTGCCTCCACTAAACTGAAAGTGCAGGGAGGCCCCGCCCTCAAAGGCAGAGCCAAGCCTCAGAGAAGGGGGCACCAGGCTCGTGGGGCCCACAGATACTAGGAGGTCCCTTCTGTTCTGCCCACTAGTGGAAACAGCCAACACTTACTGTTTACTGTGTGCTGGGCATTGACCTGAGACCTTCAGGTACCTTATCTCTACGGCCTTCTGCCACAGGTCCCTATTTCACAAAGAAATTCAGAGAGGTTAACTCACTTCTATGAGGCCACACAGCTTGGCGATGGCAGCACTGAGATTTGAAAGTAGATCTAGCTGCCTCCGAAACTCCCTGCTCTTAAACCACATGGCTTGACTTTTAGCAGGCCCCGGGCTAGGAAGTCAGCTCTCTGGGAAGAAGTCCTGTCCATTAATGGGTCAGCACCAGAAGAGGGTTCATACCCCAGAGGGAAAAGCAGGAGCACAATTTGGTGGGGGGAGGGTCCAGTGAACCCCACATCTCGGAAGGGAGCCACTATTACCATTCAGGGCACAAAGACCCTGAGTTACTTCTGGGCCCAGGTGAGGGTGGGCGTGCCCCACCATCCTCCCCACCCACATCTGTTTCCCCTAGACGAATCGACAGGAAAAAAAAAAAAAAACCTTCAAATCTGAAAAACCAGTGCTGCTCTAGATAGCAGTAGCGAGGAAGTGGGCAGCTGGGTGGGCCACATCCGCCCCGCAGCAGGGCTCCTTGGGGCATCATGGGTGGTGGCGACGCTGGGGAGAGCGAAGAAGGCTGGTCCCTCGGCTCAGGGGAAGAAGGAACGAGAGGCTCTGGGTCCCACCCAGGCTGAGACACGATCCAGATCCGGTCTAGCTGTGTGCCGCCCCTGGAGCTCACAGAGATCTGGGCCTAACCGTGCGACCTCGGGCAGCTGACTCAGTTTCTCATCTGTGACACGGGCTAAGAACGGAGATACCATCCATGGGGCAAGGATGGAGATACCACCCGGCCCCTCCCGGGCTTTGAGCCCACCAGACCTCCCCTCTGCCACTAAATCGGAAATGCTGTGAGAAACTGTCCACTGTGTCTCCAGCACCTGGAGCCACGTGCGGCACGCAGGAGGCACCGGACGAACATCGGTTGAATCGGTGTATACTAGGTGCCCGAATATATTTGTTGGGGAAAAAATAGACAGTTAAGAAGGAATGGAAACAGGTAAAGAGAAAGAGGGTGAGGAAGGGAGGAAGCCAGAACCCCAGGAAGGTTTCCCATCCAGCAGAAGCGGCTGAGGTCGACCAGCCAATCTGTCTCCTCTGGTGTTCTACCCAGAGGAATATTAATTACTTTGTTGCAGTTAATGGGACCGAGTACTGCGGATCAGTAGGTGATGGCTGGGCTCACTCTCTGACTAGTCCCTGGGCTTGAGCCAAAATAACCTTTCCCTTCCTTTCCTAAGGAGGTCCCAGATGACAGCTGTTCCTTTTTCCTTGGAGTATGCATCTCATTCTCTTTCCCCAGCATCCACCATTAGACTCCCGTTGAGCGCAAACACTCTAATGTTGATCTGTGGTCCCAAGAGTGCAAACTCGCGGCCAGAACCACACGTCTCCACCCGAATCACTGTCACGAGAACAGTGGCCCCTATTACCACTCCTTGGGAAAAATGTGTATTATCAGTAAAAACCCAACACAAGAATGTGTCAGGCAGGGCACTAAGTGCTTTATATGCTTATCTCCCGTAATCCTCTGAGCAAGCCTTTGAAGTAGACTTTCAGGTTCCCCTTTCACAGATGAGCAGACCATGGATCAGACAGAAGCTGCAACGTACCCCTTCGCCGCTGCGTCCACCTGGTGACCCACCTCTCCTCAGCCTTTAGGTGGCCTCCTAGGTTTGGAGCAGGGCTGCCCCTGAATGAAGACTCTCTCCGACACGGTCCTGGCAGAATTAGTCAGCCCTGTTATTCTCTGGTGTTCAGAGCTGCCTTAGGAAACTCATCCTTTGACCTCTGACAGCCCAGGGGAGCGAGTGGAGACAGTGAGGGTCCTAGAGTGCACTCTGCTCCTGATCTCAGTAACAGGTACATTACTTAACCCCCGCTCTGAGCCTCAGCGGCCGCACCTGTAACAGGGGGCAATAAATTCTGGGTTCCCGAGTTGCCGCGAGGGTCAAATGAGAGGGTGCATGTCCCCACACACACGAAGTCGCGGTGAGGAGAGAGCTTTTGGCACCGCTCCTGGTCTGTGACTTCCAGAACGCCAAGAGGTCCCCCAGGGTCTCCCCCAGAGAAAATGCACGGTAGACTCATTTACTCATGCAACTTGATAATGACCGGACACCTACTACGTGCACACAGAGCCTCCTCGCCCTTGGCAAGGGTTGGAGGAACCGGGCCATCTGTCATTCATCGGATCAGAGGAAGGGTTTTCACAGCTGTAACTGGTGGGAGGAGGAAATTAATAAGAAGTCCCAAAGGGGGCAGGGGAAGGACCACATACATCACTTCCGTATCATCGTCCCCCATCAATGATAAATTACCTCCTGACAACAGGATACCCATCTTCCGCGATCGCCCACACTCACCACACTAGCAAGAATTGAGTGAAACAATGAAAGACCCAGACTTCCATTGTCTCACTGCTAGAACTGTCAGGGTGCCCCTCAGATGTCTAGAATGTCAGAAAGCTTGGAATTTTGGTCATCGGAATGAGGGAGCTGCTGTCCCATGAAAAACCCCACTCTCTGGCCCTCAATCAATCCAGACTCCTCAGTCCACGCATCACCCCCCCCCCCCAACCCAGCTCTCTGCCCTTCGCTATCGTGTCTCTTTTTGCGCATCAGTAACTCCTCCTGGCCCCTCAGTCAGTCCCCACCTCTCTCTGTCCCTCTGTCTCTCTGTCCTCCCATTTATTCTCAGCTGGTAACGACGGGATGTAGGGATGGAGACGAATCAGACGTTCCTTTCCTTAAAACACTGAAATGAAGCCTGCCAATTCGCGTTAGTTTCAGCAAAGTGGTTTTTGGAAGATGGACCTAGAGCAGCACCAAGAGCTCGAACCCCGTGAGAATTTATGAGCAGGTGGCAGAGGGATATTACTCAACTCCCAGAATCTGGCCCATCGAGACCTGTCTCTGACCCTGACACTGTCGCCCTCTGTGGCCCTCCCTTGAGCCAGCCAGTGACAGATGTCAACAGGAAGGGGATCTGGCTTGGGTAAGGCATGCACTCCAGGGCCCACCTGGACCCCTACGCCCTGCCAAGAGGAAATGCGGGCAAAGCAGAGAATGATCTCAGACCACAGGGGACCTTGGCTTCCCCGGAAGGGCCGAAGTGCCCTAACACTTGACTTTGATGACTCAAGCATTTGTCATTCCAACTCCCCCACAGCGGGGCGAATAAAAAAAATCTAAAGATTTAACTTAAAAAAAAAAAAAAGTTTAACAAGTTAATTTTCTAAATTTAAAATGTTTCAGAAAGAAACACAACCTACAGAAGGATAATTTTAAGCTATATTAAAGCACAAGGATGACATCATGAAATTCTAATTATATAGACTTTGAGGCAATAGAGTCAGGCAACCCTTCTGGAGGCAGTTAGAAATTTCTCACAATATGCCAACACTACGTGGGTACCCCATCTTCTGGACATACTAAAAATCTTTCTCATAGATGATGTGAAAAAGGGAAAATAAAGGCACCCTTCTGAGACCTCAGGCGAGATTAGAGCTCTTCGGTTTCACTGTTCACCAGAATTTCTCTCCTGAGATAAGACTATTTCTAAGAGCATCTATAAAGATGAGAGTTGGGACAATTCCAAACCTATCATCAGTTTATCGATCCGTATGGAACCAAGCTGTTACCTCTCGGAAAAATGACAGCACTGACCCGGGGCAAAACTCTGGGGGCCCAGCGCCTTCCCCATGGGAACTCTTTCCCTCTGCGTGGTGAGGGGGAAATGAATTAATTCATTGGCAAGGTCCTAGAGCAGCGCCTAACACATAAATGTGAAGCGTGATGACGTTCGTGAGGAGGATGAAGATGCGGAAAGGCTGTGAAAACTACAGACAGAGCAGGAGAAAGAGCTGCGCTCCTAGCTGCCCCTTGCTATTTCGTGCGAGCGTTGTGTGGCAAGGCGGGGAAAAAAACTGAGATCACTCCACTTGATAACTTCTCCTATAAAAAGGCATCCCCTATGTTTGAGACGTCTTAAGCATCTCAGAAACCTTCACATTTGTAAAGGCACAAGACCCATAGGTCATATGAGCTACAGATATAAAATATGTGTGCATAATATATTTAGAATAAGACACATGCACACACGTTGAGGCTTTACAACAATGCCCAAAGGTAGGTAACATCGTTTGTCTCGTTTTACGGCTGAGAACACTCTGAAGCTTCAGATCACTAAGTGGAGTTTCCCATGAGTCCCTGGTGGATGCTACAGCAAGGACTGGAGTCCACGATCCCTCCTCCTCAACCAAAACTTCTCCATTTCTCCTGTCCCTCTTTGCCTGACTCTCTCACTGCGTTCATAGCCCCCAAATTGCCCTAGGTGCTCCAGAGGATACGAGAAGAAGGTAGAAGAGATAGTCCCCCGAGAAATGAGAATTGTGAACAATTTCTTTCTTCTTCGTTCCTTCTCCTTCTCCTTTCCTGAAATGAGAGCAAAACTCAGAAGCAGGCACCAGGTGGATCAGATCAGGAGAAGTTAAGATGCCTCAAACCCTAGCATCAGCATTTGGTTTTCAAAAAGGAGCGGAAGGCCAGGCTTCTTGGTGTTTTTAAAGGGCCAAGTTGGCTCGGTCCATTAAGTGTCAGCTCAAGTCATGATCCCAGGGACAGGGGATCGAGCCCCGCATTGGGCTCCTCGCTCAGCAGGGAGCCTGCCTCTCCCTCTGCCCCTCCCCTGCTCATGCTTGCTCTTTCCCTCTCTCTCTCTGTCAAATAAATAAAAATCTTTAAAAAAGCTATTAAAAATAATAAATAAAGGGCCAAAGGAATTAGCCAATCCTAGGAAGGCAGCAGAGAGGAAATTAACTACCCCCCCACCTTTGAACTTGCAGTCAAAGTGTTGGTGGCGGCTGGAAAAATTAACTTTCAATGAGCAGTTGTGGAGGGTCTTTCATTTACCACCCCACACTCTGCTAAAAAAAAAAAATCATCTGTAATGCTACGGTGATCTTGGATCGTCTTCATTATGCAGGCAATGCAATGGAGGCTCAAAGAGGTTGAGTCAATGGTTGAAGAATTCAAAATCAGAAAAGAGGACAAAAATGGAATTTGCATCCAGCTGTGGTCCAGATTCTTCTCAGGGGATCCCACAGCCTTCCTCGAAGCACTTCTCAAATTCCTAACTCTCCAAACTCCAGGGTCATGCACAGGTGGAAGGAACAGGCCACCGGTGAGAACCTAATTCTACACAAATGCCAAATATATCCCCTGACCCGCAATGCTCACAGCCTGTCCATTGGTTTCGTATGCTCTGACGGCATGGCATCCGGGTGTGCCCAGTGTGACTTTTCTTTTCTTCCCTTTTTTTTTAAAATCATCACATTCCTGCAGACGCACGGCAACGGTGGCTTTGCCAATCCGTGGTTAATATTCAAGGTTCCCACATTTCCTTCTGTCGTAGAGGGCTCCGGCTCTCTTCGCTGGCTTCCTGCCAAGCATGCAGGGGAGGGAGAGGAGCTGGTGGGCAGGGAGGTGGCAGCTGGAGACGGAAGGGATTATTTTTTCCCTGTGTCATCCAACTAGTTAGGGCTGCTCTCTAAGAAAGTTACTGGTTTTGGCTGTTGGTTGATGTTTTGTAATCAGCCCCCTTACCTAACTGTCTTACACGTAGTAAAGGTTTCCCAAGGGATCCTTTTGGAGTCTCTAAAATAAATGATCGTGTAATTCGTGAATAGTGTTAATTTGGCATTCTTCTCCCCAATATGTAATTACTCTATATATGTACACGTTCCTTTTCTTGTTTCATTGACTAGAATAGCCAAAGCAACAATAGATAACAGTGTCGAAAGCAACCAACCTTCATTTATTCTTGACTGCAACGGGAATGCCTCCAGTATCACAAAATTAAGCATATTTTTGGCTATCAGTTGGCCACAGATAGTCTTTATCAGGCTGAGAAAGTATATTTTTGTTCTCGGTTCTTTCTCTGAGTTTTCACTAAGAACGAACATTGAAATTTTAACAAATACTTTTTTGGCATCTATGAAGATGATCATATTTTTTTTTCCTTTGACATATTGATGGGATTTGCTAATAGACTTCCTAATAATAAGCCACAACGTATTTCTAGAATGAACCTTCCTTGACCATGATGCATTGTTCTTTTAATATCCCTAAGATTCAATCTGTCAAAGTTTTATTTAGGATCGTTTTTCTCTGTGTTTATTAGTGAGATCAGAATATGCCTTTGTGTGTGTGTGTGTGTGTGTGTGTGTGTGTGTGTGTGTGTGTGTTATCTTTGGCCGAATTCTGCATCTGTATCATGCTAGGTCAGAGGGAAAAATGGATTGTTTTCTTCTTTTTCTACGGTTTAGAGAAATTTTTTTAAAAAGCAAAAGGATCTCTAGTCCTGGAGGTTTTGCTGATGGGTTTGAAAACTTTCATCATTTCCTTCTTTGCTCTCAGTCTAGAGCAGGACCAATAAACTGCAGCTGGCAGGCCGGCCACCTGCTTTAATCGATAAAATGTTATTGGAACACGATCAAGCCCACTTCTTCACGGATCATCAGTGGCTGCTTTCAAGCTACAACGGCAGAGCTGAGTAATTGCTAGGGGACACCCTGGCCACCTGAAATAGTTACTCTCTGGCCCCTCATGAAAAACGTTCCCAGTGTCTCGTCGAAACAGGCTCTCTTTTACGGTAATCAGTTTGGGCATTTCTGTTTTCTGAGGCTTTCGAATTTAACACCGAAAGTTAACAACAGCTACCATGTGAGTCTGCAAAGTGCCCAGCAAAGGACTGAGCTCTTTACACGCATTTTTTTCCAAGGAATCAATACATTCCTGCATTGTTATCCCCATTTTACAGCGGAGGAGAGTAAATAACTTGCCCAAGACCAGGAGAGGGGAGTGGAAAAGCTGTGATAGAAATCCTCATGTACCTGTGCCAGAAACCATGGCGATGTCATGTCTTGCTATCTTACCATTTTTTCCTATCTCTGTACTTATGTCCTTTCTTGCTCCTAATTTGCATATTGTGGATATATATATTCACTAACTGTATTATAGATTTCACTTCCATATATTCATTTTATGTATATATACATATAGATACATGAATGGTTAGGAGATCAATTTTATTGGCTTTTTGTTTGTTTGGCTTTGTCCTGTTTTCCAAACCTAACTCTTAAGAGTTATCCACACAATGCTTTTTTATATAGTCTAAGGTAATATATTACATCAGAGTGTATAATATTATATATTCTAATGCTATATTGTAGTTCTCCATTCTTACTCTTACTTTCCTTAGTTTTCTCTTGGGCAGTTTTTCCCCCCTTGCCTCTGAAGTAAAATACTTAGTTAATTTATAGCCATGTTAAAAAAAATTTTTTTTTTAAAGATTTTATTTATTCATTTAACAGAGAGAGAACACAAGCAGGCAGAGATGCAGGCAGAGGCAGAGAGAGAGGAGCAGGCTCCCTGCCGAGCAAGGAGCCCGATGCGGGACTCGATCCCAGGACGCTGGGATCATGACCTGAGGCGAAGGCAGCTGCTCAACCAACTGAGCCTCCCAGGCGTCCCAAAAATTAAAAAAAAAAATTAACAAACCTTTATCTTAACTACACTCTACAACCAACATGCAGCTTGAACTCACAACCCTGAGATCAAGGGTGGCATGCTCTACTGACTGAGCCAGCCAGGTGCCCCTGATTGGTTACTACTTTGAAAAGCATTTAAAACCATAAATTTGAGGGGCACCTGGGTGGCTCAGTAGGTTAAGCCTCTGTCTTCGGCTCAGGTCATGATCTCAGGGTCCTAGGATTGAGCCCCGCATCAGGCTCTCTGCTTGGCTGGGAGCCCGCTTGCCCCCTCTCTCTGCCTGCCTCTCTGCCTACTTGTGATCTCTCTCTCTCTCTCTCTGTCAGATAAATAAATAAAATCTTAAAAAAAAAACCCATAAATTTGAGATACTGGTCTGACACTCTCTCCTATGTGGTGATCTGTAATAGTTTGTCATCAACTAGACTAAATAGCCTAAAATGAATTTTTTTGTTTTTTTTTTAATTTTTTTGTTTTTTAATTAAACTTTTCATTTTGAGATAACTGTTGAGTTCCATGCAGTTACAAAAAAAATAACGGAACGATCTCATGGATCCTTTACCTAGTCCCTCCCAGAGGTAACATCTTGCAAAACTTACCACATCACAACACAATCAAGATCTGTGACATCGATGCAGCCAAGATACAGAACATTTCACAGGATCCCTCATGGTGCCCTTTTGCCGTCACACCCACTTCTGTCCGCCCCCACCCTCTCCTCACTCTTGGCAATCACTAATCTGTTCTCCATTTCTATAATTCTGACATTTCAAGAATGTTACATAATTATAATCATACAGTATATAACCTTTAGGGATTGGCTTTTTTCACTTGGCATAATTCTCTGCTGATTCATCCAGGTTGTGTCAATAGTTCACTCACCTTTTTATTCCTGACTGGTATTATTATATGATGTGGAAATACCACACTTTGATTAGCCATTTCCCTCTTGAAGGACACTTGGGTTGTTTCCAGCTTTGGGCTATTATGAATAAAGCTGCCATAAACATTTGCATAAAGGTCTTCGTGTGAGCCTCTAAGATTTCATTTCTCGGGGATAAATACCCAAGAGTACAATTCCTGGGTCATATCACATTTGCACTTTTAGCTTTTAAAGAAATTGCAAAGCTGTTTTCCAGACTGGCTGTCCCATTTTACATTCCCACCAAAAAACGATATGAGTGATCCAGTTGCTCTGCACCCATGTCAGCATTTGGTGTTGTCATTATTCTTTCTTTTAGCCATTTGGATAAGTGTGCATGGATATCTCATTGCAGGGTGTGCATGTTTGCGTGTGTACCAGTGTCTGTGTGTGTGACATTAAATATCTCTTCGTGTCATCTTTATCTCCTTTTGTCACCTTTATCTCCTTGTCATTTATATCTCCTTTTCAGTGAAATGTCTGTTTATATCTTTGCCCATTTTCTGATTGGATTGTTTGTTGAGTTTTGAGTGCTCTTTATATATCCTAGATAATAGTCCTTTGCAGATATGTGGTTTGCAAGTATTTGGTCCCAGTCTGTAGTTTGTCTTTTCTTTCTCTTAACGGGGTCTTGCACAGGGCAATAGTTTTAAATTTTGATGAGATCCAATTTTTCAGATTTTCCTTTTATGTTCACGCTTTCAGTGTCAAGTCTAAGAACGCTTTGCCTGGTTCTAGATTCCAAAGATTTTTCCCCAATGTGTTCATCTAAAAGTTTTATAGTTTTATGTTTTACTTTTAAGTCCATGATCTGTTTTGAGTGAGTTTTTTTATAAAGCATGAGACTTGGGGGATGCCTGGGTGGTTCAGTCGGTTAAGAGTCTGCCTTCGGATCAGGTCATGATCCTGGAGTCCCGGGATCGAGTCCTGTATCGGGCTCCCTGCTCTGCCCCTCACCTTGCTCATGTTCTCTCTCTCTCTCTGTCTCTCTCAAATAAGTAAATAAAATTTAAAAAAAAATAAAAAATAAAATAAAACATGAGACTTGGACCAAGATTCATTTTTTGGCCCATGGGTATACAACTACCCCCTATCACTTGTTGAAAATTCATTTCCTCCATTGAACTGCTTTTGTGCCTTTGTCAAAAATCAATCAGACATATTCATGTGAGTCTATTTCTGTGTTCTCTATTCCATTCCATCGATCTATGGCTCTGTCTCTCTACACACTCCACAGAGTCTTTTGATAACTGTAGCTATAGAAAAAAATGATTCTTCCCACTTTATTCTTTTCTTTCAAAACTGTTTAAGCCTTTCCAGGTCTTTTGCCTTTTCATATAAATTACTGAATTATCTATCTTATTTATATCTGCAAAATAATTTCATTGGGACTTTGATAAGAACCACATCAAATCTGTGTATTAATTTGAGGAGAACTGATATTTTTACTATGTTGAGTCTTTCATGTTCATCGCTAGTATATAGTAGCATAATTGCTTTTTGTGTGTTTTTATCCTGTATCCTGCAACCTTGCCAAAGTTATTTATTAGTTGTAGTATGATTGGGCTTTTTGTGTATGGTAGGTTTTCTTTTTTTCTTTTTTCTTTTCTTCTCCTTTTTTTTTTTAATCCCTGGGGTTATCTGCATTAACAATCATATCATCTACAAATAAGGACGGTTCTATTACTTCCTTTTCTTACCTGTATGCTTTTCTTAAAACTTTTCTTGCCTTGCTACAATGCTGAGAACTGGCTAGAACATCCAGCGACATGTTGAACATGTCCCAGAATTATTAAGGAAAGTGTTTTATTTTTAAGCCCGTGAGTTGTATAACCTTTGTTGCTAACTTCTAGTTTTATTTCATTTCAAAGGAGAAAGTTGAAGGCATATTTTCTGATTAAGTATTCCGTATAAAAGACAGTAAATCAAGTAAATTTCCCTTATCATCACTCCCCGACTATCTACTTTGCAGTCCTCATTAACATAAACTAGGATTTTAAGCTCAAATAGATTATGAAGTTATTTTTATACCACCTGGTCTTTCATTCACAAATATTATTGAATCTGTCATCTATTTTATTTTATTTTATTAAGACTTTATTTTTTTTAAGATTTTACTTATTTATTTGACAGAGAGAGAGAGAGACAGCGAGAGAGGGAACACAAGCAGGTGGAGTGGGAGAGGGAGAAGCAGGCTTCCCGCAGAGTGGGGAGCCCAACACGGGGTTCAATCCCAGGACCCTGGGATCATGCCTCGAGCTGAAGGCAGGTGCTTAACGACTGAGCCACCCAGGTGCCCCAAAACTTTATTTTTTAAATCAGTTTAAGGTTCACAGCAAGACGGAAGAGAAGGTAAAGAGATTCCCCATATACCTCTGCCCCCATAGGTGGCAATAGCTCCCTTATTGCCCCATCCCACACGAGAATGCTACATTTGTTACAAATGATGAATAATCTGCCATCTATTTTAACACAAGATTTATAGTGCTTATTTGGACTCAATATTACGTTTAGTTATTTGATGTGTTCATCCCAGTTTCTCTATACCATAACTTCTTCATTGTTAAGTTTCTAATATTATATCCTCTCTCAATCAGATGAGAACATCTTCAAATAACTCTTTCATCAGTGGTATATTTCCAGGGCTTTTTTATATCTGAAAACTGTCTTTCTGTTGCTTTCACACATTAATGACAGTTTGAGAATCAAATATGTGATTATAATATTTCCCCTCAAAACTCTTTTGATGCAGCTGCATTGCCTTAAGTCTCATATTACTCACTGCAAATATATATCCAGGCCCTGGATTTGCCAAAAGATGTGTGGCATAGATTATCCTTAGTCCTTCTCTCTGCCCACTTTGGTGATGTTCAAATCTACTTCTTAAGCCAAGGCTGGAGGCCTGGATAATGTGCACAGCACCAGGTTTCTAGCAAGGTCTCATCCACTGCTGCTCTGTGATCCTGACACAGACTCTTCTCTCTCCTCCACCACCTGGTTCTCTGATTCTATGATGCGAACACACCACAGTCCCTACGGTCTCTCCTCAGCACCTGACTAATGCAGGCCATGCCACTGGAGGCTCAGTCCACCACCAACAGTTCCCTACACAAACCAGGGCACAAGTAAACTGCCTCCCTCAACTTCCTGACTTCTCTGAGTGAACGCAGGAAGACTAGGGGTTGTAAGAAGCCTCTGGTCATTTCAAAAAGTGGTTCCTGAACCTAAGAGGGCTCAGGATTTTTTACTTGGTACAAACTTGGATTCTCTTAGTGTAGGAATAGGACTACAGAAGAGACACAAAGGGTCTTTCTACTGCTTCATCTTTGCCTCCAGAGGTGATGCCTGGAGTGAGTGGACCCAATCTAGCCCCATCTGCCTTCCAGTTTATAGAGATTTCACTGAGATTCCAACAGCTGGTTATTATCTAGAACTGTCAATAGTGTTCCTCCTATTCTGTGCTATCCTCGCCATTGCAGGGCCAAGTTGGAAAGGGTGCCTTAGAGACTGATAACCAACTGTTATCTTCAACCTATGCCAAGACTAAACCTTTACTTGGGATTACAGAGCTTTCGATGTTCACGGTGGTGGCAGAGCCTGTCCTGCATGAGCCAGTGTGCTCCTACTGTGGTAACCATATAGGAGGGTTCCTTCCCGGGGCATCGCTCTACAACAAATCCCCTAGAACAGTGGTTCTCCAAGTTCAGTGTACAGAAGCATCGCTTGGGGAGCTTATTAAAAATTGATTGGGGACACCTGGGTGGCTCAGTCCACTGGGCATCTGCCTTCCGCTCAGGTCATGATCCCAGGGTCCTGGGATCGAGCCTCGCATCTGGCTCCCTGCTGAGCGGGGAGCCTGCTTCTCCCATGGCCCCTCACCCTGCTTATGCTCATACTCTCTCTCAAATAAATAAAATCTTAAAAAAAAAAATTGATCAGGCTCCACTCCAGAGATTCCAATGGAGTCCAGGGCCTACATCTTTAACAAACATCAGAGGATGCACGGAGGGGGTCCAAGAACAGCCCCTGGAGAACTTCAGTACCAGAAGCCCCTCCTCTAAAAGCACCAGACATGAACTTGTCAGTTGCTCCATCTGATAGTTCCTCCAGGCCACAAATGGAAAGCAGTAAATATAATTCTGCACCTACTACACTTGCTGCAAGAGAGCTGCCTCATGCAGCAACACTGGATCATGCAATACCTTCTCAAAATTGTTCATTGCTCGTTAGACTCCAGCCAATGCCTTTTCACCAAAAAAGATAGCACTTAACGGGAATTCTGCAGATGGACTTCTACACATGTGAAATGATACATTTACCACATTATTCTTAATGGCATTGTTTGCAGTAGCCCCAAAAATAATGTAAAGTTTACCACTGACGGGCTGGTTTAACAAATGATGAATCATCCATACAATGGAATACTCTGCATCTATTTTTTTTTTTTTAAGTGTAAGGAAGCTCTTTTTGTTACTGATACAGAAAGATTCCCCAAGAAGCAGGGTGGGAGGGGAAGGGGAAGTAATTCAAATATGTAAAGACTGACATGGCATAAGGTCCTGCCAATGAGTCAAGATACTCAACAAATGAGAACAAACACTGGCCATTTGACCAGTCTGGAGACTACTGACCAAACATTAGCAGAAAATACAGTAGAGAATGTGGGTTGTAGTAGGTATGCCACCTTTTCCCGTGAAAACGATGGGAGTGAAAGAAAAAACTTCTGGAAGGAGACTGAAAAAAAAAGAAAAGGGTAGGAAGGGGATAAACAGAACATGGGGATAAATAACAGATTTTAAAACTTCATACTTTCTTGTATTCCTTGAACCATGTGAATATATTATCTCCCCCAAAATTACATCGTAAAACACTCTGGATTTTTTTTTTTTATGAGATCTTTGATGTGGAAAAGGGGAACGTATGCTCCAGGCTGGCGTGATTTAATTTTAATTTTATATTCCTTTTGGGTCCCTGTGGTTTGGTATTTCTCAGATGTGCCCATTAGCAAGCAGTTTGCCGCAGTAATGAAGGTGGGGTGAGCTTCCTTGCCTCTACTGGTAAGTGGCGATGGTCCAATCAGGGATGTTCAAAAGACGGGATGTACCAGGCTTTATAAAAAAGTACCCCAGGGGCTCTCAAACCTGGCTGCTCATTATAATCACCTGGGGAGTCTTTAAGAAACGCTCCTGCTTTTGCCCCACCCCCAGATAATTCTGATTTAATTGGTCTGAGGCAGGGCCAGAGCGCTGGGACTTTTAAAAGCTCCCCCAGGTCAATCGAACAGGCAGACACTAGTGACAACTTCTCCATTTGGCAGATCTAAGGGGAGATTCCGAACCCGTACTAAGAAACACGCCCTCCAGGTCAACAGGTTTGGGACCAGCGGCTCCAGATGGGCCTACCGCCCATCCCCCATCAACCCTTCCTCGTCCCCAACCATCACGACATTCGGGCAAGGACTCAAGCATTTACAAAGGCCCGGTTCAGAGAAGAAAAGCCAACTTTGCTCAAGACATAAGAACTCAATTTCCTAAATGAAATCAAAGACGGTTATTTCTGAGAGTGTGCCTCACACTCCCACCACCGCATTTCTTCCTCCTCCTCTTTCCTCCCCACACACAACCCCAAGGGCCTCGATCGGAAATCTACCAGTGCTCACAGTCCACCCTCTCGTACTCCAGGAGCTAACAGACCCAGGGGAGAACGCACACATGCAGACGTGCTCAGTTCCCAACCTGAAGCAAATCATGGTCCATGGTGGGTAAACATTTTATCAACTGAATATATTTTATAGAATTAATTGTTGTAACAAAGACCAATAGTGAGAGAGCATAAGTCCCAAGACTCAAAAAAATAAAGAATATCTTCCCCTTAAAATTACTATTCAAATAAGTTATGATTCCCCGAAGGAAGGGCTCTTAATGCAATTCTATAAGATTTCTCTGCAGACATACCTGGGCCCTTTGCAGCCAACAAAGTCAGGCCTTATTTGACAGGGCTTGAATATGTTTAAGGAAACCCCAGGGAGGAAAAACAAAGGGAAATGGGAGCTTTTAATGTCCTAAAAACTGAAGAAACACTTTTTTCCCCAAGGTCTAAAAATCAACACTTCTCTTAAAAATGCTAGACACTTTGGAAGGCAAGGCATCCCTAAAGAGAAGCTGTAGCAGAATCTCCTTCACAGCTACTATGACCACCTAATCCTGTTTCTCTATACGTGACCTAACTGGAAAAAGAAAAGCATTTATACTGAAATGATGACAGACAGAATCAAGTAAAGCCAGGAAGGAAATCCACCATAGCTCAGAGAGAGAATTCCATAAAAAGAATGTCAAATGGCGGGATGAATGGATGGGTGAATGGATGGATAGGTGGATGGGTGGGTAGATGGATGGATGGGTGGGTAGATGGATGGATGGATGGATGGATGGATGGATGGATGGATGGGCAGGTGGGTGGATGGATGGATGGATAGGTGGATAGGTGGGTAGATGGGTGGGTGAATGGATGGATAGTTAGATGGATAGGTGGATAGGTGGATGGGTGGGTAGATAGGTAAATGGGTGGATGGATGGATGGATGGGCGGGCAGGTGGGTGGATGGATGGATAGTTGGATGGATAGGTGGATAAGCAGATGGGTGGGTAGATGGGTGGGTGGATGGATGGATAGATGGATGGATAGGTGGATGGGTGGATGGGTGAATGGGTGGGTAGATGGATGGATGGGTGGATGGGTGGATGGATGGATGGGCAGGTGGGTGGATAGATGGATAGTTGGATGGGTGGGTAGATGGGTGGGTGAATGGATGGATAGTTGGGTGGATAGGTGGATAAGTGGATGGGTAGGTAGATGGGTGAATGGGTGGATGGATGATGGATAAATGAAGGGAACAATGGGTGGATGGGTAGGTGCAGATGGGTGGGTGGATGGATGATGGATAGATGGCGGGGTGGACAGATATCAGCTCACTCAAAGTCAGAGCTCTATAAAACTAGGTTATCATATCAGAACTGAAAGTCTTCAGGTGAATGAGTATTGCTTTTCTCCTTAAAAAGATTATTTTTCCCCAACTGTACATGCTGTCACCTTGTTTTCCTCCCAAATCTCCAAATCATGAAGGCTAACTGTATCAGCTTAGATGCTTTGGGCTTCATTGATAGAACAGCCTACTACGTGCTGTTTACACAAAAGGGGCTTATCAATAAATCTCACACACACGAGTTTGAAGCAGGAGGTTTCTGGGGCTGTAGGACTGACTCGAGGATGTCAGTGCTCTAGGTCAGTGTCACTGCAGTTCTGGGAACCTAGTTAGAGTCACAAAGTGGTGGCCATAGCACCAGTCATTACTTTCACAACTGACAACCTCCAAGGCAGGAAGGGTGGAATGAAAAAAAGCGTTCTCTCCTCTAACGCTGGCCAAAATTGTGTCCCATCCTCACCCCTGGACCAACCTCTGTCACAAGGAACAGAATTATCATGGGGGCACCTGGGTGGCTCAGTGAGTGAGGCATCTGACTCTTGATTTCAGCTCAGGTCCTCATTTCAGTGTCGTGGGCTCAAGCCCCGCATCAGGCTCCACGCTCAGCGGAGAGTCCACTGGAGATACTCTCCCTCTTCCCGCCCCCACTGCACTCATGCTCGCTCTCTCTCTCTCAAATAAATAAATAAATCTTAAAGAAAACAAAAGAATTATGGGTCACACACATTTTGTCCCTTGGGCACAGTGCCGCTAAACACAACTGGGAATGAAGGTAGAACGGCTGCGAGATGGGCCCACATCACCTGCCACAGCAGCTCTTCCCACTTCTGAATCCCCACATAGCCCTGAGGCCCCCTCCAATCAGAACTGCAGCCTAATAATTCCCATAATGTGCCCTCCAAGGGGATTCCAATAACCTCTTTCCCTTTATAGCCAAGTTTTGTGCCTTCATCTCCTCGGCCCTTACTCGGGGAACTCAGGATGGCAAGCAACAGAAGCCCACTAAAACTAGCGCAAGCAAAGACAGAAGTTTGATACAAGGCAACAAAGGACCTCAGAGAAACCAGGGGTGGTAGGGGTGGTTTGGCTTCAGCGCAGACCCGTCAAGAACCAAGGCAGCCAGTTCCATCTCTCTGGTCTACACGCCCCCCGAGGCAGCCTCTCGCTTCTGCGCCTCTACAGCTAAGCTTTCCCTGCCTCCTGGTGCGCGTGGCTCAGTCCCCAGACACGGCACGCCCTTCCAGTCTGCTGGCATCTCTCAACACAAAGTCCAAGTCCCCGGAGAAAGGGTCAGGGGAAGCCACGCCTGGTCCATCATCAATGGGCAGGTCCTACAGCTCAAACGTGGTTGCTACAGACCACTCCTTGGGGTCTGTTTGCCCCAAAGTAGGGAAGATATGGGCCTCAAAGTCATCCCTAAACGGTCTATCTGAGCTCTCTTTGCAGGATCTTCACCTTTCTGGGACACCAGCCTCTAAGACCCAGCAGGCCAGCAGGATGGGAAGGACACAACAGCAGTCATCCCTGTCCGCCCGCCGGACCCTCCCATCTTTCGGTGGCACCACTGGCAGAGTGGGGAGGGAGGAAGCCATGGTGACTCACACGGCATCCTGCCTGCCAGCTACGTCTTCCCTCCCTCCTTCCTGCTGTGCCTCAGGTTGGCTCCCGCCCAGGTCCCTGCTCACACCCTCACACCCACCTAACTACACTCACCCTCGCATTCCACACTCCCCTCTGGGCTCCTCTTTGCCAAAATGCTTTCCCACACAGGGGTCCCTGTCTTCCAGCTCAGTCTCCACGCACATGTCTACCTCAGAAGTGAGCTCAGTCTATTTTAAACTCCTATAGCTGTCTGCCATCTGTCTCGTCTGGAGGCCCTGTGGTCTACGGAGAGAAGAAGAGAACCAATTTGGAAACACAGAAATTTGGTCTTTGCTCCACCATCAGCTCCAGAACCTTGGGACCATCATGGCATCCTTCCAGTAGCAGATAGAGATGACTCTCCCTTGGTTAGTTCCTGGGGCTGCTGGGAGCACCAATGGAGGTGAAAGATCTTGGCCTGTGAGGTGACAGTGGACACTAAGGTCTTTGAGGACGTCTTCACTGACCCCGAGACATGGTGGGCAGTATTGAGGAATCAATGCCTTCCTTTACTGCCCTGACCGGACACGCCCAGTATTCTGGGAGGACCACCCAATGGCAGAGAGGGAATCATCAGGTCCAACCTTGGGCAATGATGCTTGGAAATGGTTACCATGGCAATCAGCTCTGCCACTGGATTTTTGAGTGATCCTGGGGAAGTCATCGATCTCTGTGAGCTTCCCATTGCTTCCAGGGTGACCAGATATCTGCTCACAGTGATAAGATGTGACCATAATATTGTCAAGGTGTGTCTCTCATGTTGTCACATAATAGTACTTACCACTCGATGCTGTAAGAATTAAATGAACCCAGCGCTAGCCAAGAACGATAACACTAAGTGTTTTCTATGTGTCACATACTACGCGAAGAGCTTTGCATGTGTTAATTCCTAACAAAACCATGAGGTCCACGATAAGTACTCAGTGTTTTCATTTGGAGACATAGCAGCAACAACAAGCTACAAGGAGGAAATCGAGAAAGACGCACACTGAAAAGCAAATTGAACTGCTTTCCTTGAATCTGCACACAAACTGTTGAAATGCTCTTCAGAAGAGCAACTCCATAAATTCAGGTGGGAAAACACAATCCACCTTGAACATTTGCCCTCCCACACAGAGTAGAGCTGCTCTGGGGGATTCAAAAGACTGGCCCCTCACTATCCCCCAAACACACTTCCCGCCATCTTTCCTCAAACCGCTCTCTTTCCCAGAGGAAAGCTTCCCACATCCAGAAGACACCAGCTGGCTGGGGGACAGCTCCCTTCCCGTGTAAAAAGAATTACTAGGGGTTCTGACAGTCACATGAATCTCTACAAATCCCATTCTGACCACGGCACATGGTGGACGGAAGCATCACAGATGTAGAACGTTACAGAAGATGTTTAGGAACTTCATGGTGGTGAGCGGTTGGGGGCCACGGTCCACAGAACACTGTCTCCTACCCCCTCGTAGGTTCTCTGCCCCTCACTGCCTCCCCCCCAGATGATCTCAGGAACCCCAAAAACCTCCTATTTGGCAGAAGGTCAGCCTCTTTTCTTGGACACCCAAGCCGCAGAAGAAAAGGAACCTCACCTTCTCCTACAGGTCCTATCAAAGTATCGAAGCGCTTTTCCACATAAAAATGGGCTCCTTCCTAAATGAAACTGGCACGATCACTTTTTATCCAAGAAGGATTTACTGAGGGGCGCCTGGGTGGCTAAGTCACATAACCGTCTGCCTTCAGCTTAGGTCATGATCCTCGGGTCCCCTACTCAGTGGGGAGCCTGCTTCTCCCTCTCCCTCTGCTGCTCCCCTTGCTTGTGCTCCTGCTTTCTCTCTCTCCTGCTTTCTGTCAAATAAACAAAATCTTTAAGGAGAAGAAAAAGAAGTAGTATTTACTGAGCCTCTACTTACTATATGCCAGATGCTCTCCCAAGCTCTGAGGCTACAGAAGGCCACAAGTTGCTAAGGTGATACAATCGGCTCTGTGTTTTTGTGGGTCTGATGGTGTATAAATGTTACTACGTTAACACGTATTAAGGGCTGTACTCCAGCCACTGCTGAATGCTTTCTTTCCTTTTTTTTTTTTTTAAGATTTTATTTATTTATTTGAGACCGAGAAAGAAAGAGAGCACAAGCAGGCAGAGCGCCAGAGGGAGAGACAGAAACAGACTCACTGCTAAGCAGGAAGCCTGACACGGGGCTCAATCCCAGGACCCTGGGATCACGACCTGAGCCAAAGGCAGACACTTAACCCACTGAGCCACCCAGGCGCCCCTGCTGAGTGTTTTCCATACCTTGTCTTACTTCATTCCTCACAACCACCTCCAAGGTACTTCGTTCCTATTTAACAGATAAGAATACTGAGGCTCAGAGAGGTAAATAATCTGCCCCAGACCACACAGCTAGAAAGCAGCTGACTTCAACTTCAACTCCAGGTCTGTCTGGTTCAGAAGTTCACACTTGGAGCCACGATCCTCTGGCTACAGATTGTTCAAGAACTCGTCCGGGGCTTCCACAGTGCACCCCAAACTCTGCAACGTGGCATTCAGCCGCCCACTACGGTAGTGCCCCTCGTCCGCGGTTTCGCAGCTGCCCGCGGTCAACCGAGCTCCGCAAGCAGATGATCCTCCTTCCGACAGTTAGTAGTCAAGGGCCGCGTCACAGCGCCTACGCCATTATCCTCCCTTCGTCTTGTCACGTGGGCCTTGTATCCTTTCACATCATCACAAGAAGAGTGAGTCCAGTAGAGAAAGATATTTTGAGAGAGAGAGAGAGACCACGTTCCCCTTTTATTATAGTATATTGTTATGGATGTTCCACCTCATTGTGCTATCGTTAATCTCTTACTGTGCCCGATTTATAAACATTATCATAGTTGTGTATGTATAGGGAAAAATATAGTATATATAGCGTTCAGTTCTAGCCCCCACTTCAGGCATCCCCTGTAGATGAGCGGGGGAGGGGGGACGGCTGTATTTTCTATTATGATTTCCCACAAGTATCTTTCAGCCACCTTGATCCCAGCCAAAGCAAAGAACGGACTCTCCCTGAAATCATCCCTCACATTCTCTCCTCTCGGCCATCCCTTCCTCTCGGTGCCCCCTTACCAATCCGGCCCCCATCCTTCTGGCCCATTCCGGAGCTCCAGCTTGATCTGACAAACGCTCTTCTTAAATACTGATACGAAAGTCACCTTCCTCCGTTGTGTTGTGCGGGAAAAGAGAACTGTCTTATTATTCGTGTCCAGTGCCAGGC
>CM052805.1:15707449-15765502 GCA_028533885.1 Nasua narica | reverse complement strand
CACTCACAGACGGCCTCCGACAGCCATCTCTGCCCCATACGATGCCTGACCTGTGCTCATCCGAGGATTCTCCCCACAGCTCCCAAGCCACGGTGCTTTGCACAAGCTCTTGCTTGATACACGTTTACTGAAATAACTCGCCACGTTCTGACAGTTCTACAAACTTCCGCAGTATTTCCAAAGCCGGTATTCCCACCCAGAGCCCACCTCACCTCTGACCACAGTCTACGTGAGCCCTTGGAGGGAGTGCATCACACTGCGTGACTGCGATTCACCCCCATATGTGACAGAGTCCCAGATCTGTCTCAGGAGCCAGGTCAGTGCCCCAGGCCCCAGATCTGAAGAGCTCCATGCCAGCCGGGCTGCGCCACGTGGGCATCACCGAGGCACCTCAGAGGGAACTCAGAATTCCCTCAAAATGGGGTCCTCTTCGGGGCACCCAAATGGCTCGGTCAGTTGAACGTCTGACTCTTGGTCTCAGCTCGGGTCTTGATCTCAGGATTATGAGTTCAAGCCCCACGTGGGGCTCCCTGCTGGGCATGGAGCATAACTACAGACAAACAAACACGGTCCCCTTCCCACGGTCCCAACTCTGTGAAGAGCACCACCACCCCAACTATACAGAAGCCTGGAAACCAGCCCTGTCTCTTTCCCCTCTCCGCCCCCCCCCACCCAATGGGTCGCCAGTTAATCTCAATAGCCTCCCCACAAATCTCTCTCCAGCCCTCCACTGCCCCCCCCCTCGCTACCACCCAGGCATCCTCCGGTCCCACCTAGACTGTTCCAACCACCTCTCAACCCCAGTCCCTTCCAACCTTGCCACCTGAAAATTCGTCTTTCGACTGCAGCTAGAGTGGTTTCTAAAAGGCAAACTGAATCATGTAACACTTAGGAAAAAAAAAAAAAGACCTCTGCACCCTCGGAACAAGATCTCCGCTCTTTAATTGGCCGCATGAGCTATCCACGATTGGGTTCCTGCCTTCCTATCCCCTAAGCACATCCCCCACCCTGTAACTACACAAACACAGACGCTCTGTGCCAGCCCTGCCAAATTGATTTTGCTCCCTCAACCCTCCTGTGGCTTTGTTATTCTCTGCGCTTGGAACCTTCTTCTTTCCATGCCCTCCTTTGACTTAATTAAACCTATCATCCTTAAGGCTGGAGTCGATATCACCTAGTCCCGGAAGCCTTCCTGGGGTCGGCAATCAGGTGCCCCAACCCTGCACACCCCAAGACCCTGAGCTGACAGCGACCACGGCACATGGGCGCCGCTCGTGCAGCTGTCTGCGTCTCCGTCTGCATTCTGCACCAGACGGCGCTTTGGTAATGGCGGCTGTGCCCGCTGAGTTCGTGGGGAGACACCCTGCCGCCACCACCAAGCTCGGCAAGTATTCAATAAACACTTCGATGAATAAATACATCAACTAATGTATGCACATTAGTTGCACTCTCTTTCTCTCTCTGTCAAATGAATAAATAAAATCAGAAAGAAAGAAAGAAAGAAAGAAAGAAAGAAAGAAAGAAAGAAAGAAAGAAAGAAAGAAAGAAAGAAACAGAGTCCTTGGCACTCTACTAGAAACTGTGAGGATATGAGCGTTCTTTCCAAGGAAAAGAGCCAATTTCAAGAACGCACATATCATGGCTGATGAAGGGAGAGACAAGCCCAGTAAGAGAATGAGCATCCACGGCCACAGACGTCCAATGACCAGCCAGGCCTGAGAGGGCCCCAGTGGGTATATTCTGTAGAAGGAAAAGAGAAAGCGATACCACTTCCTAGGCGGTGATCGCTGAGCCAGTCCCAGAGCAAAGGATGGGGATCCCAATGGAAGGCACCCAGGGCAGGGATTTTATAAGAGGAAATAGCACCAAAGGGACATTTCAAAGCTTTTCTATTTTGGGCACTTTTCAATTCATTCTCCTTTCCCCCGTATCTCAACGTTCTTCTGGAAGCTGTGTTCCATTCTTCCTCTACAGAGGGCTCAGGATTTGAGATAAATTAGAAACTGGGTCAATAACTGTACCCAGAATGTACTAACCAATGGTCAGATGTTAACCCGGAAGGTCTTATCTAATGGACTATATATCAGTGTAAAGAAAGAGCCGACCTCTACTGCCTATTAGTGTTACCCAGATCCAGAATGAAGCTACGTGGGGTCTACTTGTTAAAGGAGCAAATGATTTGCAACTGGAGCCTTTGGATTTTAGAATTAGGACCTAGAGATATCAGGCTTTATTGGAAAGTAACAAAACAAAGAGATGGAGGTGCTCTCCCATGCATGAACTTGAACATGGAGGAACTGTGGGTAGAGCTGCCACAAGCATCTTGCCATATTAGTGAGGGGAGGCTATTTTATCTGAGAATGAAGTTACCAGAGAAGAAGTAGGGACAGAGAGAGAGAAACCGTGAGCTGGTAACATAATGAGCCCCTGGATCAAACTCTATCTGAAGGCAGATCCCTCTTGGGACTTTTCAGTTATATGAAACAATGAATTCCCTTCTTAATTAAGCTAGTTTGAGTTTTCTGTCATCTATAAGCAAGATTTTTGCCTCAAAGCGCTAGTTGGAATAAATGAATTTTCAGGTTCCATCCCACCTGGAGATTTTAAGATTTGAATGTCAGCATTAGCTTGCTACCCTCAGCACTAAAAAGTATAGGCAGCTGGAAGAAAAGAAAAAAAAAGATTATTCTAAAGAGCAGGCGGATCCTATGAGATTATAGTCAGGTCTGTGCAAATCTAAACCGTGTCTGCCAACGCTGGCTCCTAGAACAAATGGCTGCCCTCTGGATGTTAGCCAGTGGCTGTGGCTCATGTGGACATTAGTGCAGCCATAGCCATAAATCAAACTACATTCCCTGATTCCTCAATAAGGCGCAATGTTGGGTTATGACGGCAGAAGCTGGTGGGGCTAAAACCCTCGGATAAGGGTGATTTCCTGGTTTTCTTTTTCAGAATGTGTTGTCAAAGCAAATGTGTCACTGAGACAAGATGCAACTGACGTTTCTGCAGAGACTGTACCATCATGACCTCCCCAGCCACTGTATGTCCTTCAGCATCAATTCATTCAGAAGGTATCATGGGCAAAACACACAACAGAAAAAAAAAATTAGAACAGAAAGATAAATGTAGGGGCGCCTGGGTGGCTCAGTGGATTAAAGCCTCTGCCTTGGGCTCAGGTCATGATCCCAGGGTCCTGGGATCAAGCCCCGCATCGGGCTCACTGCTCAGCGGGGAGCCTGCTTCCCCCGCTCTCTCTGCCTGCCTCTCTGCCTACTTGTGATCTCTCTGTCTCTGTCAAATACAAAATCTTAAAAAAAAAAAAGAAAAGATGAATGTATCCTGGCCCCTTCATGTGTTATCACCACATGACGATTTAACAAAGCAGTTCTGCTAAATTTCACTACAGTTTGTCTATGTCCTTCAGTCTCGTGGGGTATAGATGATGGGTTACAGAGGGCCAGTCTGCAGACATCTTTTGTTTGGTCTAAACTATGTGAGTTAGCAAAAGAAAATGGAATTTTACATAGAAGCCAGAGTCTCTTGAAAACCTCGTGGAGCTGGCAGCCGTGGGCTCCCGTGCCCGCAGAGCAGAGGTTACTATTATGTGCCGCTCTTACCAAGGCCCAACCCCCAGCTCAAGAGGGGCCCTTGGCCCCTTTATACCCAACCTCATGAGGTCTCCTGCCTGGATCCTGTGGGACTTGAGTTTATAACCCTTTTACGTTTACCTAGGTGCCCACAGAGAGCTATGACTGTGTCATTGTAAGCAGCCAGTGTCTCTGTTGAACACTGGATTTCAATGTCTGTATCATCTTCCAATAGCGTCCCAGCATCACAATACCAAGCATCTCACGCTGCAAACTCTCAGCCCCCAAGCCTTGGCTCGTATTCTCCCCCCACCTGCCCTCGCCCTTGCCCTAAGCCTTTGCTCACTGGAACCGAAGTGAGCTCATTAAGATTCAACTCAGGGGCTCCAGGGTGGCTCAGTCAGTTAAGCATCTGCCATCGGCTGAGGTCATGATCCCAGGGTCCTGGGATCGAGCCCCGTGTCGGGCTCCCTGCTTAGCGAGGCGTCTGCTTCTCCTTCTCCCTCTGCACCTCCCCTCCACTCATGTTCTCTCCCTCAAATAAATAAATAAAATCTTTAAAAAAAAAGATTCGACTCAAATGCTTCATCTGTGATGCCCACCTTGATGCCAAACCAAGAATTACGGTTCAGAATGAATGGCTTGTTTCTTAAACTTCTCATAATGTGAGGGCAAACCACATCTTAGCCCTAATTTCTTCTGACATTGGCATTACAGTTCCGTGGGAACCAGACTGTCTCTGCATAAGACCAACCCCTCTCTAAGGACAAAGGCTAGCACCTCAATCATAACTTCTGCTCACTCACTAGGTGCCATGGAAACCCCACCACAGCTCCGATGAGGCAAATCCTATTCATGTCCCCATTCGAAAGATGAGGAAACTAAGGCCTAGAGAGACTCAAAGTCCAAGAGTGGCTTTCTTAAGCGCTGTGCTGCCTAGGCACGCTGCCCCCATTACTGTCTACCTGGAAGGCAGCAGAAGGTGCTGGGTGGAACCGAACACCTCCGCCGACTGCTGCAGGACTCTTCTCCCCTCTTCTGTCCCCCTTCCCCAGGCTCTGCTCCAAGCCCTGAGGGGCCTGCAGTGGGCTGTCTCACCCACTTCTCTCCCCCAGAGCCTCCAGAGAACGCTGCCCTCGGCTCCCACATGCCGCGCCTCACAGCGGAGCCGGGTAACCTTCCCTCACCACACAAGCCTTTCTGGCAGCTCTGCTTCCCTCTGAAATTACATTAAATTGTTCCATTAGTGTCAAGAAAAGAAAAAAAAAAAAGGGACGGTGCATGATACTTTTATGAATTTCCTTTTTTAAGGAAAGTTATCTTCAGAACTCTACTCGTACTGACTGCTTCCAGAAAGTTGGAGGTTATTTGGGGGCAGAATTTATTTGCAGAAAATCACAAAATCAGTCTAAATACCAGAGTTTATGCCAGTTGGCTTGCCTGAATCAACAGATATAATAATGCAAAATCATGGAAGTCGACTTAAATACACATTTCTCAAAAAAGTGATATAGGAATGGTCAATAAACATATCAAAATACGTTGAACATCATCAGCAGGGAAATGGAAATCAAAACCACAATGAGATACCAACTCACACCTATTAAGATGGCTGCTATCAGAAAGAAGGGGGCGCCTGGGTGGCTCAGTCGGGTAAGTGTCTGCCTTTGGCTCATGTCATGATCCCAGGGTCCTGGAATCGAGTCTCGCATGGGGCTCCTTGTTCAGTGGAGAGCCCGCTTCTCCAGCTCTGCCTGCTGGTCCCCCTGCTTGTGCTTCCTCTCTCTCTCTGACAAATAAATAAAATCTTTAAAAAAAAAAGTATTCATTATCTCTGATTACGAATCAGACACAATTCCTGTCTGATGGAAAAACAGACAAAAATTAGTCTGACAAAAATAATTATAAAACCACAATGTTGAAAAATGCTATGAGAGAAACAAATTTGTCACAGTGATGAAGGCTAAGGGGGGGTGACTCTAGCAAGTCTGGCAGCTGGACACCTAGTGTCCCATCCCTCCCCTCTCTCTCACTAACAGAACCCTGATATATTTTGTTCATGTTTCGGATAAAAAATATTCTAACTCCCAGCCTCATTTTCAGTCCCAGCCAAAAAGATCTCGATGGATTCCTTGGGTTAAGAATCACTTTCCCTTCTCAAGTTAAAACGACAAAGCTTCACAAGGAAAAGAGCTTTGACCCTTCCATTTTCTTCATGCCTGGAGTGTAGATTAAAGACTTGGAGGTTCTGCAGCCATTCTGGGACCATGCTAAGGCCAAACTACCTGCTAAGCCAGTAGACCAGAAAGACCAAAGTAGCCTGATCGCTTAATGACGTCATTCGTCTGCTCTACGAGCTCTGGTTTACCTGCAGTCCCGTCTGCCCCTTTCTTTTCTTTTTGCTTGATCCTGCTTTCTTCGTTTCTGCAAAGATGACATGTTGCCTTTGTGGCATAAGGAAAACTAATAAAACATACTTCATTTTGAAATAATAGATATCTATTATTAGCAGAGATCATAAAAATATTTTCAGGAACTCTATCTAGTATTTTTGTCAGACTCCAAGAAACTTTGGAGATTTTTTTCCAGACTCTTCCATAACTATGCTAACAGGAACTTCAGCATTCAAAGCACCTTCACAGAGCATCTTTTCAGATGTGTTTTATAAGGAGTGTTATTCAATTTGGTTTTAGATCCATCCTAGGAAACATTCCAAAAGTAAAAGAACTATAGTTACTTTCTTTCAGAAACAACTGTCTCTCTGGATCCTCAACAACGTATGGCCCTTAGATCACACTTACAAGGCTCAAAAAGAATGTGACAGATAGTACAGTTACATGACTTTTTAAACAAAATATGTAAATTTAAACAGCAAAATGAATGTTTCACCATCACTTAGAAGGCTTAATAAAAAAAAAAAAAAACTGGTTCTTAATGGAATTCCTAAAGACAGACCAGAAATACTTTCAGACCATCACAGTTTCATTAGCATACGGGAGCAGCCAAATCATGTTCAAAGTACACATCACACAGATCTTTAATCATGCATGTTTTGAGGCTATGAACTTCTCTCTAAGCACAGCATTGGCTGATCTCATAAGCTTTGTTTTCTTTGTTTGTTTATAGGAGGGGACCAAGATCTTTATATTTTTATTTAAATTCAATTAATTAACATATAGTATACTATTCGTTTCAGAGGTAGAGTTCAGTGATCCATCAGTCTTATACAATAGTCAGTGCTCATTACATCACTTGCCCTCCTTTATGTCCATCACCCAGTAATGTTGCCCATTACCCCACTCCACCCCTTCAGCAACCCTCAGTTTGTTTTCTGTGTTTAAGAGTCTCTTATGGTTTGTCTCCCTCTCTGATTTCATCTTGTTATGTTCATTTGTTCCCAACACAGGGCTTGAACTCACAACTCGGAGAATGAGACCCGGGCTGAGATCAAGAGTCAGACAGACATCTTAGCATTGGAGCCACCCCAGCGCCCCTGATCTCATAAGTTTTTATATAGCATTCTATTTTTCTTCACATATACCCTCTTTACAGCTGTAGTTTTCAATGCTACTTGACACAAAGTTATTTTAAAATGTAACTTTTTAATTGCCTGATGGACAGGTTTGGTTGGATATTTGTTTCATTTCATCCCTCAAAAGATAGATGACATAATAAAAGAATGAGTATTTAACTCTTGACCTGATTCTGCTCAATAATGAGAACTTGGTCATGAGGAGTTGAGAGGAATTAGGGAGAAAGTAATAAAGTAAGTTTCTTCTAGTGGATTTAGCCTAATCCACCAAGAATGGATCACTGCTTCCTGGGTTTTCCCATAGAAATTCTCTCCACTTCCCCATTACCACCACCCCAGTGTCCTTTATACCCTATGGGCTCCTTGCCATCCCTCCAAGTGTGGGAAATGCTCCATTCCCAGGTTTGATCACCCTGCTTGTTTAAAAGGTCGCAACACTCATTTCTTATACAAAATGATCCCAGCTCTAGGGGGACTTTCACTGTCCTTAAGAAAGACCAAAGACCCCATATTTTCTCTCATCACACTAACCGGAAGTGTTTCCTCAACCCACTGAAGACATTCTGGCCACTTACCAAAGACTACTGAGAAAGACAAACACATCAAATGTGAAATGCTTTGTTGAGCCCATTGCATGCCTTCCATTTGGAGGCAAGCAGATGTCTCTAAGGCAGACAGAAAATTCTTTCTCGCTTTGAACTGGCTTTATGAGATCACTTACCCTCAGACACCCATCAACCTCATGCCAGAAAGTATAAGAAACATCTGATCGTCTCTCTGGGCCTCCGAGGAAACATTTTTTTCAACCAGGTGTAAATGAAGGTCAGTGCCTCTGTTTTAAATGTGGTCCATCTGGAAAAGTGAAGATAAGTCACAAGTGGCCTTTTGCCAGTGACCACCACCTGGCATGTGGCTCGCCGGCTCTGTTCTTTGTCCTTGTCACTCAGATTAGTCTGGGTTGATCCCATTCATAATCTGGACCTGTGGTCCCTCCTCAGCTCTGAGCCAGCATCCTTTCTTTAGGGGCTCCGAGCCAGGCCGTATAAACAAGGAGACTGGACAAAACCACAGGGAAGGTTGCTCTGAGTCAATACATCACAATTCTGAAAACACACCAGGAGCATCCGTCCATGCCTTGGACCACGACATGGCCATGAACTAGAATGAGGACATTCATTATGTACTGATATGGAACCAACAGCGAGTTTTAACGTGTAAAGAAAACAGGGTAAGCTAACGTTGGAGTGTGTTCCTTTTGGGGACAGTAAGATAAATGCATGGGAGTTGCATGTATATTACAGACTGCTTCCAGAAGCATACACAGGAGATCGGTAATATCTCACAGGGAGATAACCTGAGGGATTAAGGGTCAAGGGCGGGAGAGACACTTCTCAAGGTAGACCCTGTTGTACCTTTCTAATTTCGAACCAGTGACGGTGTATCACTATTCAAACTTCAATTTAATTAAAACTTTCTTGAGAGGAGATCGGAGACCCAACCACATAACAGGAGACAATGGTGCCTGATAAAAGACGCCGCTGATCTGTATATCCCAACTTGGAAAGATATTTGCGATACCTTAGTTGCAACAGACAAAAAGCAGATTTGAGAATAATGTGTTTTCGTTTGGGTTTCTCATACTAACTTCAAATACAGACAAACGTTGATTAAAACCTGCAGGAATATAAACCAAAATGTGAATGGCTGGCTTTTTCCTAAGTTGCAGATTGAGGGGTGATTTTTATTTTCTTCTCTCGGTCATCTTCACGCTCCAATTGTCCTATCATAGGCAAGCCGTGGAGGATCTTAAAACATATTCTTAAATTTTAGAAAGAATGAAGAATCCATCTTCTGCTTTTGTTCTCTACATCCCCACTCCTTCCTAGGCAAGGCAGCGACTTTCGGGGGCAGGACTTCACAGTGAAGGCCTTATTTGGAGGGAGGGCCCAAGGGCTGCCAGGAAACAGCCCAGCGGCCAGAAGCAGAGTGAGGGAGGTAGGATTTTAAAAGTCAGAGCCGTAAACCTCGGCATAAAATAAGCAGCCAGGCTCTCATTTCAGCCGTGTAAACAGTAATGTGTATTCATTAAAACTGCATTAGTCTAAGGAGTCCCCAGAGAGCGGGGAGAAGGGGAGGGGGTAGGGCGAGAGGCTGCTGGTGCACCTGCTGTTTACTACACAATGCAAACAGGCTGAAGAAAACATGTCACAGCCAGAGAAGGGCCACCCAGAGGGGCTTCATGGCTCGCATCAGTCTTGTTAAAGGTAAACAGACACTGAGAAAAGGGAAGTAGCCAGGAACCTGAATGTCTGGCTTGCCAGGCCCCAAGCTGCCCTGAGAAATGATTCTCGAGGAAAATGTGCACCCCAAAGTTGAGGCCTGCTAGGCGCCCCCCGCGAGGTCCACTGCAGAGCGGGGCCACAAAGAAGCCGGCGCAGGCAAGCTCCTCCCCCTTCCCCTGGCGGCCAGGCCAAACCTCATCAAGGGAAACCAACCAGGTAGGAGAGTGGTGGCCAGCATGTATTGAGGGCTTACTGCTCTAAGGGCTGTACATATCTTAACTCCTTTCAATCTCCCAAAGGCTGAGGGAGCTGCATACTATTACTATCCCCATCTATGGGTAAAGAAAAGGAGGCACAGAGAAGTTAAGCAATCTGCCCAAGGTCACCCAGCTAAATGGCAGTGTCCAGATTCAGGAGCAAGCCTCACTCTGAAGGGCACAGTTTCGGTCCCAACAATAATCCACTTTTCCCAAATCTTGCCAATCATCCAATTCAAACTGGAGCTTTAAAATGGTGACCTATGACACTGGCCAAGGATCTTCCGGGTAGCTAATGAGAGTAGGAAGCATAACTGTCAAACCCACATATGCCAATGGTGGGCTGCTTTCGCCCCCATTGTACAGATTAAGCAACTGAGGCTAAAGGGCGTGGAAATAGTTCCACGTTCTCCTCTCCACAACAGAAATGAGGACTGGGGCCATCCTCTGCCCCCAGGCAGGTGACACAGAAGGGACACGACTTAACCTAAGGAAACCCAGAGAAGTGGCAACAGCCCCCAAAAGCAAGGAACAAAGTTTCCTTTTCATTTTGCACTGCACAAAGCCCAGGATTACCTGGGCAGGAATTCTGAGATGAAGGACAAAGAGAAGGAGCCAGGGGGTTCCAGGAGATGCTCCAAACCTGCCCCCTTCTGAGCCCAAAGCTAGAAGAACTTCTTCCTCAGGACTGGGAATAGGTCAGCAGCTTCATGCTAACTTCCCCTCTCCTAAACTAGCTCTATTTAGGGCTTTCAAGATTAGCAAGTCTTATGTTAACTGTTCTTGCCGCTTCGCACTCTTTTCCCACACTCACAACTGACTTCCCTAAAGCCTGGGCAAGAAGGAGAAGCTGAGGTTCCCGGCCACAGATCTGCCAGCCAGACACCATGGAGGGCTCAGCCCCCGTCTCTCCCACAGTGTTGATGTTACAAGATCCCACCCCTCGCTCCAGTTCATTGGCCACCCAGGTCGAAGCTGGACCAATCAGATTCTTTCATGGACTTTAGAATGAAGGCTGAGATTCAGGGGGATGGCCACCGGCATCGATAGGACATTATCGTCCATCTAATATGTAGAGGAAGAAACAAGGGACACAGGTGTGCACAGAGGTAAGAATAACAAACACAGGCAAGAAGAAGGAGAGGTGAGAGATGGAGAGCCCATCCATCTTCCTGCCTCCAGTTCTCTCCCTTCTCCCTTCAGCCAGACTGAACTTCCCCTTGGTCCCAAGCAATGTCCCCGCATTCCTCACCAGATTCCCTCTCTAGCTTTAGCTGACTTGGGCTGGTTTCTGACTTGCAACCAATAAAGCTTAACTAACACGCACTTTACCCTCACACTCCTCAGACATGAAGACCTCTGGCTAACACACCCAAACAGCGGGAGATAAGGTAACTGAAGAGTAAATGACAAGCCAGGGAACATTGGAGGCCACTCAAATATAGACCCTGCCTTCAAACAGCTTTTGAGGAGGGGAAACATTCACCAACAAAGCCATTAGTGAGAAATTAGAGGAGAAATGAAATTACGGTTAAGGCTATCGATTCTAGGCAAAAGCAGAGTTCTGAGAAGTCTAGCGCCCGGGGAACACAAAAAGGAGCATATCCCAGAAGGGCAAAGGGCACTATCACTGAGAAAGGAGCTCTCTGGGGACAATGAGAAGACTAACTTGGCTACACTGAGGTTCCAGGGAATAGAGGGTCATAAGACTAAGGAGACAGGCGGGTAACAGGTCATGGACGGGCATCACATCCAGGTAGACATTTTCTATCCATTCTTCCATCAATATACACCACCTTCACGATATCCGCCAGGCCTCCACACCCCTCACGATACTACGAACACTTTCCTTTAAGTTGAAGTTAGATTTCTAACTTCGAGTGTTTTTAAAATGGAAATGGTCTGAAAAAAACAGAAATCATATGACCCAGAAATTCCAGTCCTAGGTAAATACCCAAGAGAGCTGAAAATATGTTCACACAAAAACTGCACATGAATGCTCATGACATTATTCATAATAGCCAGGAGGTGGAAACAACCTAAATGTCCACTGGTGGATGAAGGGATAAACAAGCTGTGATATATCTTGAAGGAATATTTTCCAGCCTTAAAACGGATTACTAGACACATCCTACAACATGGATGAACCTTGAAAACATTATGCTCAGTGAAAGAAGCCAGTCCCAATGGACCACTCATTGCATGATTACATTTACAAGAAATGTCCAGAATAGGCGAATCTAGAGACTGAAAATGGATGAGTGCTTGCCAGGGGTTGTGGGGGAGAGAGAAATGGGGAGTGACCGCAGATGGATGTGGGTTTCTTATAGGGGTGATGGGATGTTCTGGAAATTAGATGGTTGTGATGGTTGAGCATTATCATAAAAACCACGTGGTTTTTTTAAAAAAAAAAAACAAAACCACAGAATTGTACCTTTGTAAATGGTGGAAATGGTTAATTTTATGTCACATGAATTTCAACAAATATCCAAAAAATCTAATAAGTAATTTTAATAATAATATTTTTTGTTTATTTTTTTAAAGATTTTATTTATTTATTTGACAGAGAGAGAGATCACAAGGAGGCAGAGAGGCAGGCAGAGAGAGAGGGGGAAGCAGTCTCCCCGCTGAGCAGAGAGCCTGATGTGGGGCTTGATCCCAGGACCCTGAGATCACGACCTGAGCCGAAGTCAGAGGCTTTAACCCACTGGGCCACCCAGGCACCTCAATAATAATAATATTTTTTAAAAAGGAAGCGAAATGAAAAACCAGTATCTCTTAACATCACGGGGAGTCGGTCATAAAAATGATCCCAACCAAAACAAAAACACGTTAGTTCATTCTGGCTTGACACCCTTGTCTGCCGAAGGCCCCAGACTGAGGTGGCTCTCGGTTAGGATGGGGGCTGGGGTGCTAGCGACCGCTAAAGGCGCCAACCTGAGGCTTCCTGCCTGGCCTGGTCAGAAGGATTTGAAAAGAACAGAAAGGGGAGTATGTTTGCCACACTGTGATCTAATGTCAATCAGTGTCACGTCTTAAACAATTTGCTGCTGGTCCGAAGACCCACCTGGACCTTTGGGAAACTTTGCTCTAAAAGATGAAACCGACGTTCCTGTGTTGCCTTCCATGTGCCAACCAACATGCCTGACACTCAACATTGGGTCTCGTCATTCATCTAGGACAGCAAGCGTGTGGCCTCAAGGCCAGAGCCAGAGGGAACCAGGAGAGAAGGGGGGGGCGGGAGGGGCATGTAATGAGGAAGAAGTCACTGACCTCACACACATCAGGAAGTGGTGGAGGAGAAAAAGTTCAGGAGGGGGCCAAAGATCTCACCACACGCGCTTCCCCAGGTGGCACTGCTTGTCGCTATGGACTGAGTGTCTGTGTTTCCCCAAAATGTGTATGTTGAACACTTATCCCTAACGCAATGGTATCTGGAGATGGGGCTTGGGCTGATAATTAGGTGATGAGGGCACAGCCCTCCTGAATGGAATGAGTGCTCTTATAAGAAAAGACCCCAAGAAGCTTGCTTCCTCTCCCTGCCCCCACCCCATCTCTGCTGTGTGAAGACACAACCAGGAGTCCACCATCTATGAACCAGGAAGAGAACCTGCCTGCACTCGGGACTCCCAGCCTCCAGAACCATGAGAACAAGATTCTTCTTGTGCAAGCTACTCAGTCTCTGGTACTCTGTGATAGCAGCTCGAACTGACTAGGACATCTGTGATAAAGAAATAGAGAAAAAACCACAGACGGCAGAGCTGGGTTGGGCAGAACATGGCCGACTGGGACCATGAAACACCTGTGTCACAGAAAGGCATCTACGGAGAGGGAAAGCGGATCGTGACCCAGGACGTGAAGGGACAAAGTGACATCAAGTTTGCCGTGTGGATGTGTTCGTTCCGCAACTAGGAAATGAGTGCCAACAGTGCACCAGGCACTGTTCTAGACTCAGCACACAAAACGAAACCAGCCCCCGGCCTCAGGGGGCTTGATTCTCACAGGGGTGAGGTGGCCCCGCTAACGAGGTGCGGGAGAGATGGGAAGGTGTTCATGGAGGCGGTCACTGGGTGTGCAAGGCTGCACTGTTCATCACGGTCCTCCTTTAGCACACTTCTAACTTGTGGTTTTCCTAGGTCGGGCATGTGCAGGGGGGGTTTCTGAAATAAAGGGAAAGCCCGAACCTCTCCGCCGGGCATCCAAGGTGCTCCTGAGCTGCGGCGCCGTCTCCCTCGCAAGCCGCCTCGTGTGTCAGAGCCGCCCCTGGAGAGGTCTGGTGTTGCTCCAACACACTCCACTCTTCAGGCGCCTTTGGAAATGTTGTTCGTGGGCCGGAGCCGTCCTCCCCACATTCTCTGCCTATAAAACCCCAAGGGGACCCCTTCTTCAAATCATGGCTACCACCTCCCTGCCAGTCAGCAACGATGGCCTCGGCCCTGCCGCGCTGCCCTGGGGCATCCCGTCCCAGCCCGAACGGTTCATCTCCAGGGCCATCCCGTCCCAGCCCGAACGGTTCATCTCCAGGGCCACTGTTCAAACCTCAGCCAACTCCCTTCCGTCCCACCCTTCTCCTGGGGCTGAGCTATGGGCCCACTTCCCTCTCGCCTTGAGCCTCACTCCCACACCGACCTATATACTATACGGAATTGCTCTCCTCCCTGCCACCCCCAATCTCCTAATACACGTGCTTCCGGGCCGGCCCCAAAGGCAAGCCCACGGAGGGAAGGCCCTCTACGAAATCACAAAACTTCCGCCAGCTCACGTCTCAAGAGTCTCTGCTCCTGGGTCCGTGACCAGGTGAGGTCCCTTTGCCTGGGGGACTGGTTGGCAGGGGGACTGGCTCCGGCTGGGGCTGAGGGAGTCTGGGACAGTCTCTGCAGACACGGGGGCGGGGGGGGGGGGGGAATCCCAGGTCCTCCCAGAGTCGGCTTGTTGGTTTCCTCCCCCCCACGGACTCCACACTCACACCAAATATGGGGGCTCTGGTCTCTGAGCTAGAAAGGCGCCTCCCTTCCTGGCTCCTAGACGTCTGGGGCCTTGATATTGTAGATGGCCAAATGTCAGAACAAGAAAGGGCCTCATACGTACCTGATCGAGAGTCTATTCGACCCAAGCCTGATAAAGCAGGGGTTCTTGACGGGAGGTGATCTGGGGCACCCCCAGGGACATTTGGGCAATGTCTGGAGACATTTCTGACAGTCACAACGTGGGGTGAGGGCTGATACTCACATCTAGTGGGGAGAGGCCAAGGGTGTTGCTAATTATCCTACAATACACAAGACAGCTTCTAATGAAGGCTTATCAAGCCCCAAATGCCTACAGCCCCAAGGTTGATAAATGTGCTCTAACTAAGCCCCACCCAGTGCTGGGACTTCCCTGTCCCCTCCCACTAGCCCGTCCCCATCCAGGAAACCCACTGCTCCTACACGCAGTATTTCTGGTAGATGAAGAGGGGAGCCTTGGTTCCACATCCTCCCTGAGGTCGGGGCCTCTGACTCCTCTCAGCTGAAACCTCCCCTAAAAATCCTTGCCGCCTAGCAGGCTCTGGAGGCTCTGAAAATATGAGTCCAAAATCCCTCCTCCACAATTTAATATATGATAGAGGCGGCATTTCAATTCTGTGGGAAGCAATGGATTATTCAATAAATGGTATTGGGACAACTGGCTGGCCATCTGGTAGAAAATAAAAGCTAGATCCTCACCTCCCTCCTAAAACCAAAATAAATTCCAGATGGATTAAAGATTTAAATGCAACAAAAAAAGTTTAAGTAGTAAAAGAAAATATCGGAGAATTGCTCTATAATCCCGTTGAAGAGGGGGCCTCTCTAAGCAAGGCACGAAATATAGAATGCATGAAAGAAGTTCATCAATTTGACGACTTAAAAATTTTACATACCGACAGAGCAAAAAATTCCATAATAAACCAATTTCTCAAAGTTAAAAAAACTAACTTGACATACCATTATATATAAAACACATGCCAAAAAAAATGTTCTTTAATCAATAAAAACCTGTTAAAATCAGTAAGAGAGTAGAAAAAAAATTGGCAAAAGACAAGAGACAGTTCACAGAGAAATACAAAGAGTTTTCAAACATAAAAAGGTTCCCATAGGCACACCCCAATGAGACACCGATTTCTCCCTGACGAGGTTGGAAAAATGAGTAAGGCAGAGAATATTCCGTGCTGGTAAGGGCCTGGGAACACGCTGCCCAGTGGAAGTACAAACAGACCCGCTATGGTAGGCAATTCAGCAACATTAATTTTATTTATTCTTTTTAAAGATTTTATTTATTTGAGAGAGAGCACAAGCAGGGCGTGGGGAGGGCGGGAAGGGGAGAGGGAGTGGGACAAGCAGACACACTGCTGAACAGGGAGCCCGATGCTGGGCTCAATCCCAGGACCCTGAGATCATGACCTAAGCTGAAGGCTAACAGCTGAAGCCTAACAGACTGATCCACCCAGGCCTCCCAGCAACATTAATTTCAAAGCACATGCCCTTTGTCCAAGAGATCTCAATGCTGTATCTATCCTTGGACATGAACCCAAACCTGCACAGGTAAATACACACAAGAACATTCATCACTGCATTGTCTGTAATAGCAGAAGACTAACGACAAGGTCAATGCCCACCATCAAGGGACTGGCTCAATACATTATCATGCATTCATAAGAGGGAAGCCATGAAACTCTTAAAAACAAATGAGACCACTCTACGTATCCATCCCCAGGAAAAAGCCATGTATGAACTAGTATTACAGTATATTTCCCACTGGGTAAAGAAAAATGGGTGGCTGCATATTCTGTTATTCATCCAACCAATATTTATTAGGCGCCTACAACCCACCAAGCCCTGTTCTAGGTGCTGGGGGCTCCAGCAGGAGAAAGTCCATCAAAGTATGCATGCTTGCACATGCTTAGAGGAAGCACAGGAATGTGCTATCGCTGGGGGCTTTGGGTTGGTAAATTTGGCAAATAAAACTACAGGACAGCTGGGGGGATCTGAATTGCATATAAACAGAGGAAAATTTTGTAGTATAAGTGTGTCTTAGGCAATACTTGGGATATACTTACACTACACTAAAAATTATTTCTTGTTTTTCCAAACTTTGGATTTAACTGGGCACCTGCTAACTGGGCAACTGCACTCTGCAGGAGCAGTGAAGGAAACATCTAGAAAAGGAGAGCGATTTCCTTTTTATGCTACTGTGCACAGTAATGTAGTGCACTGCTTGGAATTATAATCAAGTATATGCATTGCTTTTATTTTTTTTTTTTTTAACTGACACGAATGAGTAAGAAGAGAGAAGAAATTCCAGCTTACACTGCAAAGTGCATTTCTGGCCAGCTCTGCCCTCCGAGTGGGCCTGGCAGCCGGGCAGACGCATTCCAAGCCCGGCTGCTTCTCTAAATGGAAGCGTTCGTCCCACACCCCAGCAGCAAGCTAGCAAGCAAGATTCCAGGCTGTGCTATTTCTTAAAGAAAAAAAAAAAGGTTCAATGCAAAGAAAGAAATGTAGAACGCAGTGGGGGAAAGAAACACCAGGCATGCTAGAAACTAGCCTTTTGCAAGAGGAAAGAGAGGAATAAAAGGTCGCATCTCTTCAACAGCCTGGTTTTAAGGATCTCTCGGGCCTCTCTGATCATCTCCATCCGTCCTTCCCTCTTTCTTAAGGGAGATCTTACCACTCTGAGAGGAAAGGTACATTTCGTGTCAAGATCCCCCAATCATCACCTCCCCAGTATTTTTTTGAGCACTAACAAAAGTGGTATTTATAAAACCTATACCCCAGGCACACTTCGAAGCATGGCAACCAATAAATATTACCTCACTGGACTATCTCAGCAGCTCCAGGAGATGGAAGCGGTTAGAAGCCTTTCTGTACATCCATGAAAACTGAGGCCCGGAGAGGCTCAGTAGCGAATGAAGACCACAGAGCGGGTAAGCAGAGGGCCTGGAATTTGAGTGCAGACACATCACAGAGCCCACTGTCTTCACCACAGGCCAGGCCTGTTGTAGGCACTGGGGGTGAATGAACCAGACAGACACACTCCTGTCCTCATGGTGCCTATGGCTTGTGGGGGAATCCGACCACCCACGGGGAGCACAATCAACCTCATATTGGGCAGATGGTGCAAAGTTTCAGGACAGACACGAATAAACACTGGAAACGACCACTCCTTCATTTATTCCACGAATATCTAATAAGGGTCTGATAGGCACCTGGCAAGGTTCCAGGCACTACAGGACACAGCCGCGAGTGAGGAGAACAGTCCCCCGCCTCCTGAAGCTCACGGTCCAGGAAACACCCAGGAGGAATTCCAGAGAGGACACATCTAAGCAGGGGTGACATCTAAGGCTGAGACGAAGAGTAAGAGCTTTGCATTTGAAGAGAAAAGTATTCCAGGCACAGGGAACCGCACAGTGCCGAGACCTCAGGTGGGAGAGGAGTTCAAGTTCACCCTCAATACCCCCCCCAACCCTTGCCCCCGAGGCCTCAGCCCGCAGCATCGACAGACCTCCCCAACCCCAAAGAGTCCCAACGTTGCTTGCAGGGTGATCTCCCCTCCCAGCTATCTGCACAATCTGAGGCAGAAACCGCTTTGCCTCTCACAGGCATGTGCTTGCTGAGTAATTGAAGTATCATCTTTTTTAACTCTCGGAATGAAGGCACTCCTGACTGTTCGTGTTCTGACCAAGCTCGGAGACTTGTTGGCCGCGGCCGGCAGAGAAATGATGCGGCAAACCCAGTACCCAAATGTACAGAGCAGATCCGTCTAAATCCAAGTGGAAAAAAACTAGGCCAGAAACCAGCAGAATCTCTCCTCACCCCGCCCCCACCCCACACACGATAAGGTTCTCTTCCTGCCCCGACTCACAAAATCTTGGCGCCGCGTCTTTCGGTCCTAAGCAGGAGAGCAAAACTGATGCTCTTCGCCACAGCCCTCTGAGCGAGAGGAAGAGTTTAGAAATAATACGTGTGAGACGCTGAATTCAGGTCCTGACCACACGGCCATCAAAAAATGACAGCTATTTTCGTGCAGGGAATAATGGCCAAGTGAGAATCTGGAGCCAGGCGTCGGGGGTCAGTACTAGCCAGAGGCCAGCTTTGTGAACCCTCTGCCCCAACTGCTCTGCCTCCACCTCCCCTCCCCATCCGTAGAATGGGCACTGGTCTCACAGGGCCTCACACCTCACAGGGTGATGAGTCCCTGCAGGGTCGGGGAGAGGCTGCACGCATCTCTGAGTAACCACTGTCCTCGCCGCTGACCTCTGCTACAGACTCTACGATTAGTGTCGTTTTGTTGTTCTTGTTCATAAGAGCCAAACTGAAATTACCGGTGAATTCCTTCTCAAAGGATTTCTGATTACCCTACCAAACAGCAGAGGCAAATGTGCCATCGTTACATAAGATTCCGCATCAGGGAAAAACTAGGTGAGGGGTAGGCAGGAACTCTCTGTAGTAACTCTGCAGCTTTTCTGGAAACCTCAAGTATTCCAAAATAAAAAGGTTATCATTTTTTTTTTTAAAGCAGAGGCAAACAGGGGCACCGCCTCCTCAGATGTCCTCCCTCACCAGCAGAGAAATCCAAGTCTTAGAGAGGACAGAACATGGGCCACACAGACGAGAGATGCCCCACGCCTCACACACAGCACTCCACCCTCTGTGAGGCTCTTTGTCAACGAGCGTGAGTTAAAATCAAGTCTCTTCTCGGGAGTAAAAATCCCAGACCTATGTCTGCCATCAAGTATTTTTTTCTCTCTCTCTCTTTTTTTTTCTTAAGATTTCATTTAGTTATTTGTCAGGCAGAGAGAGAGAGCACAAGCAAGGGGAGCGGCAGGCAGAGGGAGAGGGAGAAGAGGCTCCCCACGTAGGGCTCAATCCCAGGACCTCGACCGAGGGCAGACGTTCAACCAACTGAGCCACCCAGGTGCCCAAGTTTTCTCTCTTTTGAGTGAATGTTTACTGAGGGCCTACTGTGTACCAGGTACTGTTTCCAGGGGCTGGGAAGGAAGATGAACAAGACATACATATAGTCATGATATCTTTTTATGCCAGCGATGGGAACTTAGAGAATGAATTTGCCAGGCCAGAGTTCTTCCGTGGTCTCCAATGTTGGGGAATGGTCACTGTAGGGTTTCTTTTTGGCCATCTGAACCTTTGGGACCTCAGAGAACGTGCTGCTACCAGCCAATTCCCACACAAGAGACTGTGGGGAACACTGTGCAGGGGGCAGGGGTGCCTTGAAAGCTCAGACGACAGTCCGGCAGCCCCAGGAACCCAATCAGGCTGCTTCCTGGGCAGAAGCGGCAGAAGTAACCCAATTTCCCATTTAATTCCCACTTGGCATTCCAAAGAGATGGGCAGGAAAAATATGCCATGTCTGTCTTTAAAAGAAGACATTTCTCCCACGGCTTCCTCCGCTTCTAATTCCCTCATCTATCCATCTACTCTCACTCCCCTTCCGCTCAAAGCTGTTTCCTGCAGATAAAAACACCCCACAACTTCCAGGCTGCAAAGTGAGATTGCAGCCAGCAGGCTCTAAATGCCGCGAGCTCCCAATCAAGCAGCAGGCGCCCCCGTGGAGTTAACGATTTTTTTTAAGCAAGAGAACCCATGCCTTCTACTTACCCTTAGGAGAAAGCCCACTGGGGAAGAGGGTGGGTGCGATCAATCATAAGGGACTGGCTGGAGGGAGAGGGGCTCTTGTTGCGATGGATAAGCCAAGCACAATTTAGAAAAATTATACCCCAAACCCTCACAAGCTCAGAGCCTCAGAACCCTAGACACCATTTTTATTTCCAAGCTATCATTGGGAATTGCATTTTGATTGGGGGGGGGGGTGTTCGTCTTGTGGATTAGTCAGTTCCAGGAGGGGGAGAGGAGGAATAGCAGTACCCTGTTTGGGTTCAGAAACCCCCCAGGCGAGGGGAAGGTCCAGCAGGACTAGAAATGGGAACTCGAAGAACATTGCCGCACAGGAGCAGACCCCGTTGCCAGAGATCCCTAGCCATGCTGAAAACGCACATGCCTTTTCACGCGGAGCAGTTCTGCGTGCCGGACTCTGGATCACAGGTGCGCTCACGCACATGTGTGCGCAGTGAGCTGCAAGGCTATTCGTCGTGGCATTGTTTGCTGGAGCAAAGGACTGGAGAGAACCTTCTGCCCATCGCCAGGACGCTGCCTGGGACATCCGTACGAGGGAGCACCGTGTGGCTTTTAAAATAAACACGGCAGCGCTGGGTGTGCCCGGAGATCCCCAAGATATGTTGTCAAGTAAAACAGCAACAAGGTAAAAAAAATGTGCGTAAGGTGCTACTAAGGGTATAAAGAAGATTCATACATGGAATATCTCTTTAGTAATACGTGTAAATCCAGGAACAGGGTTGTCTCTCCAGAGAAGAGAATAGAGGGTCTGGGGACAGCAGAGAAGGGGGAGATTGGCTGCTATTCATCACCGTGTAGGATTTCAAACCTGTCATGTATTTAAAGCAATTTTAATGCAGGAGCACCTGGGTGGCACAGTTGGTTAAGTGCCTGACTCTTGGTTTTGGCGCATGTCCTAATCTCAGGGTCGTGAGATCAAGCCCAGCATTGGGCTCCACACTCAGTGCAGAGCCTGCTTGAGATTCTCTCCTTCTCCCTTAGTCCCTCCCCCTCCTCAAAAAAAAAAATGGTTTAATGAATAATAGACAAATACACTTAAAAAGATAAAGGAGGTTATTATCAGTCACAATCAACACATGCATACACACACATGCACACGTTTCCCTATAAACAGTGATAACTGATACCCACCTCCCACTGGCTTTTCAAAACTGGTACTTTATAGAGTGAGATCAGGGTTTCTCAACATTGACATTTTAGACCAGCCGGGTCTGGCTGTGAAGCTGTCCGATACTATAGGATGTGTAGCAGCATCCGGGACCTCTACTCACTAGATTCCAGCAGCAAACATCCCCTCCCCCAGTTACAACAAACCAACTATCTCCACACGTGGCCAAATGTCTCCTGGGGGCAAGCTGCCCAAATTAGATTATGGGGTCCCAATGAGCAATACCTGTGCCTTTCTTTCTTTCTTTCTCCATACTTAATTACATGCAGAGTTCTTACGGAGAAATAATTACATGTGAACAAAAGTGATTTACAAGACTTATTTCAAACATTTACACACACACACACACACACACACACACACACAGTTTGGCACTGGGGTTGTCTGAACGCTGCAAATATACATCCAATCACTGTGTTTAAGCCAGTGAGATGATATTTGATTTTTGTAACCAGAAAATGGCCCACGTTCTCAGCAGAGAGATTTAGGGGGAAATGTCTTCCCAACAATCAAACAGAGAATAGACTGGTTTTATCCAGAGCTCGGGAATGGAATATAAGGTCTCCCCTAAGCTGTCTGTCTTTTGATAATTATGACCCCTGACCTTCCGTGCCCTCTGTAATGCCAACCAATGTTGCAAACGCCAACGGCCTATCCTCTGTGTCCCTGCTGCCTGAAGGCCAGCCTGTGGCTGTTAGCTCTACCCTTTTGTCGTTGGCTGCAGATGGAGAAGCAAGTGTTTCCCATGCTTGGCTGTGCTGAGGGGTAGATTTCCACTTCTGCAGAAACTCCAAGAATGACCTCAAGAAAGAAACTATCAGCAGAGCCAAAGACAAGATCTGAGCCCCGGTAGGAGGCTGCTCTCTCTCTCGCCCCACACTATTCCTCAAATGAACAGTACCGACTACTGTCTCCCAGACACTTACTAATAGTCCAGGCATAGCACTAAGGACTCATGGACATTACTTCACTGGAGCTTCAGAACGACCCAATAAAGTAGAGTCAGTGGTCACCATTTTCAGACACACGAGCCAACCGAGAAGGTTAAGTGGCCTGATCAAGATCACACACTTGGGGGTGCTGGCTGGCTCCAGGCAGTAGAGCATGGGACGCGTGATCCTGGGGTTGTTAAGTTCGAGCCCCACGCTGAGTGTTGAGATTACTTAAAAATAAAATTAACCAAATAAATAAATAAATAAATAAAAATTAAATTAATAACAACAGCAACAACAACAACAAAAGCTCCCACACTCAAGGACTGCATAGTGCCTGGCAGGCAGTAGGTTCTCATTAAATGGGAGCTACTATGATTACTAGTATTATTATTTTATTATGAATTTTTACCTTCCCCAGTGTTGCCATACTCCTTCCTTTCTCAGAGGCTTTACACGTGCTGTGCCCTCCACTTATAATGCTTCTCTACCAAACTTGCCTAGTTTTTATATAAACTTCATTTAGTCAAGTAAGACTTCTCCAACCCCCCAAAATAAGAGAGATCACCTTGACACACATTCTCATCCACCTTATTCTTTTTATCGATAGCACTTACCATAACTGGAATTATGTCAGTATCTGTGTAATTATTTGCTTGTCTGTCTCTCCTATTGAATGGTAAGCTTCATGAGATAGGGGCTGTGCTTGGCATACAGCAGGCATCAGTTAAATACTAGATGTCAGGAAGCGGGAGGAAGGGGTGGGAAGGAAGACCCAGGAGGAAGGAACAAATGACTAAACTTTACACATAGAGTCTCACAAGATCAGGAGGGCCAATATCCTCCTCATCTCACAGATGAAGACAGCAAGATTCGTGGAGATCAGAGTAAATCAGACAGGCTCCACTATTAGAGCCTGGTCACTCGCAGAAAACCGGTCCATTCCAGAAACCGCAGGACATGAGCTTCCCGGCGACCGCTGGGTGAGCCTACAGCAGGTGCCTGGCAGACGCCCCCACCAGGTGATAGCTGGTACAGCAGCTGTTTGCCCAGGACTCCACCCAAAACAACATGTGCGTTTAAATTCACCTCAAGAACCTTTTCCAAAGCTTATAAAATCGGTCTGATTATCCCTTCACAAAGTTTTAAAAAGAAAAAAAAAATTCTTTCACACCTCAACGAGCAGTAGTCTTTAGATTCAAAATGCCCTTGCAAACCCACAGGAAGTGCTGCTCTTGCGTATCGCATCACAGCACGAAGTCCCCACTTCCTTCAGGGGGAAGAATGAAGCCATCTGGCAGGAGTTGCTCTCAGCTCTTTCCCGCCACCCCCTCCCTGCTCAGGGCTCTGCGGAGCTCCTCACATGTGCCTCCCCGCCCCATCCATCCATCCCACTCCAACAGAAGCACTGAGCTTTATCCTCGTGGGCCCTCCAGCCTGTTTACACACTAGGCTCTCCATTCCAGAGAATGCTTATGCTATTTATATGTCAACACCTTGCACAGAGTCTGGCATATAGCAGGCACTCAACAGATGTTTACTGGAAGGATGGACAGATGGACAGATGGATGGATGGATGGATGGACGGATGGGTGGACAGACGTGTAGGTGGATGGATGGATGGATGGATGGATGGTGGGTGGGTGGATGGATGGATGGTGGGTGGGTGGATGGGTGGATGGGTGGGTGGGTGGGTGGATGGATGAAGAGCAGTCCATCTGACCTACAGACGCTCTTTCCAACCTTGCATTTGGTAGTCCACAAAAGATTAATGTTTATTAATTATGTTTATTTCTTCAATTCAAAACTTAATTGTTGACTATTAAAAAAGAATTTAACAGAAGTCATATTCATAAAGTCTATCTCTTCTCTCAGGGCCTTTGCACACACTGGTCCTTCTATATGCAATGCCCTTCTTCTCTTCTCATAGCTAATTCCACCTTTTCCTTAAAGTACGAGCATAAATATCACCTGTGCAAGAAGCCCACCCTCAATAAACTTCCTAAATAGATACCCCCCCACAAGCTCACTATTCTCTCTTGAGCCCCTTATTTATCTCCTTATATTTGTTTTGATCTGTAGTCTCTTTTTCTCTTTACTTCTTCTTGTCTCTCTCATGCTGTAAACGTATGTTTGATGAAGACACAGACTAGCTCTACATCACACACTTTTTTCCTGGCACCTAGCATGATGCCTGCATATAGTATATGTTCAATAAATATCTGCCGATTGAATTAATTAACCAATCAGTGAACTCAGTAAGAGGGAAATGGATCCAAAAAAATAAAAAGTAAACAGTAAAACAAGTAAGTTTTAGGAGTCATGTCTCAAAAAGTCTTCTTGAACCAAATTAAATGATGCAAATAGCAAAAACAATTCCCAGGAAATCAAATATATTTAAATTTTTTCATAAAATTCTGGCTCTAAAATCTCCAAAGGCAGAAGAGTAGATGAGGAGAGGGAAGAAGTAAAAACTTGCAAAATGCTTTATCTTGCAAAAACGTAAATGGGTTGGATTATCGCATTAAAAGACAAAGTTTCATAATTCAGAGAAAAATAAAAATTCAAATATATGTGGTTCACAGGAGACGTGCTAAAAATAAAATGACACAAAATATAAAAATGAAAAAAATGGGACATCTGCCATGAATAGAAATATTAATATCAGACAAAATTTAAAGCATGAAAATATTACACAGGACAAAGATGAGCATTCTGTATTCATAAAAAGTATATTAATAATAACAAAACCAACAGTGATGTGCATTCCATGGGCCTGGCATTGTGTTAAGCTCCTTACACTGACAAATCATGTAAGTATTCAAAAAGAGTTACGCCGGCATTATTATCACCAAGTCTGTAGGAGGATATAAAACTGGTCCATCATTTGCTAAGAGCAGCCAAGAAGGTTTTGAACTCAGACCTGTCTGACTTTGCAAAGAAGACCAGAGAATCGTGAAACTCTGACTCCCACAACAAAAAAATATATCCCAAATACTTAAAACAAAATTTGTTTTAAAAAAATATATAAAGACGTGTCGAAAAAAATCGCTCTCAGGGCACCTGGGTGGCTTAGTTGGTTGAGTGTGCAACTCTTGATTTGGGCTAGGGTCATGATCTCAGGTCACAGGATTGAGTCCTGCACCCAGCTAGCCCTCAGCATGGAGTCTGCTTGAGATTCCCTCTCTCCTCCCTCTGACCCTACCCCCTCAAAATATATAAATAAATCTTTTTTTTAAAATCACTACCATGGGAGACCAGCATACTATCCAATCTTTGACAAGTCAGTAGACATGGTTTAAATTATGGAAAGGCTTTTAACTCAAGAAATGAGGAAGAAGTCATAAAGCTGAGAAAAGAGTGACAAATAATGCAGGAATTAATACTTCATGAAACAGGATTGAAGGATACATTTAAAGGGAGGGTGTTTGAGGGGAGAACAGGAACACTCTGGCAAAGCTCATCAAAATTTCAAAAATCAAAAATAATGTTCCAATAAAAATGAGAGAAGAGATGGAACCGCAGATGGCAAGGAGATTTTTCAGATCACTATAGAATAATATGTACAGTCTTATCTAATAAATTAGAAATTCAATTAAATGATTATTCTTGGGAAAACATATTTGATAGTGTACCATCGATAATGATCATAGAATAATTTAGAAAAACTATCAAAAAATCCCAGAAAAGGCACAAGACCAAAAAAAATTGTTTTTTTGGGGGGGGGGAGGAAATAATGGTATGGCAAATTTGCCCAAACTTTTAAATAACATTATAAATTCTTTGCCATTTAGATTCTTCCTAAGAAGGAAGGAAGGAAGAGCGGCCAAAGAAGGAAGGAAGGAAGGAAGGAAGGAAGGAAGGAAGGAAGGAAGGGAAGAAAGAAAGAAAGAAAGAAAGAAAGAAAGAAAGAAAGAAAGAAAGAAAGAAAGAAAGAAAGAAATAGGTTTCCCAGATGTTTTAATGAAAAGAGTAAAAACTTGCTGAAGATAGCAGATTGAAAAAGTAAACTACAGGGGCACCTGGGTGGCTCAGTGGGTTAAAGCCTCTGCCTTCGGCTCAGGTCATGATCCCAGGGTCCTGGGATCGAGCCCCGCTTCGGCTCAGGTCACGATCTCAGGGTCCTGGGATCGAGCCCCGCATCGGGCTCTCTGCTCAGCAGGGAGCCTGCTTCCCCCCCTCTCTCTGCCTGCCTCTCTGCCTACTTGTGATCTCTCTGTCAAATAAATAAAATCTTTACAAAAAAAAAAAAGTAAACTACAGACCCATCCCACTAATGAATATAGGCTGAGAGATCCTAAATAAAATGCAAATCCATTTAATCCAATAACATAGTGAAAAGAATAATGCCAGAATGAACTAAGTACTAGGCAGAGTAGTAACAATAGAGGTCATAAAGGTCATACATTGTTTTGGTGTTTTACAATGAACATCTATTTTTCAAAAGCAACAATGTTATTTTCTGGGGGGAATTAAAGCTATGATCATATCTAGTGATGAAGAGAATTTAGAAATGTATGTGTTCTCAGTGAGGGTAGAGATTAGTGACAATTTCCCCGGACAGCCAACTGGTAATAGAAGCTGTTAAAATGACCATGTTCTGATTCGAAATTGCAACTTGGGGAACTGTGATGAGATGTCCACAGACAATGGTCCCAATGTTTTTATGCGTCCTATAGCCATGTCCTTTGGTGATGTCCTCTGAAACGAGCTCTGGGCTGGGCCACTGTCATATCCTTTGGCTTACAGGACAGATGTAAGTTTGACACAAGCAAAAAATGGAGGAAATTCCATGCATCAGGGGCCTCCTACTCTTGCAACTCTGTGACCACTATGTAGCTGAGGCTGGCAGGCTGGAAGATGAGACCCCAGGATCCCCCACCTCCCCCCCTGCCCCACCAAGCAATGCACCAGCTCATTGCAAATGCCTGAGTGAATCTGACCTATAGCCACAGATTCCAGCCCAGAGCAAAAGGACCCAAATTGCAGCCCCATAGGGCTAAAGAAATATCTCTTGTTTTACACCACTAAGTTGTGGGATGGTTTGTTACACGGCAAAAGCTAACTGATACTGAGGAGGCTAACTTTACCTTAGGAAATATTCAGAAACAGACATCCATAAAGATTAACAGACAAAGATGTTATTTATAATAGTGTTTAAATAATATTAAATAATAGGGGCTGCCTAGGTAAATGTTGGTATATCCATTCAATGAAAATCTAAACAACCATTAAAAAACCCTTGTAGAGCGGCACTGGCTGGCTCAGTCGGCGGAGTGTGTGACTCTTGATCATAGGGTTGTGGGTTCAAGCCCCTTGGTGGGTGCAGAGATTACTTAAAAATTTTTTATATCTTTTTTTTTAAGATTTTATTTATTATTTGAGAAAGAGAGCAAGCATGAGTGGGGGGGCGGGGCAGGGGCACAGGGAGAGGGAAAAGCAGACTCCTCACTGAGCAGGGAGCCTGATGTGGGGCCAGATCCCAGGACCCTGATCATGACTTGAGCCAAAGGCAGACGCTTACCTGAGCCACCCAAGCACCCCCAAAATTTTTTTAAATCTTAAAAAAAAAAATCCCTTACAGAAAAAAAATTCAGTGTAGCAAATATTTATAATGTATCACTTAGTGCAAAAAGAAGGCAATAAAACAATATTATGGTACAACACTACTTTTGTTAAAAAATGAAAATACACATATTTATATGCATGGAAAAACACTGGAATGACATAAAAATGTTGCCACCGTCAGTCTTAGAAATGATGGTTTTTCTTTTTATTGTTGTTTTTTGTTTCATCTTGTTTTTTATACTTTTCATATATTCTGCATTGATCTTAAGTCAGGACTTGTAAACAGTCACTGGACTGCTCTGGGAGCTGAACCCGGAACACTCTGAGCCCCCCGAAGGGCACTGCTGAGAAATCAGATAAGGAGTAATCCAGGCATGGGTGTTAGAAAATCCTCCTAGTATAATCCCTGTTAAACCAGCCTAAGCATGGTGCTTGTCAGCACAGTTGGGAAAAGTAAAAGGAGAAAGAGCTGGAACAGGCCGCCATGTTGTTGGCAAAGACCTTCAGGTCATAGTCAATGTACCGACTCCACGTCCACCAAGGTTTCCTGGCTTCTCCTTTGTACTCACTCCTCGAGCCTCATTCTCTCCTCCAGCCTCTCCTTCCTATATTCCCTTCTCAGCTTTCCTTTTATTTACGGGTCATTTGGATTTTCTCCGAGTCCCTCTGAGGGAGGGATTCAGACGGGGAGCCAGAGGAGAGGGATCCAAAGATCGCACACACCCAAGGTCTTCGCATGGCTCCTGTTACACTCCATCAAACCATCCCTACAGTCAAGAATAAGCATAAGGGCCATTTCAAGTGGACCCTACAGACTGAGGGATCAAGGGATGCAGATTTCCAATCCAGCTAAAAGGATGATGCCTGGTCCATCCCCACAGTAATAAACTGGCTCCACTCACACGGTATTGTGGACATAAACCAGGTGATAGACAGAGATCACAAGACTCGGATAACAGTCTAGTTTTCATGCTTCTCTGATACTGAACCTAAGAATTCAAGGGCCCTCCTTTCCTCCTCTGCAAAACAGGTCCACTATGTCCCCTTAGACTGTGTTAATAAGCTCCTATCAGAACCGACATGTTTCTTGGTGCCCTACACCAATATGCCCTCCATACATATACGTGGAATGAAATCAATAAAACTACCTAACTACCCACTCACACAGGGATTCACATGAAGGGTAGACAGAGGGGAATGGAAGGGCTTTAAATGAATAAATCACACTACAATGTAGATCTTCATGTTTTTTTCCTAATATGAAAACCAGAAATAACATTGTCTTAGAAATAACATGCTCATCCCTTGAGATAAGAGCTCTGGGGCTTTGGAAAACAAGGTTTGAGAATCACTGAAGTAAGAATTAAAGCTCATGACCTTAAAACGACTTAATCCCCCAAATCAGCAATGCTGCATCCTGAAGCAATGGAATTTTGTTTTTGTTTTTGTTTTTAAACTATGTAGTCAGTCTTTAAGACACAGAAGGGCAAAGAGGATGCTATTTCTCTTTCTTATTGAAACCATTGGGGAGGGTCAGGGCAGGGGCATTGGGGAGAAGTCAGCTTTCCCAACACATCTGTCTATCACCAATTAAAATGCTGAGTGCTGAGGCCCTCGCCCAGGACCTTGTCTCAAGGGCCCGCAGTAACAGGTCCTTCTTTATCATTGAGACCAAGGGAGCCATGCCACTTATTAACAGGCAAACTTGTTCCAGCAAATGTCACAGAGAGATGTGGGATCCAGCCGTCTCCCAATTTGTACACACTTGAAAGCTGTTGGTGATACAGGTCTGGGAGGGCGTGGGCAGGGGGCCTGTGGTTTTTCACACATTACACGAGAAAGGCTTCTAACTGTGCAAGAAGGTAGGTTGTGGGATGCCAGCCAAGCTAAACACTGACAAATTCCCTTCTGGTCAGAGTCTGCAAAAACTTCTGTGCTGTCTTTGGTAGAAGCTCCTTTCCTGGGTCAATGTGATGGGCAGACACGCACATTCTCTTTCACAAACGGCTTCGTCAGGCTGCTCATCAACCCACCGAAGTCACGCGGAGCAACACAGCCCCCTGCGACTGGGCACTGGAGCTAGAGCTGCAATCACTGTAACAGACCGGCCCCTCTAATCGAGATCTCCTGCCTCATCTTTCTGACACTGAGGATTCTGGGAAGAAATAATCATAGTAACCCCTGACACTCTTGTATACATCCTGGAGATATGCCCCACACAAGTAACTGGGCAACATACTTGGGAAATGCCCAAGAGAGTCCCTGCTCCCCAGTTATGCCTTTATTATCTTCAAAAATAATATTTGTTAGCACATAGTCAATGGGAAGATTGGAGAACACAAATGCATGTACCGGCAAGTGCGCGCGCGTACACACACACACACACACACACACACACACACACACACACAGGAGCACTTACAACTTTGGCCACTCAGTGAAAAATATATATAAACACATATAAGAAGGGATGCCTGGGTGGCTCAGTTGGTTAAGTGTCTGCCTTGGACTCCAGTCATGATCCCGCATTGGGCTCCTTGCTCAGCAGGGAGCCTGCTTCTCCCTCTGCCTGCTGCTCCCCCTACTTGTGCTCACTTGCTCATTCTCTGATTAATAAATAAAATCTTTAAAATATATATATATATGAATACCAATTGCTCCTTTAGTTTTTTTTGTTCCTAGACATACACACACATATCAAGATAAACATCTTACTTTATAAAATCATTTTTTTTTTCCTAACTAGCCATACATCACAAGCATCTTCCCAGGGAATGCAACAGGCATTTTTCATGGCAGTATGATACTCTACCTGTCATACAGTTTGGCTATTTACAAGTATTCTCTGTGATAAATAGCAGCACAATGGCTTTCCTAGGCATGTCTTTATGTACACCTGTTTGCTAAAGAGGCTCTGAAATTGAAAATCCTTTAAGTAAGGACGCCCCAAAATTATAAGGCTGGGTTGACACAAAGCTAGGTATGCCTTCATGGATGTTGAACTACCCTAAGACTTAGGTAGACCTCGGTATGGGGAGGATGATCATGACTCAGGTCCCAGTGTCTTCAGTAAACTGGGGAGGAGAAGGGGGGAGTGCATAGTGGTCTATAGATGAAAACAGAGAAGGAGCAAGAAGGCAGAACGGTCACTTACTATGAGTCTTAAGGTAAGCTCTTAAACAAAAGTGGATCTCCAGAAAGCAACAATAAACAACAGGGAGGCCAACTCCAACGAGTTGCTGTTCCTGAGTGGGAACAGTAGCCCCAGAAGAAAGTCGGGTTCCTCTTCAGGCAGGAGGAGGAGAAAGCGTTCAACAGAAGCAAGTCCAGACAGAATGTGTAGTGAAGAGTCAACGTGGGCATCAAGAGAGCCAGGAGCCAGGTATGAAGCGGGGAAGGTACCGGGCCCGGAGCTTGCTTCTCAGCCCATGATTAAGAATTACAAAGTGGGGGGACGCCTGGGTGGCTCAGTCGGTTGAGCAGCTGCCTTTGGCTCAGGTCATGATCCCGGCGTCCTGGGATCGAGTCCCGCATCGGGCTCCTCACTCCACAGGGAGCCTGCTCCTCTCTCTGCCTCTGCCTGCCTCTCTGCCTGCTTGTGTTCTCTCTCTGTTAAATAAATGAATAAAATCTTTAAAAAAAAAAAAAGAATTACAAAGCAGGAAACGTGGTTGGAATGGACCAGCCTCCTAAGTCTTCAATGGGAAACAAATCACTTTGCTTCCAGAAATAGTTAAGGGTCCTAGGCAGCATCTCTCCTGTTTTCCAAGAAGTGGCCAACGACATGGCAGGCTAACAAAGACATTCTGTTTCAGGTGATAGTTGTCACAGGAAGGGCAAATGCCCCTACGTGGATCAGCAGCAAGAAAACAGTCTTATTCTGGGCAAGGACTCTGTCATGGGGCTCAGGGAAGTGTCTTGCAATAAAGTAAGGGTATTAGAAGCTTTGCCGAGAGACAGTGAGGTCTATCTCAGGGAATCTTTTCTTGATTCAGGTAATAAAATTCGAAAATCAAAGTTTGGTTGGTTCCTTCTCAAATATTACCTCCCTCAGTAAGGATTTTCAAGGTAGCTGCAGAATGTAGGATTCCACGGAACCTCCTAGAAGTTAAGTAGATCCATTCATTCATTCATTTATTCATTTAAAGAATATGTATTGTCTACTCTGTGCTAGGTAACATTCTAAACAGAGAAAGGAACAACTGAGTCTCTGTCCTCATAGGGAACGCACTGTTTATAATTAACAACAAACAAAAAAATATATAATAAAAAACCAGTTAGTATAAGGTGCTATAAAGAAAAGGAAAAGAAGGCTGTAGTGTTATTGTACATAGACGGCAAATGAGAGAGACAGAAGGAGAGAAACAGGCAGGATTACACTGTAGTAATAAGCAACCCCCAAAATAGGCAAAAGTTTCTTTTCCTCTCATACTACATGTCCCTGCCAGGCCAACGAGGGGGCCTATTCTATGTAACCAGGATCACGCTGATGGAGAAGCCTGAACTCAAAGATCACTCTAGAGAGTCTGGAAGCAGCAGTGACAAGCTCCAGCCTAAAAATTATATATATCACTTTCAATTACAACTCATCGACCAGAACTACTCATATGGCCCTACCCACACACAAGGGAGACCGGAAGTACAATCCTATCGCTGGCCTGCAAGACCAAAAACCAGAAATACTTAGTGAAGAGCATCAGTGATAGTACACAGTTAGATGGATAGAAACAGATAGATAGATGTACTAACAGTAATAGCTAACACTCATGTAACACTGCAGTGAACCAGGCACTAATGAAAACACCTTACGCCCTAACACGTATTGACTTATATATCCCTCATAACAATGCTATGACATAGGTTCTATTAATATTTTCAATATCTAAGTATGATGAATCACTGAACTCTACCTCTAAGACTAATAATACATTATATGTTAATTAATTGAATTTAAAGTTAAAAATGATTTAAAGGAGAAAACCTTTAAAAAAATTTTTTTCAATGTCGACCTCATTTTAAAGCTGAGGAGGCTGAAGCAAGGAGACGTTAAAAATCTTAACCAAGATCATATACTTGGTGAGTGGCAGAGCTGGGATTCTAGCTTAGTCGGGATAACTCTAAAGTCTAAGCTCTTAACCATTACACTACATTGAATATGGAGAGAGGATAGACGGATGGATGGATGGATGGATGGACAGAAGGACAGATAGATGGGTGAATGAAAGGATGGGAGAGTGGGTGGGTGGATGAATGGATGATGGATAGGTGGATGAATGGGTAGATGGATAAGAGAGTGGATGGATGAAAGGATGGATGGATGGATGGATGGATCAGGGATGGATGGCTGGATGGATAGATTGATGGATGGATGGATCATGGATGGATACATCATGGATGGATGATGGGTGGATCATGGATGGATGGACAGATGGATGAGTGAATAAAAGGATGGGAGAGTGGGTAGGCGGATGAATGGATGATGGATAGGTGGATGAATGGGTAGATAGATAAGAGAGTGGATGGATAGGTGGACCGGTGAATGAATGAATAGGTAGATGGATGATGAGTCATGTTAAATGGCAGTGATAGCATTTACTAGAAAAGTAAGAGAGCTTGATTCATATTCTACCAGTAGAAGGGGACTCATATACTTGCAGGTCCCATATTCATCCCACCAGTCTTGGTCATCCAGTTATGTCACTTAGATTCTCAAAAGTACCACCTATAGGGTCAACCTGGGCGGCTCAGTCAGTTAAGCATCTGCCTTCGACTCAGGTTGTGCCCCCAGGGTTGTGGGATTGACCCCTGTGTTAGGCTCCCTATTCAGCAAGGAATCTGCTTCTCTCTCCCTCTGTACCTCCCTCATCTTGTGCACTCACTCTCTCTTTCTTTCTCAAATAAATAAATAAAATCTTTTTAAAAAGAGAAAAAGCACCACCTATGGAAAAGCTGCCACAGGGTTCTAAGCACACGGCCAGAGGCCTGCATAGATGTCGTGTGTGCCTGGCAATGAAATCCTGCCAGCATCTTGTAACCACAAGTGTGCTACCCGGTCTCCACACAGAAGCCCCTTTTTGGCAGGTAGGGAGGAGTAATTCCTTATAGACAAAGACAGTTATGTCCAGGCCAACCCAGGGATGGCCGGGACAGGCTGGAGCTGAGAACAAGCAGCCATGACCAGACCGGGGAGGGAGCGGGGGCAAACTGGCAGTTATGGCAAAACCTGTGGCGCCTAAGTCAGAAGCAGTGGGTTTTGAGGATTTCCCCTCTGGAGCTGCACACGGGAAAATGGGAAACGGTTACCAAGCAGCACTTGGCTTGCTAACATCATTCAACTTCCTGGGTAAAGAGAATACAGAAAAGTAACAAGGAAGGTAAAAGTTAAAACTCATCCTGTTTTTTCAGTTTGCTTCCTTGGGTGCTGTCTGTCTGCTTCCTGAATGTCTCGGCCATTCTATCTCCACAGCTTAGCTTGGTGCCTGGAACACGGCTGGTGCCTAGTACATGCCAAGGGAGCGAACGGATGTGTCAGCTGGAGCCGGGGAGGAATTAGAGGCCAGGTCCCCAGGATGGTGCGCCCAAGGCACTCCCACTCGGCCACTCCACACTCACCTACACGTCCCGAAGAATTAAAAGCAGGGTCTCAAAGAGATATCTGGACACCCGTGTTCACAGCAGCGTCCTTCACAATAGCCAAGAGATGAAAGCAACTCAAGTGTCCGTGGACAGAAGAAAGGACAAGCAAAATGTATATCCAAACAAGGGAACAGTATTTTTTTTTAAGATTTCATTTATTTGACAGACAGAGACACAGTGAGAGGGGGAAGACAAGCAGGGGGAGCAGGAGAGGGAGAAGCACGCCTCCTGCCGAGCAGGGACCCCCCGATGAGGGGCTCAATCCCAGGACCTTGGGATCATGACCTGAGCCAAAGGCAGACGCCTAACCGACTGAGTCACCCAGCACACCAAGGGAACATTATTTGGCCTTAAAAAAGAAGGACGTTCTGACACACGCCACAATATGGATGACCCTGGAGGACACTACGTGAAGGGTAGCGAGTCAGTCACAGAAAGGCAACTACTGGATGATTCCACCTAGATGAGGTACCTAAGGCAGTCAAATTCCCAGAAACAAATTAGAATGGCGGTTACCACGGACTGGGAGGAGGGGGAAATGGGGAGCGTTCCACGGATATAGAGTTACAGACTGTAAAAAGCTCTGGACGTCTGCTCCACAACTTAACACACCTATACTGTACACTTAAAAATGGTGAAGGCAAGGGGGCGCCTGGGTGGCTCAGCCAGTTAAGCATCTGCCTTTGGCTCAGGTGATGATCCCAAGGTCCTGGGATGGAGTCCGGGGTCAGACTCCCTGCTCAGCGAAGAGTCTTCTTCTCCCTCTCCCTCTGGCCTTCCTCTCCACTTGTGCTCTCTTTCTCAAATAAATACTTTTTTTTTTTAATTTTAAAAACAGTTTAGGAGGTAAATATTATGGTTTTTTACCATGATTTCAAAAATTTTTAATATTTTTTAGAACAATAAAATTTCCACCTATCCCAGGGAACAGAGTGGAAAGCTGTAGCTAAATCCGCTAAAAGGATGTGGGAAGAGACAGGAATTGGGGAAAGAGCCTGCAGAGGGCCCCACTGGCTGTCCTGTCCATTCTCTGACAATCACTTTGGGAAGATGGACACAGAGGCCCACGGGCCCTCCCCCACCTCCCACGCCCCTCCCCCTCTCCCCCCAACCATCAGGGGACTCAAGAGAACAGGCAAAGGCTCCTTTCAATATCACTACTAAAAACATCTAGAAATCTGCTCTGAGGACCTAATTAGGGGTACAAGCCCAGGATGCTTATGTGAGCCCTACTTACAACAGTAAGAAATGGGAACACCCTTGGTGACAAACCATCCTGGGGGACCTACTAGGAATGGGTGGTCAAGCCAAGCAATGGAGCCCACAGAGTCATACGGAAGAACAATGATGAAACGTGAACTGACAAACACGTAGTCTCATAAACCATTGGGACCCTTTATCGGTGGATAAAGAAGGTTATCCACCAAGGTATTAACATTTGTGGCGAGGGGACTAAGATTAACTTGCTTACTCTGTATCTTGTGATGTTTCATAACGAGTATGTGTTGCTTCGGCAATAAGAAGGAATTATTTTAAAGAAGAAAATACGGCAGAGAAATTGTTTATAAGGAAGCGCTAGGGGATCCCAAAGAAAATTCTGGTACCCTAATAGTCAAATTATAGCACAAAAAGAACGCCCAGTAGGGAAGAGAAAATACAAAACTTCAGTTATGTAATTCAGAAAGGCCCTGCAGAGGCTGCCAGACACCCGCAGAGATCCAAACAGACCTTCTGGGGCTCAAACCAGGGCACAGTAAACACACACACGCACAAAAACCCAAGGACCTATCCGGCGACGAAAGATGATGCGAGCAGCACGACAGAGACAGAAGGGAGTGTGAAAGACGAGGCAAGAAACAATGTTCCTGCTCCTTTTAGTGCCAGCTTTGGGGGGAGGGAGGGGGCTTGTTCTCAGAGCATGCTCCCCACACCCCCTTACAGGGACCCCCTATAATTAAGCTAATGCTAAGAGGAAGGAGCCCTTCTATTTAGCTGTCATCTGCGTGAGCACAAGAGGTGAGTCAGGCAGCCCCTCCAGCAGAATGGAAAAGACCAAGGAGCCCGCCGGCTGACCTAGCTTCCGCTGAGATTGCTTAAGTCGGGGTGGGGAGACACAGAGCGAAGTCTAGTAGTGAGCCCCTCAGAGCTGGGGACAAATAATAATAGGAAACACTTTCAGAGCACATCTTATGTGCCAGACATGGTTCTAAATGATATACACAGATACACGGGGATATAGATATAGAGATATAGATACAGATAGAGAGATACTTTCATTTAATTTTCCCAACAACTCCATGAAGCAGTTACTATTATTATCCCCATTGCACAGATGTGCAAACTGAGAGGTGACAGAGGTGATAAATGGCAGAGGCAGGATTCAAACCCAGGAAGCTGGGACTGCAACTTCTAGCCTCTGACATTCTTCTTTCTTGGAAATCCGAAAGACCATTAACAAGTGTTTCTCCCAAACCACTTGCGCACTGGTTTGTAAGAGATTCATCTCAAGAAGTTACCAAAAAAAAAAAAGATGATGAAGAAGAAGAAAAAGTTGCATAGAAAGCCTCAGGGTCGAACACAATTGGCACCTCATCACAGGCTGTGAAAACAGCCCAAGCTCAGGGGCGCCTGGGTGGCTCAGTGGGTTAAAGCCTCTGCCTTTGGTTCAGGTCATGATCTCAGGGTCCTCGGATCGAGCCCCGTATCGGGCTCTCTGCTCGGTGGGGAGCCTGCTTCCCCCTCTCTCTCTGCCTGCCTCTCTGCCTACTTGTGATTTCTCTCTCTGTCAAATAAATAAATAAAATCTTTAAAAAAAAAAAAAAAAAAACAGCCCAAGCTCACCCAAGAAAACCACTTTCCCACCCCACCTCCCCTACAGCTTCATGGCCCTCAGTATCCTCTGCTTCCTAAGTGCCCATGAAGTGTGAAAACCAGCTCTCAGCGGAGGCCACACCCTGTCCAACCACTGTGCCCCACCTCTTAAGAACACAGGCTCTGTAAGCAGCGACAAGTCAGACTCCCCCTACACTCCCTGGTTGCATCACCTTCAGGAGGCTAATTAAAATCCCTCTCCACACCCCGACTCCCTTTCTGTAAAACTGAGATAACAGTATTAAAGTCAATATTCATGACTCACGGATTCCATATTTGCCGATCGCCTACTTGCTATTACCTGTAACCCCAAAATCAATACTCATGGTACTTTCATGGTCATTCTCGGACAAGGACATAGAGCAGCAGAAAATGTGAGTCACCTGATGCACACATTCTCAGCTGCCGTTCAACAAGGCAATGCTCTGCCTTCTTGCTTCAGTTTTCATGCTGGAAACAAGTTTTTGGGGGTTGTTGGGTTGTTGGTTTTGTGTGTGTGTGTGTGATGTATTTAGTACCGCATTTTTTGCATTTTTGTGCTTTTTGTTGGAAACTTTGCTGTATCAGATGGCCCCTAAGGGTATGGTCCCAAGTGCAAGAAGGCTGTGATGCATCATTTTGAAGAAAATAGGTGTGTAGGGGAAATTGCATCCGGGCATGAATTGTACTACTGTTGGCCATAAGTTCAACGTCAGTCAACAACAGATATTAGATAAGGTGGCTTTAACACAGAAACACACAAAATACAAGGTTATGTATTGATCAGTTGACAAAGCTGACCCTATATTCCCCTAGGAGCAATGCTTCAGGATTCACTAATTCGGTGGTGGCGGCAACTTTATCAAACCTAACTACCAATAACGAGAACTGCATCTCCAAATAACGTTAGTTCTAAACGAGCTTACATCACTGAGGCACTTGGGACCGTCCTTGGGCAATATTATGTAGGCATATCTCCATTATCATTTATACAGATTTCTTAGCTTGAAGACTGAGATGAAGTTAAAAAAAAAAAAAAAAACTAGGGCCCCACACAGAACAACTAGTGTTCGTGAACTCACTTGAACAGGTCAGTTGGAATGGCCCAAATTTTGAGAGAGCTTCGATGAAATGGCACACCACCAGTGAGGAGCCCAGAGACAATAACTAGACTTAGGTTGAGGAATGAAGACTCCAAGGAACATGAATGGGGTTCACAGCTAGGATCTACTCCCCTTGGTTTTCCCTGAAGAGTATTACCCAGGGGGTCTTGGTGGTGTTGGCGGTATTGGCAAGTCTGGCCTGGTGATGTGACTCACCCTAAGCCAGTCAGAAACTCCCTCACTGGATTTTTGCATCTTGAACAGCTATCCATTTGTCTATACTATCTTGAAGGAATGGACCATTCAGTCCTACTTCCCAGATCCCCAGAACTCTTCTGGTTCCAGAACTTTCCAAACCCTAAGTCTTCACGTTTTCCTTCACATCTCTGATGTCTCCCATATCCTTCTAATAATTGCACTTTTGCTTAAATTAATCAGAGTCAGTTGATGTCACAATCAAAGAATCCTAAGACAGGAATTTTCAAGGGCTAACCTTTTTTCCATCCACCCTCAGAATAAAGGAAATTCCAGTGCCAACCACTTTCCCCAAATGAACACTTTATTTTGAGTGGTGATATTTCGAAAGGAGAAATCAGAGCAAATACATCTCTGAAATCCCCAGATGCCCTTAAATGAGCTCAGTTCTTCTGGTCCAGATGAATTTCACAGCAGAGTTCTCCAAGATCTCACAAATGAGATCACCAAACTGCTGCCTAGGACCCCAAAAGAATACTGGGCAACAGCAACAAAACACTACAAGGTACGCCAGTGTCATTCTGTTTTCAAAAAGGGAAAGAAATAGAAGATTCTGCAGACAAAAGAGCCAGCAGAAGGAGAATGAGACTTATGAGACTAACCTCACTTCCTTTGAGTATGTGTTTTATTCTATCGGTTTTGTTTGGTTTGGTTTTGGACAGCCGCCAATCTGGTGGACAAAGAACTCGGTCTATGGACCTTAAGCAAAGCTTTCCTCAACGTCGCTCTCCATATTAGGAAAGTTGGAAAACTGCACTCCATCTTCCCAATCTAACGGAGAAGTACTATAATACAAGTTGCCTTCATGTCATTTATACGCAAAATGACATACAGTTTTTCCATATCTAGCTTCCCCAGGAGATTGTAAGACGCATGAGGGAAGGGACAGCATGTCTTGGGCACCATTACACACCCAGCGTTGTGTCTGCCACCTGCATCGGGATTCAAAAAACTACTGCGCGCAAGCAGGAATCAGTCAATCAAGGCATTTACGCCACCTGGCGAGAGACCTCTACAGGAACTGCAACCACAAATGCCTACAGGGCCAGGCTGGACAGGACAAATGAGGCAGAGACAGGAGTCACATCCATCCAAAGGAGTCAGCTACTGGCAGTTCTAGACCTTGCACCTGAGGGACTGCGGAACGCAGGCTTGCCGATTATCGTGATCTTTCCAAAAGGTGCCCAAATACGAGTATTTTATGATGAAACCCTATTTTTAAATATAGGCCTTTCATTGTTAAAAAAAAAAAAAAAAAAAAAAAAACATTTTAACTCTTGAATTTTAACTCAGTGAAAACAAAATCATGTATGTCAAGGGTGAGATTCAGTCCTTAGACACCACCGGTGAGCTCTGCTAGAGGGGGTTGTTTCTCTCTTGGTCTCACCCACTATTTTTGCAGTAAGATCAAGTGAGTCTAGTCTTCAAACCACATAACTAAGAAGGCTCGTGACCATCCCAGAGGACCGAAGTAGGATCTCAGGCATATCTAAGAGAAGGGATTTAGCATGAGCAAATGTAAGTCCAGAAACCAAATTTCCAAGTCCACGAACCCAGCTCGGATTAAGAGGTTTTCAGATTCAACACTTACCAATCCCTGAAGGATTTCATTAGACAAAAAGCTCAGTGAGTCAGCAGTATGAGAGAGGAGCCAAAAATTAGTTAATGATTTTAGACTAATTGAACTATATCGCCAACATCAGGGATTGCAAATTGGCAGCCCACATATTGTTTGGCCTGTGAGTTGTTTTTCAGTTTTGAAAAAGTACCAATACTCCAAAATTAAGAGATTTCCCATAAATAGTCTGACTTCCTGTCTCTCTTGGAAAAGAAAAAAAAAATGAAGCATCTAGCAACACTAGGCCTATATTTCCACACTGCCAACTGCTGGCTTCAGCTAAGAAGTGGCCACCCCTTTAAGAAGGGACATGTTCCCCCCGTTTCAACACAGTCCCTGCCACTCCCTGCAGCCTCGCCATCGCCAAAACCGTCAGCTGCCAACTTTAAAACACTTACATTGTTATTTTCTCTATTGTACGATTTTTTATTTTATTTTATTTTATTATTTTATTTTTACGAGAGAGGAAAAAGAGAACATGTGTGAGCAGGGGGAGGGGCAGAGGGAGAGACAGAAACCCAAGCAGGCTCCACACCCAACACAGAGCCTGATGCAGGGCTTGATCTCATGACCCCGACATCATGACCTGAGCCACCACCTGTCAAGAGTCAGATGCTCAACCGACTGAGCCACCCAGGCGCTCCATTCTCTATGGTACACATAAGAGTAATCATCCTTCTGTACCCACATCTCCATGAAAAGAGGGGGGGGAGAAAAGGTTGGTTTAAAAAAAAAAGACATGTTTTAAAAAATGATATACTTTCTATAAGTGAAGAAAACCTATATAGTTTAACACATAGGCCATCTATTTTATCTAGAATCTTCACTCAGTTAAGGTATCTGCTTGGTTCCTGGAGGAATCTGTATTTGTAAACCCCGATCTGGACCATGAGATGTGACGGTCCATCTCTGCTCAGTGAGGGGCAGAATCGAGCTGAAGAGTTACAGGAGGTTTCAGGGTCCATTTTTTTTTTTCAAGTTACCAGAAATCAAATTTAATCAGGAATAGGAGAGGAATTGCAATATGAAACGTGCCAACTGCAGTGAGCCATAGGAGAATTCACTGAAGGTTTTAGGTTGTGTTGCTTTTACAGGCAAGGAGTACAAAAGGGGAAATTCCAGCTAGGGCCAAGCAGCAATTTCACTGGCTTGAAGATGGGAGAGCAGAACCCATTACTGATAAAGTACATGGACAGGCTGGGAAACTGAGCACAGGTTTGAGAACTTCGAGTCTGTGTATGATGAAATCCCACACTGCCGATTTCTTTTCATGTCTGTCTGTCCTGATGCGGACAGCTAGACATTGTTGGTGAAATCAGAAAGTTGTAGAACTGAATGTTTAGCCTAATACTATTTTAGTCAATACACGGGTGTAAATACACGGGTGTAAATACACGGGTGTAAATACACGGGTGTAAATACACGGGTGTAGGTGTGTGCTTGCTGTTAGCATGGAAGAGCGGTTTTCCCGTCCAACCTTGAGATTCAGTGATCCTGTGAAGCGTCCACACTTGTTGACAGCCAAATATAAGATCAGGAAATGACCAAGGGACTTACAGAGGCAGAAGGCAAAAATCTAGTGTAATCAGAAGTAAGCATGCTGGCGAGTATTCAAAAAATAATAATTTTGGGGGCGCCTGGGTGGCTCAGTGGGTTAAAGCCTCTGCCTTTGGCTCAGGTCATGATCTCAGGGTTCTGGGATCGAGCCCCGCATTGGGCTCTCTGCTCAGCAGGGAGCGTGCTTCCTCCTCTCCCTCTGCCTGCCTCTCTGCCTACTTGTGATCTCTTTCTCTGTCAAATAAATAAGTGAAATCTTAGAAAAAAAAATAATAATTTTGGTGAGGCCAAGTTGAAGAGCATCAAAAAGCAGGAAGAGGAGCAGCCTTGAAGCAGACAGACTATAGTAGCTGCCTCTAGCTGACATCTTTTGGGGTCTCTGCCCATCCCTGGCAGGCTTCTTGGAAACCTATGGGGAGTGGGACTCCAGCCCCCAGCTGAATGGTCCCAGGGGTGGAGGGGTGGGCACCTGACCCAAGGAGGGACAGACTATCCCTGAAACTGAGGTATAATCACACCTCAGAGATGTTACGTGTCCCAGTTGGAAAGCAGTGTTGACAATGGCCCAAAAGAGCATGATTGATGCAGCACAAACAAAGGGCAAGAAAGGAGAATAGAAGCAGACACGCAGGGACAAAAAAAAAAAAAAACAACAATGGCCCAGAGACAGAGAGATTCAAAGAGCATAGCTGCCTGTGTCCCTGACGGTCTTCCAGTTCTGTCCAGTGGCTCACCAAGCCCGCTGAGCCTCCCACAGTGATGGCGGCAACAGCGGCAGCTCACCCTCGGCGCAGCTTGCCACCTGCCTGGCGGTAAGTGCTTGACATATACGGAATCATTTCATTTTCCTGAAACCCCTAAAAGGCACCTGATATTCTTTTTTTTATGATATTATTTATTTATTTATTGGACAGAGAGAAAGAAAGAGAGAGCACAAGCAGGGGAAGCGACAGGCAGAGGGAGAGGGAGAAGCAGGCTCCCCACTGAGCAAGGAGCCTGACGCAGGGCTTGATCCCAGGACCCCGGGATCGTGACCTGAGCTGAAGGCAGATGCTTAACCACTTAACTGACTGAGCCACCCAGGTGCCCTGCAGCTGATATTCTTGCCCCCGCCCCTCCCTTTTTGTAGGTTGAGAAACAGGGGCATGGAGTGTTTCGGTAACTTCCCAAAGGTTGCCCGGCTAGGATGTGGCAGAGCTGAGGCCTGAGTCTAAGCAGCACTGTTCTAGAGGCCTTGTATCGAACCATTAAATATTCTGCCTCTTGGCCTAAGTGTGCTTGAGTGAATTTCCATCACTTGTGACCCAAAAAGCCCTGACTGAGACACAGAGAGCCCACATGGATATGGGGAAAAGCAGCCACCTGGAAGGTGCTGTCACGGGCACCCTGCCAGTTCTCCCTGCCAAGTTGGCTGGCAGAGGACTATTTCCTGCACCCAGGGTGGCTGCTGGCACCAGGGCCTTTGGGCACAAGAGGAGCCACGGGGAAGCCATTTGGGCGCTGATCCTGCACCACCCTAACCTACTAGGTGCCAGCGACTGTTCTAGGCACTGAAAAAATAGCAGAGAGCAAGATGGGCAAGGGTTCTGGCTCTCCCAAAGTGGACATTCTAGAAGCAGGAGACATGCTCATAATTTTAAATGGGCAGAGACGGCACAGAAGAAACAAAAGGGGATATGGAGCACTTTGCATGGGGCAGGAGGAGAAGGCTTCTCAGAGGAGGTGATGTCGGGGGTGAAACGGAAAGATGGAAGGAACCACGATCCACGGGAAGAGGAGGAGAGAGGCACTGAGCGGGACGCGGCTTGGCGGACTCCAGGAACACCTTCATTCCACACTATTCAGGCCCCTTGATGTAGCAGACATGTGGAGAGAGGGCACCCATGCCTCGGTCCCCTGTCATGTGTAACGCAGAGGTCAGCAGGGGAGCGAGTGTGGTAGGTCGCACAAGTGGCCAGCTCTGCATTCCTCCCTGTTTCCGTGCCCTATGCAGCATGACTCAGCAGCTCCAGTCCTCAAGAGATTGCACCCACCCCCAGCTTTTTGTTCTGGGGTGGCCGCGGACTTGCTCTCGGCCAGGAGGCGGCAGCTAAGGTGGCCATGTGCCAATTCCAAAGCGAGCTCTCCAGAGCCCTTTCCCAGCTGGGTTCTTGGAAGCTTGGAACTGTGCCCTACCTTCACGTTAACAAGCCAGAGTCATCTGCGGGGTCAGAAGACACACGGGGCCCCGTCTCGCCATTGCTCTGGCGAATCCACATCCAAGAGCTGCACACATATGGGAAGCCCCCTGCCCCCAGGCCAGCCGGACCCCAGGGAAGCTGCTAGGCGCCCAGACACACGAGGAAGCCCAGCCACAATCAGCAGCCGACCTGCACGCTTTCTTGGGGGAAAGTCTGTCCTATAGAAAGAGCTAATTCACACATCTAGGATGGATGCCCAGACAGAGAGAAGCACTGGGCCCGGAGAGGACAGTTGGAATCCACCCAGGAGAGCCTGGTTGGTGGCTTTGCCTGGCATCCCTGCAGGGTCTGGGGAACCACCCCCCCCCCCCGCCCCCCGCCACTGCAGGTGGGCCCGGACATGACCCCAGGCTAATGCCCCGAAGCAGCCACTGCTCTGATTTGTCACAAAAAAAGAAACCGCTCACGACTTCGTTGAAAGTTTCCAAGTGCGCAATTCGAACACACCTCTGGTTCAGCCCAATGGTCTACACTCAAAAGCAAAGCACATCTGGCTTTAAATCCGAATGCTGCCTCTTACTAGCTGGGATGAGTTCCTTAACCTCCCCAACCTGTTTCCACCCCTACCGATGGCGTAAATAGTAACACGCGTAGCAGAGGACCTGTCACATAGCACATGCTATGTAAGTGTTTACAATTATTATATAAAAACAAAAAGGAGGGAAACTCCCCACACGGGGCACATATCACTCACTGGTGGTTTTTAAAAGAATTTTAGGTGGGAACATAGACATGCTTTTAATCACACCAAACCACAACAGGTGAAAATGATTTCCTTTCCAATTCTTTTTCAACCCTCCCAGTTGTACCAAATGAGAAGGCCTGAGTTGGCCACTCACATGTTCTGAACACCACTCTAAGGTCTGTTAAACTCCCTTCTGGAACAGAGAGGGAGGCAGGTTCAAACTCAGATCCTGGTCGGCCAAGAGTACCTAGAATTTCGTAATATTCATAATATAGTGATTCATTTTTATAGTTACTAATTATTTGTGGTGATATCATTTTTCCATTCATATGGTGATAAAGTTTCCTTTAAAATAAATGTGTTGAGGGGTGCCTGGGTGGCTCAGTTGGTTGAATGTCTGAATCTTGGTTTCAGCTCAGGTCATGATCTCCAGGGTCGGGAGATGGAGCCCCACATCGGGCTCCACATTCAGTGGGGAACCTGTTTCCTCTCTTCTTCTCCGTCTGCCCCTACGACCCCCCACCCGGCTCGCTCTTTCTCTCAAATAAATAAGAGACAGAGTGCACGTGCACACGAGTGGGGGCACAAGGGGGAAAGGGCAGAAGGAGAGGGAGAAGCAGGCTCCCTGTTGAGGAGGAAGCCCAACAGAGGGCTCGATGCCAGGACTCATGACCTCATGGATTATGACCTGAGCCAAAGGCAGATGCTTAACCAACTGAGCCACCCAGGTGCCTCTAAAAAAAATTTTTTTAATTAATAAAATAACATAAATGTGTTGAAAAAACTCAGACAATTTAAAGAAAAATATTTTTTTTTTAAAAAAAAGGTAGCACACAGATATAGCAAATTTAGAGAGGAGAATATTCGGGAAGACTGAAGTAATGAAGAGTACATGGACGGGATTCGGAATTCGGTCTGGTTTGAACTCCTTAGCCAAGTTACTAGCTATACAACTATATTAGTCATCTTTTGATAGGTAAGGCTACACTATCCAGCAATCCCAAAATTCTAGTGGCTTATGATAAACAAAGGTTCATTGTTGTTCATGCTACATATCATCGCAATTGTCTTGTGTCTCTAGGGCTTTGCACCAAGTGTTTTTTGCATCAGAGTATATAAGCCAAGGAAACAGCCTTTGCTTGGTCTTGCAGCAGAGGGGAAAAGAGCAAGGGACGAACCACGCAACAGCCCTTAAAGCTCCTGCTTAGATGTAGAGGGCACCACGCCTGTTCACATCCCCCCGGCCAATGTGGGCCATGCGGCTAAGCCCCACACCGCTGGAACAGGAAAAGTAGCATCTCTCCTGTAAGGAGACACTACGAGCCATGTAGCAATGAGCAGAGATGTACCACCCTCTTACAAGGAGAAGGCAAATAACTGATTCAGTAATATAATCCACCACAGTGACCTTGAGCAGTGACCTCCCTTCTATTTCTCCATCTGTGAAATGAGAATACCTACTTCAGAGTCAAGATCAATAAATATGAGTTCTCTTCCCCTTTCACGTCTTCTGAGATTTATTCGGAGCAGCTCAAACCAAATTTAGAAAGACCTTGGTAGACCAGCTGTATTCAAGCGTCTGATCCAAGATCTGCAGCCGGCTGTAAACAAACCAACGCGGACTTGGAGCTTGATGTGAGATGAGGTGCACTCCCCTCCCAAGCCAGCACAGCCCCTTCTGTCTCCCTCACAGTCACCAGTTTGTGAAAAACTTATTGGACAAACACTTACCAGTTCTGGAACTAAAGAGAATACAGGGGAAACGCGTCCGTGAATTGACCTCATACCATTAGGATATGATAAGAGAATACGTTTTGAAATTTGAAGGGTGCCTCTGCCACTTATTTCCTACGTGACCTTGATCAAGTTAAATAACTGAACCTCAGGTTATCTGTGATAAAATGGGGACAATAAGCTATTTAAGTCATAGGTTACTGTGAAAATCAAATGAGATCACTCATAGGTATAAGCTTTCTACTGTGCCTGGCCCAAATAAATGCTCAATAAATAGAAACCCTTATTAACGCTGGTACATGTCCCAGAGTAGAGAAGTTCAAGTATTTCAAATCAGCATTTGCCATCCAATATAGGGAAGTGCTTGCTTCTACCAGCTCTGAAAGTTTGAGTTCGATTTTTGTCTCCCATTCTATAATATGGGACAGTGCACTGTTCCCCGTGAATCCCACAGAGAGGCCCTGACCTTGCCTGCAATGAAAAGGATTTTCAATTCTTTTTGAAGGATCTAAAAAAAAAAAAAAAAGAAGAAGAAAGGTACAGAGGTCATTTCTGAAAGTGATGAATGGCATGGAGCATGGCAACATCAGCGTCCCCAGCCTCCTGATCAGGGGGCATTTCAGCCAAAGGTTGCTGTCCGTGGAAATATCCCCCAGGAAGGGGATCTCCATCTACCATTCTTGGGGGCTGGATCCCCTGTTCTATCTCTGGCGGATGTTTTTAGCAACGAATCTTGTTCCATCTCCCAGCTGGAGGACTTGTCACCAATTACTTGGAAAAGAGATGAATAATTAAACAGACTTTTCTCCTGAGATACCAACTGCAAGCGTCTGGGTAATAGGGAAAGGTTATAGAAAATCGTCTCCTGGTGGCTCACCGCAGTTTGGCCTACGTCTAAGTCTGTTCAAGGTTTCCGAGTTCACCCACGTCTGCACAAGCTGTGGCTCAGTTAGTCATGTAATCTCTCTGAGCCTCAGTTTCTCATCTTTAAAGTGGAAGTAAGGGATTGCTTGGAAGGGGTTTCCTGGGCTTCAAGAGCTAAATCAGTAGAGCTGAGTCTATCAGGCCCGACACGAGACTGACACAGGACACGAGACTTGAGAAAAACAGGCCAGAACAAACACAAAGAACTTGTGGAGGACTGGTGTCCAGGAGATTGAAGAAAAAATTCTTACAAATCAATGAGAAAATGTAAAAAAAAAAAAAAAAAAAAAAAAGGCAGGGGGGCAGTCACATAAGATAAAATACAACTCTCCAGTAAATACATAAAAAGATGCTCAACCTCTCTAGTAATCAAGAGGATGCCCTATTAAATTTAAATGCCCTTTTCCTCCCATCAGATGGGCAGGAATGTATGTAACAGCTTGACATTATCACAATGTGGGCAGGAGGCAGTGACGTAGAAACTCAAACTGCTGGCGGGAGCATCCCCAGGCCCAGCCACTTTGGAGAACTCCCAGCGATATCCATTAAAATCTGAATTGTGTACTCCCCGTGGCCAATCCATTCTACTTCTCAGTACCTAGAAAAATATTTGCATGTGTGTCAGACATGCATAAGGATGTTTAATGCAGTGTGGTTTGTAATAGACGCCACTCCTAAAAAAAAAAAAAAATCTTGAATGTCCCCAACAAGGGAATGGCCACAAAAACAGGAGCAAGTTTGGACCGTGGAACACTACAGAATTGTGAAAAGCATAACAAAACTTGCACTTCGAGACACTGTTTAGTGAAAGGGCAGGTTGCAGGGTGAGGTCTGCTACGTGACACCATTTAGAAAAAAACACACATGGGCACCTGGGTGGCTCAGGTGGTTAAGCGACTGCCTTCGGCTCAGGTCATGGTCCCAGAGTCCTAGGATCGAGTCCCACATCGGGCTCCTTGCTCAGGAGGGAGCCTGCTTCTCCCTCTCCCTCTCCCTGCTACTCCACCTGCTTGTACTCTCTCTCTATGTCAAATAAATAAGTAAAATCTTTAAAAAAAAAGAAAAAGAAAAAAACACACAGGCACCCACCAACTCTACCATCCAATCACTATGGACAAATATGAACATAGAAAAGTTCTAAAAGAAGACACCAATGGTGACCTGTGGGGAAGGGAGAGGGGACCTAGATTAGGAGATCAAATCTTAGTGAGGCTGCCTTTATGCATTTCTTAGGAACTTATTTTTTTTTTAACACAGGAGAACAACCTCACTGCATCATCCACAGTGGGTCACAAAACCTCGCCGACTCCAGAATCAACAGAAGCTATGCTTGTGGGGATAAATATGGCCATAATTATTACCACATGACTGAAGCTTCTGTCTCCCTGATGTTTTTCTCTTTACTCTGAGAAACAGGAAGCCATGGCACACCTGGCTTTTTGCTGCTCTTCTAAGAGCCTGAGACCTACGGGCTTAATCTCTTCCCAGGGGTGATAATTAACATTTTTAATGCAGGCACTTTACAATCAATAGAATTAACAACTGCTGCTCTTATCTACTTACACTTAGGTGAGAAAAAAAAGCCGGGATGATTTAAGGCTGGAGGAAGAGCAGAAAGGATAGAAATTCAACAGGAATCCACAGAGCCTGGAGGCAATTTGGCCAAGTGTGCGTTCTGACCTCAGGAACAGGGCGATGGAAAGGAATACAAAGTCTAAAAGGCAGGTTCTTTAGCCTGACATCCAGGGTCCTTCACATTCTGGGCTCAAGTCTACCCTTCAGGAACCTTCATTCTGCTCCATCTGAGTGTGAGGGGTAAGACCTCTGGCAATGGAGGAAAGTAACTGAGCAGCCCAGACGCACCAGACAAAACATAGGGACCAGCCCAAGAGCCCATTGTGGTCCGTCCTCTGTTTCTCACATTAAGAGAACTCTGAAGCAAGAAAAAAAAAAAAAGAGAGAGAGAGAACTCTGAAGCATTAGTCATTAGAAATATTCTATCTCCACTAAAGGGTGGAGGAATGGGGAAGAAGGTGTGATTTTTTTTTCCACTTAATCACACACACCCACCACCATCCCCTGAAAAAATAGGTTTCTGCTTAGAAAAAAAAAACAAAACTATTATGTTTTTCTCTTTTGTAGTATGTGTCACTACCCATAATGATCTCGTCTTTTTTAGTTTATATGTTTATTGTCTGCCTCCAACTAGAATGTAAGTTACATAAGGAGCAAGGACTTTCTGTTTTGTTCACTACTGTATCCCAGAAAAATCCTCTAGCATACAGTAGGTGCTCCATCAGTGTTTTTAATCTTGGCAAGCGGGAATACTTCCAGAAATTCAGCAAGAAGCTTGAGAACAAATACCTAAGGGTAAACAAGGTCATCGAGCAGAGGGTGATTAGGAAAGAAAACTGAAAATGATTTTTTTGGATGGGACCACTTTGGTTCCTAAAGTTAAAGGCAAAACATCATAAGGTTTTATGATTCTTCTTCTCTGTGGCTCTGCGTTGTTTCAACGTTACAAATTTCCCGCCAGTGGTGCTACAAAGGAGTAAGGGAGACCCTTACTACAAATTTTCAAAGCTTGACCACAGTGTAGTGAAGATTTTTACCCCATGTCCATTAGTGACAAAACTGGTACAAAAATAAAGAGCATTCACTTCCTCTTTTATGTTTAAAAAAAAGAGATGGGGAGGGTCTTACTGAACTCTGAACTTCCTTTCTCATAACCACAACTTACTACTGACTTACTTTGGTAAAACAACTGCCGAATAAATAATCATCAGGCACCTCGTTGGTGCTGACTGGTAAAGTTTTATCCAAAACTCTACCTTGGGAACATTGCCTACTGATTTCAACCCTTTAAAGGAGCCAATCTAGGGATTCTGATTGGAAGAAGACAAAACTGACCCAAGGCCGCCGTGAAACTGCCCGGCCTAGCTTCCTGGCGTTTACAGTTCTACTCAAAGGGCAGACATTTTCCGTGCCAAAACGAAACTAAGCCCAAGCCGACAGACTATTCTGAGGCACAAATCCACAGCCAGGTACCCTGGAGGGAGCTTGGACAGGAGTGCAGCAGCCTGAGTTTGGGTCCAGGTTCTGTCATTTGCTTGCTCTGTGATGTTGGGGAAGTGGCTTAACCTCTCTGGGCATCAGTTTTCCCACGTTAGGTAGCAAGAAGGCTACTGTTTCTACTATGGTCAAGCAAATTCCCACTGTATCCAACCTTCCTGTGAATAACGAATACAACTCATGACAAAATGTTTAAAAGAGTAAACAAAAGAAGTCCGATTCTGGAGGGCAGGGATGACATTTGGAAGAAGGGAATGGCCACTTACAGCATTTACCAGGACCGCAGGCCAGTCAGCACCAAGCAATAGCTGAAACTCCAACACAAAACCCTAAGTCTTTCTCCCTTGAGGAGCCAGAGGGCAGATTTCAGGTCAACCACTGCTACTGGAAAGTAGGAAGGGAATCTAAGAACAGAGAGAGCCAAGAGAAGAGGATCCCAAATGTGCATCAACTCTACCCGTGTCTGGCTGACGCCTGAACCATGCATGTGTCAGACAGGCTTAAAGACTCAAAGATAAAAGAAACGGAATTGACATCTGAGCTGATGTCCAAAAGACAGCTTATTGTCCAACCAAAATAATAGCTTACTAAAGCAAAAATATCAACATTCTTCAAACAAATACAACTAAATCCAGTGTCTACAACACAACACTCGTAACATCCAGGGCACAATCTGAAATTACTCGACAGACGCGTGAAAAACCAAGAAAACAGGACACGGTCTCAAGAGAAAAATATAATCAAACCAAGATTAAAAAAAAAAAAAAAAAGGAAGGAGTAAGTCCTCCTAGGTTAGGGCAATAATCTGAACTTATAGAAGATGCACTGCATTTAAGCTGCAAGTAGAAGATGACCCCTCTTGAAAATGTTTAAGCAGTAAGAGAATTTATTATCTGTTATATAACAAAATTTCCAGAGATAGGACAGGAACAAGGGTAGTTAATTCAGTGGTTCGATGACATCATAAAGTGCATAGTTCCTCTTCCCGCCACACTGCCATTCATGGTGGGTCAGCCTTGTCCTTCACAGTCAAAGGACCACCGCCGCAGTTCCAAGGTAGGACACAAAGTAAAGACAAATCCTTTGTCCCATGCCCCCTTCCTTCTTGCTCTCATGCTGTCCCATAAGGATGTGACTCTTGGGACTTAGCACAGCCTTCTTGGGACCAAGAGGGGAGATCCTGATGACTTTGAGGATGGCAAAGAAATCACTGGGAGGAGGCTCCTGAGTTTTTGATGACCCTGGGGAGCCTTGATTAAGCCAACCCTAGAACCACCTACCTTCAGACAGCTCATTAAGTGTTCTGTTATTTACAACCAAGACATCCAGTCCGAGACAAACGTAATTGGAAAAGTAGTAACATTTGCTCCAAACACAGGGCAAGCATGAAAAATACAACGAAAATTAAAATTATTAAACTCTGGCAACCACACAGTTCTGAGCCTGAGGTTGCCTCATTGTTTTTATTTAAAAGGAAAATTAGCATGCATTAGAAAGATGTTTAAGCATGATAGCCCCAAACTGAGACATTCTCCTTGGCAACCAGAAGAATTAAAAGAAAATTGAAGAGAGAGGAAAAAAAAAGAAGTAATTCCATGTTGTTCAATGTCTTATACAATTAAAATCTTCTGGGTAGCACCAAGGATATGCTTTAGATATTCTGAGAAAAATACAGCTCTGCATTAATAATTCCCAAATCTCTACCTCCATCCCTGATTTCTCTATATTCCCAATGGTCTTGTGGATACCTACACCTGGACATACCACAAGTATCTCAAATTCAACACAGCCAATGCAGAATTCATCATCTTCACCCACAAGCTATCTCCTCTTCTTGAATTTTCCACTGCTATTTATGATAACCCCATTCATCAAATACCTCAATGGGAACTCCATCAGTGACTGACAATATTCTTTTTTTTTAAGATTTTATTTATTTACTTATTTGAGAGAGGGTGCGAGCACGTGCACATGTACAGTGGGGGAAGACACGGGTGGGGGGGAAAGAATCTCAAAGTCCATGGGAGCCCCATGCAGGGCTCGATCTCACGACCCTAAGATCATGACCTGAGCCGAAATCAAGAGTTGGACACTTAACCAACTGAGCCACCCAGGTGCCCCGCTGACAATACTGTTATGCTTTACCCGTGTGCTGTGTGCCGAAGTCCTTCTCTGCCCCCACGTAAGTGTTATCATATTTGATCCTCACAACTCTATAAAGAAGGTATCATCCTTATCAAATACCCTTCTCTTAAAAATGAGGGTACGAAGGGTAAGAAACTTGCATGGAGTTGCAGGGTTTAAATCTAGATCTTTCTCTGTTTTGTTTTGTTTTTCCTACTTCACAAAACAGAGACCAACACACAAGAATTTCTCAACGGGCTTCTCAACTTACTTTATTTCCAAGCCATTTTCCCTTTTTTGCTCATTGCCACCCATGCCCTCCCCTCCCCCTCCCCGAAGATGTCCTCCCCGGGGTCTCTCCCTTACGTGGGCCACTCTCTTGTCAGCACTTAGAGCTGTTGGCCCCACCAGCCTGAAGGGTCAGGCTCACTTCTGAATCCCAGAGGGCTTTCTCTCCCGCCTTCCCTCTGCCCCCTCCAGATCTTCTCTTCTTGAAGCCTGATGTTCCCAGTGCAACTGCTTCCTCCTACCATGGGTCCCTTGTCTCTCACACTTCCCTTCCCGCCTCACTGACAGACTTCCTCATTCCCTCACCGCTTCCACATCCTCAAAACTCAACCTATAACTTGGACTCCTTCCATGCCACCTGCCCAGGAGCTGGGAAGCGAGATGCCCCCAGGGTTCCTGCCCCCAGCACTACTCCAGCACCTATCACACTGTATTACGAATGTTTGACTGATAGGTCTTTCCTGGAGACCGGAGGCTTCCTGAGGGCAGAAACATGCCTGGTTTCCCTGTATTTCTCCATGGCCAAATATGCCAGCTGGACCACACACGGTGCTACGACTCCTTTCATACTACTCTCTTCTGGATGGATTTGGGAAGACACCCAGGGACGTTAAGTCACACCTGTGCTCCCACCAAAGGCTGATCAGGGCTCCTGGCAAAGTGTGTGAACCCCCAGCTTCAGATGCAGACAGACGAGGCTCGTCACCCTCTTCAAATACTTCTTAGCCTTAAGACCTGGGGCAAGTTACTGACCGTCCCTAAGCCTTAGATTCTTCAGGGAGTTAAAATGAGACTTAGCTCCTAGGGTGTGATAGGCTTTACATGAGAGCACATATGAACCTTCAGCTCGCTGCCTCAATAAATTAAAAAGATTCCTGGGACATACAATAGTCACAGGGACCTGTCTGCAGTATGCGAACCCTTCCTCCCAAATGACACAGAACTTTTCATAGTTCTCAGCCTGTCTTCCCAGCCCAGCAACAAAGACACAAGGAAATCAGCTGACCATGGTCACGTGACCACCCAAAGCCCTCAGACCAGAAGCCGCTTTCTGAATTCCTTATTTGGGGCTGTGGCAAAAAAAAAAAAAAAAAAAAAAAAAAAAATCTACACATGTGCCAACTCCCTCACTGGGAAAAACAAAAACAAAAACAAAACAAAATAAAAAACAACTTAATGCACACATTTCTCCCACTAAGGAGTTTCCATATCCCATCAAATTTAGCCAGTTTCGCAGCTGCTGTGGCAGGCACACTCTCCTGGCTCTGAGACATGATGCAGGTCACCAACACGCACCCGAGAGCTGGGCTGATGCTGTCCTCACTCACCCCGCCCGGGACCCTCACCTCAGCCCTTCACCTCGGCACATGAGAACTGGGAGTCTGACTCGGACCAATCTGAAGTCAGTCTAGGCTCTGCAGTTATTAGGAAAATTCTTTATCCTCACTAAGCCTGTTTCCTCCTCTATGAATGGGACTAAAAATCATAGTCAAGTCTTAGTGGAAGGTGCAGATTCAAAGGGATGAAATTTGGGAAATGCCCGGCTCGTTGAAATGAGCTTGCAAGCCCCCAGAGACCACCCACTATCCTCGCCTTCCCCATCATCTCTATACTCCTTTTATACGCTCCTGAACTCAGATCTCTGTTTGAGCTCTAACTCTATGCAACTTTGGGAAAGTTTCCTTTTTTTTTTTTTAAGATTTTATTTATTTATTTGACCCAGAGAGAGGGAGAGATCACAAGTAGGCAGAGAGGCAGGCAGAGAGAGAAGGGGAAGCAGGCTCCCTGCCGAGCAGAGAGCACAATGCGGGGCTCGATCCCAGGACCCTGAGATCATGATCTGAACCCAAGGCAGAGGCTTTAACCCACTGAGTCACCCAGGCACCCCGGGAAAGTTTTCTTAAAGGGAATATTACTAGGAGCAACCTCACAGGGCCATCATGGAAATTAAATGAGTTAATATACAAAAAGCTCTTAGCGCAGTGCCCAGCACCTAGTGCATACTCAATAAACATTAGCTCGAGCCAGCAGCATCTGTAAGCCTTATTTGAAGATGTCTAGGAAATAGAAAAGTCTCCAGCCTGTCTCCCCAGCTAAAAGAGCCCCTCATCGGGGTTCAAGAAAAACACACACATTCACCCAAGCAAGAATGCGATTTCCTTTTCTTCCTTGCACTTGACTTTTTTAATCCCATCTGGAACACCCTGAGCCCCTGTGGTGTGTGGGCCCCAAATCAGAGAAGGCCAAAAGGGAAAAACAACGAGGCCAGCTGACATTTGGGCCCCCAACTATCAGGGACACCAGATTATAAACACGTACTGACCCCCTGGCCCTTGGAAATCCCAGTGGGAGGCTGCTCTCCGCCGGGGGGTGGAGGAGGAGAGGGGGAAGACCAACCTCCACATCAGCTTGCTGTTCCCATATCTCCAGGAGACTCTGGCAACCCTTAGACACCTCCTCCTCCCTCCCTCTGAGCTAATGCTGCTCGAAAACGCTTCTTTCTCAACCCAGTGTAACCCCCAGAGTGGCCAGCTCCCTCTCTCCGCAGCTCTGTGCTAGTAGGTGACACGGTCCTCAGCCACTTCACCCAAGTGACAGGTCAGGCCGGATAGTTCCACCAGAAATCAACAATTCCATTTTAAAAACCGCATACCCTCTACTTAGAATCCTATTTAGAAAAGTAACTTTCATCAGGGGCGCCTGGGTGGCTCAGTGGGTTAAAGCCTCTGCCTTCGGCTCAGGTCATGATCTCAGGGTCCTGGGATCGAGCCCCGAATCAGGCTCTCTGTTCAGCAGGGGGCCTGCTTCCCCCTCTCTCTCTGCCTGCCTCTCTGCCTACTTGTGATCTCTCTCTGTGTCAAATAAATAAATAAAATCTTAAAAAAAAAAAAAAAGAAAAAGAACTTTCATCAATGACGAGCTCAAAGGTAATAATCAAAATCATCTTGGGATATTGTGACAAGGTGAAAATAAAACCTCTCATTATAAAGAATTCAAAACAATGCATTTCTGTCATCTCTAGAAATAAATAGAGCCAAGGGCCAATGAGCCTTCAGGGTCTCTGCTCTACGCTTTTCACAGTGATTTTCAAGTAACGCTGACCGTTACCCACAGTGAGGAGGCTTCATGTTTGCCCAGTTCACGCGTGCCTCTATGTGTGTACACGTGAAATAAAAGTTTCAGGCAACAACACTCATGCTTCCTGAGCATTATTCATTCTGATAGTTTTCATTCTATTTTTTTCACGGTGTTCATGACCTACGAAATTGATTTCGTGACCCTTAATGAGTGATGATCCAGTTAAAAAAAAATACACTTGGAGGAATTCAAGAAAATTCATCCCAGAGCAGAGCAGCAATGAAGTGTGAGGGCTAAGGGCAACGGGGTATTGAAGTCACAGAGTCCAGGCTTACGAAACAAGCTGGCACCCTGTGTGGGCTCAGGAGGGTCCGGTATAGGGAGGGAGGTCAGCCATGTGAAGGTCAGATCGCCTTCCTGGCAGCTGGGTGACCGTGGGCAGGACATTCCCATGTCCGTAGGCCTACCTAGATTAAGGGTCTCTGTAAGCAATGCTCCAGTTTGGCAAGATGAATCTATGAGTCTGGACAGCAACTAAATCAGTTCTGTGAAGGGACCAGGGAAACCCCACAGGCTTACTAATGACCAAGAAGGTACAGTTTGGAAGGACCCGCCAGGAGTGATCTGGAAGCCTGCCGGGGCTGCCACGGTGCCTCCCCTCGGCCCTCCTGCCCCCTCCAGGGCCAAGACACTCGCTCCCCCAGCGGCTGGGAGTGTTGACGTCTGATGCTCCACCTCCCTAGGAGTCCTACTTAAAGATGGAAGCTGCCTTGCCCAAGGTCATGCCACCTTCCCAAGAGCAGCCCACGGCCAATGTCCACTTAGTGCAGATCCCCACTGTCCCGGTTCCAGAGGGCCATCCCAGCTCCAGCCACAGGACTGGCTTCGGCCTCTGTTACAGCTACCGCACCGCAGGGCAACCAGCCCCCTTCCGCGCTTCCCTCCGACCCTCATGCGTGTTGTGCCCCAGAACTATTCCTCCAAGAAGCCACGTGTGTGCAGATCTTCATCTTTTCAGACAAAGCAGAGTCACAGGAAGAGAACCGAGTGAGAATGATGACTTCCGGACATGTGCCGAGGGTATTTTTGAGACTTGTTTTTTTTTTCAGAACTAATGTTTAACGAGCAATCCCACGTCTTGAGCACCATATCTCATTTACTCCACATGGTGATCTGGGAGGGAGGCTCTGTATCCTCATCTCCATTCCACAGATGAGGAACTGAAGATCAAAGAGGCTAAGAAAGGTGCCCAGGGCCCCACATGTGCTCAGTGGAGGAGCTGATGTCTGATCCCATGCCCTTGACCTCATCCCACTCTACCATAGCTCTATAATCATGGTTGCCACCCTGGATCACACAAATTCACTCTCATATCTGTCTCTTTGAGGATCCCCCCTCTCACCATGGGCAGGGACCTCATGTTCTGAATCTCAAGCTCTTAGTGCAATGCCAAGTACACAACAGGTTATGGCTGGTAGTCATGGTAGTAATGGCAGTACTACTCAGTAGTAATGGTGGTGGTATTCAGTAGTGATGGTGGTAATATTCAGTAGTGATGGCAGTAGTATTCGGTAATTGTGATGGTAGGATGGCGGCAGTATTCAGTAGTAACAGGGTAGTGATGGTAGGACGGCAGCAGTGTTGAGTAGTAACAGGGCAGTGATGGTAGGACAGCGGCAGTATTCAGTAATAACAGGGTAGTGATGGTAGCATGGCGGTAGTGTTCAGTAGTAACAGGATAGTGACGGTAGGATAGCAGTAGTGTTCAGTAGTAACAGGATAGTGATGGTAGGATGGCGGCAGTATTCAGTAGTAACAGGGTAGTAATGGTAGGACAGTGGCAGTGTTCAGCAGTAACAGGGTACTGATGGTAGGATGGCGGCAGTGTTCAGTAGT
>CM052805.1:15628024-15707349 GCA_028533885.1 Nasua narica | reverse complement strand
ATGGCGGTAGCGTTCAGTAGTAACAGGGTACTGATGGTAGGATGGCGGCAGTGTTCAGTAGTAACAGGGTAGTGATGATAGGATGGCGGTAGTGTTCAGTAGTAACAGGGTAGTGATGATAGGATGGCGGTAGTGTTCAGTAGTAACAGGGTAGTGATGGTAGGATGGCGGTAGTATTCAGTAGTAACAGGGCAGTGATGGTAGGATGGCGGTAGTATTCAGTAGTAACAGGGTAGTGATGGTAGGATGGCGGTAGTATTCAGTAGTAACAGGGTACTGATGGTAGGATGGTAGTAGCGTTCAGTAGTAACAGGGTAGTGATGATAGGATGGTGGTAGCGTTCAGTAGTAACAGGGTAGTGATGGTAGGATGGTGGTAGTATTCAGTAGTAATAGGGTACTGATGGTAAGATGGCGGTAGCGTTCAGTAGTAACAGGGTAGTGATGGTAGGATGGCGGTAGCGTTCAGTAGTAACAGGGTAGTGATGGTAGGATGGCGGTAGCGTTCAGTAGTAACAGGGTAGTGATGGTAGGATGGCGGTAGCGTTCAGTAGTAACAGGGTAGTGATAGCAGTGATGGCGGCAGTAGTCAGGGTTTCATGTGCACTAAGCCCTACGCTGTGTCCTCTGTACAAGAGCGTCTCATGCGGCCCTGCCACTCCCCCGTGAGGTAGGTCCTCTCATTAGGTATAAGCAGTGAGTACTCACTTGGGACCTTCCCCAGGTGCAAGGACAGCTGAGCTGACACACACCGCACTGGGGCAGGTTACAGGGCTCAGTGGTCACGAGGGCTCCCCTTAAACTGGTCTGCTAGGTTCCCCAAAATGCTGCCCACACTTTGCAGCTTCTCCCATTCAGAGGAAGTCTATTTCCTCCTCTGTTTCCTCCTTTATTTCTGGAATGGGCTTGTGGCTTGCTTTCACTGGCAGAATATGTCACAAGTGACACTGTGACAAGCTCCAAGCTCCAAGCTCCAAGCCTAGGCTTCAAGAAGCCCTGCAGTTTCTGCTTTGGGCACTGGGAATGCAGTTGCCTCCATGCAACTGAGCACAGGCTAGACCACTGGAAGGTAGGAGACCCTCCCCTGCCTCCAGGAAAAAGGCCCTGGTGTCCCGAGCATCTCAGCTGTGGCCCCGATGTGTGAGCCCAGCCAAGAACAGCCACCCCTTGCCCCGACCAGAAGGATCGCCCAGCTGAGCCCAGCCCAAATTACTGACCACAGAAAGAAGAGTTAAATAAAATGGTAGTTCTTTTACGGCCCTCAGGTTTCAGGTGGCTGGTCACACACGACAAGTAGTTGGTTTACTAGGTGTCCGAATAGCCAAGAGCAAAACTGCCGAAGGATTTTTCCATAGGAGAGATGAACGAATAAGCAAAAGGAAAGGACTGGGTGGGGTGCCTGGGGGGCTCAGTCAGTAAAGCGTCTGCCTTTGGATACCTGGGTCCTGGGATCGAACCTGGCATTGGGCTCCCTGCTCTGCAGAGAATTTGCTTCTCCCTCTGCCCCATTTGTTCTCTCTCTCTCTCTCTCTCTCTCAAATAAATAAATAAATAATCTTAAAAAAAAAAAAAAGAACTGGGTGATCCTACTCATGACTCCCAAGTGTTTGCGACATCCGCTGGCAACCAGGAGAGCCAAGAATTCTGACCGGCTGGAAGACTAGAACTTCTGACAAGAACCAGACTGTTCTAATACCTACAAACAAAAGGAGCGCTTCTTCATTTCCCAGTTCGTAACAAAACGGACCATGCTCTCCCCGGGACATACCCTCCTACGTTTGGTAAGATAAAGAGGTCTAGAGTTTCACATCTGTTTTCCTAAAGTCACATGTGCTTTCTCGAAGTCAAGCGAGAGATCAAGTTGGATACATCATCCCAAAGGGAGAGGAATTCATGGCTTTCGGGACCAGAGCAGGGCGGGCTGTGTTCACCACCGTGTTTTCCTACCAGACAGAGCTGGCTGCCATGTCCCAGTGCCCCCTGCGGTCGACAGGGCCCTGGCCAACAGAAGGTGAGCAGAAGTGACATACGTCCCTTCCCGGCTGGGGTGGCCATGAAACGAGGGTGCCTTCTGATGTTCTCTCCCTATCCACGGGGCCGACGGCGAGAAGGCTGGAGTCATGAATGACCCGCATGCAAAACTGCCTGACCGGAGTCACCTGCACGGTCTGGGCTGTGAGACAAAGAAATCCCTTTCCGTCAAGCGCAGAGACCTTACGGCTTATCTGTTACAGCGGCTTTAACAGAATCTTACTAATACCTTAACTAGTATAGACTTCTTTAAATGCAAGCCCTATGAAGAGTTTACGAGCTCAAGTTTTCCGGGTATTAACAGAACTCAATTATTTGATGGGAAATTTGTCAAAGAGCCCTGGCTTCCTTGTTCTACAGTTTGCAACTGATAGGCAACATTGAAATAAGAAGCAGATGTCTCCCCGAGAAGGCAAACGGCACCATCCCTCAATGGGTGAGTCCAGAAGGTGCCGGTCTCCCATACGGATCTCACTTCTGTGCAGAAAACTGAAAAAGTCCCAAGTGATATTTCGGAGGTTCAGCCTCAGTGACTTACACTTGCTTTTTAAACGTTCTATTAAAGTATATAGTAGGGGCGCCTGGGTGGCTCAGTCGGTTAAGCGTCTGCTTCCGGCTCAAGACATGATCCCAGGGTCCTGGGATCGAGCCCAGCATTGGGCTCCCTGCTCAGCAGGAAGCCGGCTTTTCCCTCCCCTCCCCGCCTCCTCCTCTGCCCGTGATCTCTTCCACTATCTCTCTCTCTCGAATAAATAAAATCCTTAAAAAACAATAAAATAGAGTAGCAGAAAAGTGGGCATAAGTATACAGCTCAATGAAATGTCACAACCTGAACACATCCAAGTAACCAACACACAGATCAAGAAACAGAACATTGCCAGCATTCCAGCAGCTTTTCTCAGTCCCCGCCAGGTCCCCCCGGGGTAATCACCAGCCTAACCTCTATAATTAGTTTCACCTGCTCCTGAACATCCAGCCAATGGAATCGTACAGAAGGTATCATATCTGGCTTTTTTAGTTTGCGTTACGCTTGGAAGAGTGGTCTATGTTATTATGTAGCTGTGGGTTGTTCCTGTTCATTGCCGTGTGATATTCCATTGTGTATCCACGATTCTGCTGATGGACAACCAAGGTGGCTTCCAGACTATATTATGTGAGAGGACATTCTTTTCACTCCAGTCCATGAGGGTCCATTATGAACAAAGGCAGGGACTCAAGTGGAAGGACTGTTTATCTCCACAGAGAAACGTGTACAAAGCATGGAGCTTTTGGAATCATGACTGCAGCATTCACTTACTTCTGAAAATCGCTTCCCAACAGGCTCTAATAAGGGCAATTTGGGGAGGGGGGGGAGTTCAAACAAAAATGATCAGAGCCTGTGAACTAGAAAGTGATATACTCTTTATAAAAATCATAGATTGGGGCGCCTGGGTGGCTCAGTGGGTTAAGCCTCTGCCTTCGGCTCAGGTCATGATCTCAGGGTCCTGGGATCAAGCCCCGCGTCGGATTTTCTGCTCAGCAGAGAGCCTGCTTCCCCCTCTCTCTCTGCCTGCCTCTCTGCCTACTTGTGATCTCTGTCTGTCAAATAAATAAATAAAATATTTTTAAAAAATCATAGATCAAGCCCTAGAAAACAAGCACCAAAACCCACATCAGATGACTCGCTCTCTAGAGTCATTTCTCCCCTATGCTATTCATTCATTCCATAGGTATTTATTAAGCACATCCTACGAGCCAGATTTGGAGCTGGGTGCTTCAGAAACAACAGGAAATGAGACAGATGTGGCCCCTAGTCTGATGAAACTGACACTCTGGTGGCAAAGATTAAACATTCGAACAGATAATTATAAAATATAAAACTGACAAAGGGTTTTGGACAATGGGAAACCTGATTTGGAAAATTAGGGAAGGCTTCTCTGAAGAAGCGGCACTGAGCTAAGCTCTATAGAAGTATTAGGCAAGCTGGGGAAGAGGAGGGGGAAGAGCATTTGAAGCTGAAGACAGAGCATGTGCAAATGCCCCGGGGTGGGCAAGAGTAGATCACGATTGAGGAAGACCAGTTGAATCTTCAGCTGGAAAGTGAAAAGTGAGCAAAAGGGAGGTACAAGCCAGGTTCATGAGGACCCAGGACAGACAAAGATTTGTAACTCATGTTAAAAGATTCCGGACTTGGGGCACCTGGGTGGCTCAACTGGTTGAGCATCCAACTCTTGATTTTGGTTCAGGTCATGATCTCAGGGTCATGGGATTGGGTCCTGTGATGGGACTCCACTCTCAGCATGGAGTCTGTTTAAGATTCTCTCCCTCTCCCTCTGCCTACATGTGCATTCTCTCTCTCTCTCTCAAATAAGTAAATAAATCTTAAAAAAAAAAAAAAAGATTCTGGACTTAATCATGGGAAGAACAGAAAAGCCAGCCATTCATAGATAATATCTAACTGAAGTACAAAGAAGTCCCTCCCCACTCTATATACTGATCTTACTGCCTTAAGTGCACTGTTTGGCCCAAACAGAATTATCCATACTCCCAACCAGAAATTTTGCCACACACATTAAAAAAAAAAAACAAAAAGCACCCAGATAACTATCAAGATTCTCATTTGCACCACTGCCCAAATTCTAAATAATAACCCCCACCTTTAGGGAGGGAAGGAACGTCTTCAGAATAGGGCTCTCATAAAAATCACCAGCCCAACCATCACAAGGCTAGAGACGGTCCTGCAGGCTTCACCCTCCACCTTCACCCACATTACTTGGCAGCTTCTTCCTCAACCCAAAAGAGCACGTAAACATTCCATCTGGAGGACGAAGGGAACTCAAAATTGAAAAAGTGAAATGGTCAGAAATCTATTTAAAGTTGAAATGCCATCAACACATTTTCAAAATGAAGATAGCAGATGGGACAATCACAGATCTCGATTCAGCTTTGGAGGTTTCCCACGAATTAAAGCATCGAAAGCCAGGAAACTGTCGCACAGGAAACACTGCTGCTCGCCCATGTCCCCATCACAGCTCCGACCCCAGCGAGGTGCTTCTGGCTCAGACACGTTGTAAGCCGCACCTAAGGCAGCTGCCCTGGACGTGTGGACACATTCGTTCTTGCAGCAAGTCCAGGAGCACTGCCCTTGCCTCCCCCACGGGCTTACAGAGTCCATTAGGTCAAGACAGCGCCCAGCCGTAGGAATAGTGGAAAGGCTGTTATTTCTCAAGGGCTCACTGCATGTCAGACAAGGCGCTAAGGAAACACTTGGCGTGTGCCCTCCAAACAAGATACGATTGCTTCCTTTTAACTCTAAAGAAACAAAAGTTCGGAGTTTAAGTCATACGCTCAAGGCTCCGTAACCAAAAGCCAAGATTTGAACCGATGCCTTTCTGTCTCCGAAGCACAAATTCTTTGCCACCCCGTGCAACATGTGCTCAATTAACACGTGCTGGATAAGTGACAGCAGCAGAGACGGAGAGAGGGAGTGGGAGGATTCCTTTCAGAGGAAAAATCATTTCCATGCCCCTCTCCGCCTCAGGATGTAGTGAAGAGAGATATCCCTATTGTTAGAACTGTAAAAATAACCCAGTAACCACCTCCCAAAATAGAACAATCAACAATATGACTGACACGAAAATTCAAATGCCTCTTTTACGCTGTGAAAAACAGGAGCGGTCCTTCCATGCTCCGGTGACACCCCCCACTGCTTCTAAATGGTCATTTCGGTTTCTGGCACCTGCCCTCCAACCCCACAAGCCTGGGATTCCAGGATCTGAGTCATGGCAATCACGGTTTCAAATGTACTTCATGCTCTTCTTTTTCAAACATTTGGCCATTTCACTCGCCCTCACACATCCCACCTTAAACAACGACAACAAGCACTTCCTAGTCACTGTCCTGCCTTCACAAGGTCCAAGCCCTCCTAGATGACGTTTAGCGCCAAGCACCACCAACGCCCCCCTCACGCACCCTCCTTCCTTTTCCCCGCATGAGCCCTGTTCTCTCCTCCGTGTCTAAACTTGAGCTGTCCTCTGCCTGAAACACCCTCCCCAGCCCCCAGCCTCCTGTCAATCTGGGAACTCCTACTCCTGCTCCTGCTGGAAGATTGTTCCCAAATGTCACCTCCTCTGTGGAAGCTTCTCCACCCCTCCCAGGAGTAAGGATGCCATCCCACACCTCACTGACGTGCCGGGACTAACGGGCCATGCGCTGGTAGACTGGGAAACTCTTCAAGGGCACTGCTAGTGTCTTAGTTCTCTTCAAAGCCCATGTTGTCACCTGACCTTATACATTGTATTTCTTCTCAGGTATTTGTTAATTGCTGTTCTCCCCTTCCACTAGAATGGAAATTCCATGAGGTCAGGGACTCTGGTTCACTGCTCTGGTTCCAGCGCCTAAAACAGTACCTGATACATGGTAGGCACTCAATAAATATTTGTTGAATGAATGGACAGATGGACAGACACCTAGATGGATGGGAGAATGGGTGGATGGCTGGGTGAATGAATGGATGGATGAATGAATAATGGAGAGAAAAATGGCCGAGTGGATATAATATAATAGATCGGTGGGTCAGCGCATACATGGATGACAGATGGAAGAATCATGTTTCACCAGCCCAAGGTCACAGAGTCATGGAGACAAAGCAGGATTTGAAATCAAGTCTGTCTGATTTTTGAGCCTGCACTCTCAATTTATACTGCGCATCCAGAAACCCAGCGTCTGGTCACTGGGCAGTGGCAAGATAAAAGAAGAAAGAGTCTAGAATTCCCCCTCCACCCCCTACCCCCCACCAGGAGCGTGGTTATTGTTGAGCTAAGTTAATTTCCATCTACTTAGCAAATGCCAAGACTCTACAGGAGGGCAACTGAAGCCTCCTAGTGCGGGTCTGAGTTCCTCTTTTGACTCAGTAGTGCACCGTTGTGCATGGGGGCTGAGGGAAAAGAAGACATCCAGGAGACAGAGACAAGCGGGACAAAGGACAATGAAAAAGTATCAGCCAACAATAACAGTCGTAATATTGAAAGATTGACACTCCTGAACAAAAGCTCCCGTCTCTTCCCAATCCTGCCAGAGCTTGCAATCACGGTGTCTTTCAATCCTCTGCTACATCGAGCTTTCTTCCAACACCAACCATTTCCAGGAAAGACAATGAACTCTCTCCTCTAGTCACAAGAAGGAATAACCTGCACAAAATGAGGCCCAGAGGGAGAATAGGAGAAAGGGGAGGAAGAGATGGTTTATGGGTAGAAACTAACATGTCCTCATATTCCCATAGTTGCCTGTAGTTCTTCATAATAAAAAGTAAAGAACTTTACTAAGTGCCTAAATTTGCGTTAGAGAGGAGTTAAAGACATGTTAGCACCAAACGGAGACTTTCTCCTCGATGAAATCAGAAAGACGGAAGAGGAATGACAGAGGGTTGTTCTCTCTATGTGATTCAATAGGGCTTTCCGGTGAAACTGCTTACAAATTATCTTCCAAATGAGAGAAAACACTGCATAAGCCAAAGAAGGAATAGTTGTAGAATATTGGCCCCGGACTGAGGGTAAGGAAGGCATCTGGGAGGCAGTGCAGATAATCCTGTGCCCCTAAAAACTGACTTTCGGCTCAGATGACAGGCTGCGCTCTTTTTATTTATTCTCAGTCTCTTGGTGCAGACTGGCTCCTCCGCCTCTGAAATGGTCTGATTTTTCTGCTGTAAGAGTGACCTCCAAATGCAGCCCCCACACAAAAAGAAAGCCAGCTCATTCGCTGAGTTATTAGCTAAGAGGAGATGAAATTCTCTGTCAAACTGAGAGAGAAGCCATCTTAAAGTAACCATCTAATCCTACCAAAAAGTCATCTCACTTGGGACCACGGCACAAGTAAAGATTCATCCTTTCTACAGAACAGCACAGAGATAAGACTTCTGTGAATCTTTATCCAGGATACGAGCAGCTTCACAATTTTTTAGCTCTGGTTCCCTGGCAACTCAGACTTTCTCCAACTAGTTCAGAGGATGGGAAGTTATTTGCCTTTTGTTTTCGGTTTTTGATTCTCAAGACCAAAGAATTGCCAACTCCACCCCAACCCTTGCATAAGCTAACATCCCCTTATAAGCCCTCATAGTACCCGGCACATTTCCTACAAGGCACTTCACGAGAGTAAACTTAAATATTGGGACAACAATTCATAGAATATCTTCTCTCCCCATTACATGGGAAGCTCCATGACATTAGGATCTTCTCAGTCTCATTCACTCAGTGTAGTCCCGCCATTTAAAATAGTTCCTAACACACAGAACTCAATGAGTAAATACTTTTTGGAATGATGGATGGAAGGGTAAATGCATGTAGCAAGTATATAAATTTTCTACCAGATTTTCAAGCACCCATCACACCTCCAAATGCCACATGTAAGCACAGTGGATTTTGGATACTCTATAAAAAGGCCAATAATCTATCTATGTAACATCACGCAATTTCAATAGTGAGATAGGATGAGTCAAGTCAAAGAATCTATGATACTAGACCAGATGCCAAAAATGGTAAGAGACCAAGTTTTTGAACGTATCAGCCAGAGATGATGAACTTCTCAGCTGATCCTTCTACCCACCCAAGAATTCAATGGACTGCAAAGTCAAAAGACCAGAGCCAGAACTAACTGGATTTTAAATTGTACCTGGTAATTTAACCTCCTATAGTTGAAAAGCATCAAAAGGAGATGAATACTCTCAAAACTGTGACCTTCTGATGCAGTTACATATAAGTGTATTTACACATGTGTGGGAGCACACGCAAAGACAGAAACAGAAAGCGAGGCAGAAAAAGAAAGAAAGAATAGTGAGAGGCTCCAGTAACAAGAATACGTATAAATTATTTTCAAACCTTTGGTTCATCCTCTAACCAATTACTTTCTCCTTTCTTGACCCAAACACACCATGAACATGTTGAATATGGTTCTGGGCAATACACTGGCAGTACCGCTAGTATTCAGAAATATCATATTTTTTAATTAGTTTAAAAGAATGTGTGTATCCTATCAACTACACTTCCAAAGGTCTTATTTTCCATATTTACCTAGAAAGGCATTCTGTTGCTCAGTGACAAAGCTTCCAGCTTGCTCTGAGGGCTCTGCAGCTCAAGAGAAATTTACTGTTGCTCTCCAACACGTGAGGCCTCCTTTTTAAGACCCGGCATTAACTTACCTAAAGATTTTTATTTCATTTGGGACTCTGGGCTTGAAATCCCACTTCAGGTGGAAAAAATAAAAAAGTCAAACCATCAAATGCAAAGTCAAAAAGCCTCTGCTCTTTATCCACATAGAACCCACAGGACACATTCAGAAAAAGCTAAGACGTGAGCCGAGTTTGACTCACAGGCCTCTGGGATCTGCTTCTTGGAAGGCAGGGAAATGAAATCATAGAGGCGAACTCCAGGAGTTTGCAGCCTGACTTAGTGATTGTACAAAAAACAAAAAGCCCTCTTTGTGATTTTACTGAGAAAGTTCAACCTGAAATATATATTCTAAGTTGCCAGGGAAAATTTGCCAAAAGTAAAATTAACCTTGGATTCAGCTTTGTTTTGTTTTGTTTTGTTTTGTTTTATTTTACTTCTAGAGAGGGGAAGAGGAGGAGCAGAGGGAGAAGGAGAGAACCTAAAGTAAGCTCCATACCCAGCACAGAGCCCAATGCGGGGCTTGATCTTCTAACCCTGACATCCTGACCTGAGTTGAAATCCAGTCGGACACTAAACCGAGTGAGCCACCCAGGTGCCCCTGACTGTTGTGTTTAAAAAGAGCATATTTTAATCTATATGTGTTGACTACAGACTAAAATAAACTTGTGTTCCATAGAGTTGCTGCTGATGAAAACAGCAATGGTTGAATTCATGCAACATTTTGAGGGTAGATTTTTTTTTTTTTAAGACTTTATTTATTTGAGAGAGAGAGCGAGAGCATGAGCGGGCGTGGCAGGAGCTGAGGGAGAGGGGGCAGCAGACTTCCCGCCGACCAGGGAGCCCAACACGGGGCTCGATCCCAGGACCCCGGGATCACGACCCGAGGGGAAGGCAGACGCCCAACTGAGCCACCCAGGTGCCCCAACATGTTGGGGTTATTAAAGAATAACTTCTATTAAAAAGTTAAAAAACGTGTTTACTGATCTACACAGAAAAGGGAAGAGCTGGTTTACTCATTATAATCATCTCTGCCAGGTCTTCATAGTCAGAAAACAAGTGTGCTGAGGTTTTTCTAGAATGTCCCTGAGGAGTTGAGATCTTTCTCACAAGGAAAGGGTGAGAAAAGACAATCTGAACGAGGCTGGCTGGCTGGGCCCAGACGCTGAGGAGTGCACACACTGGTGTTACCCAAAGTCTGTGAAGAAACACACCTGAGCAGAAAACCTACCTAAATACACGAAAGCAGCCTAGTCATTCAACGACTTCCAGAATGAACTCTGTCCCACTTTGACACAGTTTCCTACCGCAGATCAAGTAATAATGATCATCTCAGAGTCTCACAGATACTTACTGTGGATATTTCTCTCACACTGTGGTGCCCGCCATAACCCTGTGAGGTAGGTAAGTACTATTAGCCCCCGTTTTACAGATCAGGAAACTGAGGCCACTACAGGTAGATGACTTACCCGTGCTTACAGAGCAAGTAGGTCGCAGAGCAGAGATTCAAACCCAGTTCTCTCTGATTCCGACCCCAAGTTCTGAATTCTGAATCTCTAAATTATATTGCCTTTATAGTCTTACTAAAGTGACTTCCTTTAAAAGGAAAAGTTCTTCTCTCTGAAAAACTGCAAAAGCTTCTTGGGGTAAGAGTCTAACTCCACCCAAAGGCTTGTCTTCATTACAGTTAACACACAAAGGAAGGTTCTAGGGTCCTCTAAAGAATGCCATAGAGAAAAGATTGCCTTGCTTCTCTGAGGAGTCCCACTTCTCATCCAGAATTTAGTCAGTTTTATCACAGGGACGCTCAGCCCCTGTGCCCTCATCAGAGACATTCTTTCTTTTTTTTTAAGATTTTGTTTATTTATTTATTTGAGAGAGAGAGAGAAAGACAGCACAAGCAGGGGTGGAAGGAGACAAAGGGAGAAGCAGGCTTCCCACTGAGCATGGAACTGAATGCGGGGCTCCACCCCAGGACCCCAAGATCATGACCTGAGCAGAAGCCAGATGCTCAACCGACTAAGCCACCCAGGTGCCCCATCAGAGGCATTCTTAAACTACCTCACAGAGAGTGGTTTGATAGAAAATAGAGTGGTAACAAAAGGGTAGAAATCATATGGCAGTCAATCTAGAATGTCCTCTAGCAGTACAAAAGCAAGGAAATCTATTCTTAGGCACACAGAAATCCCTGACTTCCCGTGGCTGATGGACTTCCCATCTTCCCTCCCTCAACCCATCCTTGCATCCCCAATTTCCATGACAACACAAAGGAGCATGAAGGCTCAATGTGTTCCCTGCCTTAGGATCATCCTAGGTACCTCCTCTCCAAGGATAGCATAGACTATATCCCCTCTTCCCTTCAACATTTTTTTCTTTAAGATTTATTGGAGAGAGAGTGCACCAGAGAGCAAGGGGGAGGGGCAAAGGGAGAGGGAGAGAGAGAGTCTTAAGCAGACTCCACGCCGAGCACGAGCCGAACACAGGGCTCGATCCCATGACTCTGAGATCATGACCTGAGCTGAAACCAAGAGTCCATCAATCAACGGACTTCGCCACCCCCGCGCCCCTCCTCTTCTACTTTTGAACGGAACACCCCCCTCCCCTAATTCGTAGGCAGGAAAGTGAAATTCTGAAATTCTGAAATTCACATTCCAGTGTCCACGCACTGCTATGGAGTGAGGTATGTGTGTGTGATTAAGTTCTGGCTCCTAGCATCTAGGCAGAAGTATCTCGCAGCAACTTCCATAAGTGACAGAGAGCATGTGGCCTTTTCCTTTCTTTTACCCTTTCCTCTTTCCCGCTGGCTGAAATAAAGATGTGATGCCTGGATAGTCTAGCATCCTTCGTGGACCATGAGATAAGTGTCATTTCTGCATGGTGGAGCCGAAAACTGAAAGGAACTAAGACCCTGGGCTCTGGACCACTGATGTAGGTAAGAGAATATAAGCTTACGTGTTCTCTATGAAATGTGGATCCCATTTTAATCAGGTGCACTTTTTTTAAGATTTACTTCTTTATTTTAGGGAGAGCGAGAGTACATGTTCATGTGGCGTGGGAGGGGTAGAGGGAGAAGAGAGAGAGAGAATCTTAAGCAGGCTCCATACCAGCGCAGACCCCGACATCGGGGCTCGATCTCATGACCCTGAGATCATGACCTGAGCTGAAACCAAGAGTCAAAACGTTTAACCTATTGAGCCACCCAGGTGCCCCTACTCAGCAATTTTTTAAAGTAAGTACTGTTTATTGGGCCCATTTTATGGACAATGAATCTGAACTAAACAGGATGGCTGGGAAATCTCAAAGTCAGGATTCAAACCCACAGTGACCTACCCCTGGCTTGTGCAGATGCCCGCTAGCCTACCCTACACTCCCTCTCAAGGAGAGGGAGAAGAGACAAAGGAGACAAAGAAAGGGGATTTTAAAAAAAAAAGTAACAAGTAACTTCTACCTGTAAAGTTGCCATATTTGATTAAAAACTTTAATTCTGCCGTACTCTCACAACACCAGAAAATTCCTGCCACTTTCCAGGCTTTGAAAAACAGGATTGCCTGCCATCACTTACACATTCCAGGGTGACTGACCTCCCCAGGCAAGAGTGACTGCCAAGCAGGCAGGAAAGAAAGCAGCAGCAAAAATGTTCAAAACTCACCCTTGACCCCAGCAAAGGACAGAGACAGAAACTGATTCATGGAAGTAAAAGGTAACCTCAAAGATCATCTACACATTCCAGCATGAAGACACCGCTGGTGTTGTGTTTCAGGGGCCAAAGTTCTAGGAAACGATCCAACTGTTGGCAAGAGGGTCTAAGCTGTTGGCCACTTCAAAGAGATTTGTGCAGACCTAAAACTAATGTAACAGTGTATGCTAATGATCCTTCAAGTTAAAATAATTTTAAAAATAAATAAATAAGAATATATAAATCCAAAAAAAGAATAGTAAAGGGATTGGGGAAGTCCTCTGGTGCAGAGCGTGAGACGGGGGCTCCACATCTGGGTAAGAGAGGCTGGTCTGCAAGGTTCACTGGATGGGCCAGCTCTTCCCTGGATCGCAGGTGAGGGAGGGAACCCCCAAGTCTCAGAAGACGGCAGTGCCACACAGTAAGCATCCTGTCGGTTGACAGTGCCGCCCACACCCACGAGGGATCACTTGACTTCTCCCTGGAGGGTGGAATGCTACCACAAAACAGACCTGGCTAAGTCATGTCTCTGACTCTCAAACACTTAATTCTTTCTTCTCCTGATCAGACCCAGCTCCCCAGGGCGGCGAACGTGCTGCTACGACACACCCCAGAAAGGAGACATTTTCCTCCAAACTCAACCACACCTGGTCAAATAATTGGGGAGAAAAAAAAAGTGCCCCGGTTATGAAAATAGCTCCAAAGGATTGTTCCAACAAGAAAGTGGGGCCAAATCTCTCCAAACGTGGAGCTGGAAATTCAGGTATCTGTGTAAAGTCTCCCAGTTCTAAATGTTGACATCAAATTCAAAAAAATGTTTGACAGCCTAAGGGTTAAACAAGTCCACAGATATTTTGACCCTAGAGAGCAACCAGAGCTAGCCAAGGCCTCCTTACACATGATTAAAGTCACCACTAGGTTGGGCCTCCCCAGCTAGGGTCAAGGATCTCAAACCTTGCCAGGACCTAGGTAGCCAGGAGTCCTTCCTGTATGCAGCCAGAAGCTAGAAAAGGCAATTTAAACTACTGTCTGAGGGGCACCCCATCTGGAACAACCTTTTGAAGAGAGAGAGGAGGCCCAGGGGACAACGACAGTCCCCTTTCAAGGGGATGCACCATATGCAGACACAGCAGCCACCTGTGGAGACTTCTGTGAAGCAGGGGAAGAGGCAGATCCTTGCTCTGTGAGATGAGGAAAGGCAAGTGAGAAGGAATTAGGGGGAGGAGAGGTCCTCCCCAAAGTGGACCCTGGGCACACTGCCTCCAGAAGCAGGACTGGCCAGGCAGGATAGGCTCAGGAGACAGAATTTGACTCCTCTGCCCTACCTTGGCAGGTAGGGCCTCTGGCTCCACCCACCTTTCCTGGATGGAGCATCACTGCCCCCCACATGCACACACCCCTTCAAAGGGCCCTTGTGCGGTGGTGCACTCCCAGCTTGGCAGGTCACTCAGACAAATGTGATTCCTTCGCTCTCTGCCTAACTCAGTCACTTCTAGAAAGTCTTTTTCACCATCTCTTCCAACAAAGGGCATTCCCAGAGCCCCACAGCCTACCTTGGCACTGGAATCCTTGCTTCCCGAAGCCCCTGCAAAGACAGAAAGAGGCATGTCAGGCAGCCCGAGGAGCCCAGCCACCAGCTAGTTCCCCCACGTCACCCGCCTTCCCCAGCCCCGCTACCCCAGGTGCAAACTCCTAGCCACAGGCGGGTGCCCAAGTCTTCCGCCTTTGGGGGAAGGGGCAGCTGGGAGGTCGACAGTAACGCCCACCTCCCCTCAGAAGGCAGAAGGAGGCTATGACCACCAGGTGGCGGGATGGGGGGGGCGTTTCCGTCGTGGGAGTTGGGTGGGGGGAAGCAGGCGGGATATCTGCCCACAGAGATGCCCGAGTACCTTCGGGGAAAGAGAAGAAATAAAGACGCATCGAGAGGGAGGATGAGAGAGGCTCTGTGGCGCTGGTGTTTCCTGGGGAACTGGGAAGAGAGGGCTCCCCCAGCCTAGAGGAACGGGATGAGAGCTGGGAGAGAAAAGTCCCTGCAGTGATACGAGGGGGAGACTGAGCAGTGCAAAGGGGAACCCTGGCCCGCAGGGAAACGCAATAAGAGATAACACAGGACGCCACGGCGGAAGACACGGAAGGGGAGGAAAGGATGCCCCACGCCGGCAGGGAGATAGAGAGGACACCCAGGGCGCTGCCCCCGGAAAGGAGGGGAGTGGATGCGGGCGCCACGAGTCCGGAAGGAGGCGGGGAGACGGGGAACCCCGGGCGAGCGGGCACTCGAGGTGCTGCCCTCCCGGGGAGAGACAGAGCCACTCCATGCTCCCGGCAGGTGGAGAACCCGCGCCCGCGCCGCGGCCCCAGGGCGCTCCCGAGGCGGCTGGGAGGAAGAGCGGGCAGAAGGCGCCCCGCGGCTGGCCGTCTGGGGCCGGGGAGGGGAAAGCCGCAGGCTATGCACCCGGGCGTCCGGAGCGGGGAGCCGGGGGACGCGGGGCCGGCGGTGCTCGTCCCCCCCTCGGGGGCGCAGAGAGGCGGCCCCACGCACAGCGCTGCCCTCGGGGCCCCGGGAAGGTGCCCTGCGCCGGCGCGCTCTCACCAGATGAAGTCGGTGCAGTGGCTGCAGAAGGTGGGCTGCTTGAAGAAGCGGGCGGTGAATTTGTGGTTCTTCACCTCGTGCACGTTCTTCTGCCGGAGGGCGCCTTTGCGGGCGAAGCGCACGGTGCTCTCCTCGCCCTCGCTCGGCGGCGGCCCCGCAGCCGGGTCAGCCATCTTGCGCGCGGGGAGCGGGAGCCGAAAGGTGCCGGCCCCGGGGCCGCGGGACCGCGGTCTGCGGGCCCGGGAAGCGCGCGAGGAGGCGGCCGCTGCTGCCGCCCGGGGCCGCAGGCGCTTCCCCTGCGCCGGCTCTGGCCGCCGCGGCGCGCGGAGCTGGGGCTGTCACTCGCCCAGCTGCCGCCGCTCGTCCAGCTGCGCTTGGCACCGCTGGCCCCAGCTGCGGGGGAGGGAGGCGGAGCCCCGGACGGGTCCCGCCCCCTTCATTTGCATCGCGCCCAGGCCCCGCCCAGCGCCGCCAGCGGCTTTACATATTGGCACCCCTAGGCTGCCGGCCTCCCAGCGAAGTGTTCAGAGCCGCAGCGCTGCGGCGCGGGGACCGCAGCCTGCGATCATCGACCTGAGCCTCGCCCCCTACCCGCTCCTGGGGCCCGGGGTTGCATTAAGGGAGTGAGCACCTTGGGTGTGCCCCCGGGGGAACCCGGAGCGGAAGGACCGACGGAGACTGGGGTGGGGGTGGCCAGGGTGGGTGCGACGGATTCCACCCGGCCTCTGCAGAGACTGGTACCCAACCACCCCGCATCCATTCCATTGGTCATTCTGCACGCGTATCCGGGAGGGATGGGCTCCCGCTGTCACTCATTCGGAAAGGCCTGTGGCTCCACACACTTACACACACATACGCACACACGTACTGCAGAGGTAGGGGAGGAGCAATCTTATTTTATATATCGATATACACAGAGAGAGAGAGACAGTTCTTGGTTTTGCTTGCTCAACCATTTAGAATTGAACTCCCTACCTTCTGTTCATCCCCTCCCCAAAGAGACTCACTTTCCTCAACTGTGAAACGGGGCTGATGGGGACCCATCTTCACAAATCCCGGTCATATTTGTGCAGCATCTTAAAAAAAAAAAAAAAGTCTATCTGGTTTCTGAGTTTGAATAGCAAAAGATATCCACAGTAATAAAATCTCTCCAGGTGCTGCCACCTGCCTAAAACATCTGCATCTGAAGCTTTTATTTGTTAAAGACAGATTAACAAATATTCAAGAGATGCTAAAGACACACCAACATCCAAGTGGGACGCTCTCCTGGATGGAATCTGAAGGATGGAAAGGTAACCAAAAGAATGGTAATTGCCTAGATGAGTAGATACTGCAGTGGCATTTAGTGGTCTGTCAATGCAGTGTCTCAACATCCCCCCCGCAGGCCCCACCCCCTGGGAACACAGCACTGCATGAGACTATGAACTCCTTCACTAGACCGAGGTTCTAAGAGTAGGCACCGCTCACCAATGTGTCATCAGAGCCAATCTCCATGCCTGACAGCTCCTCAGAGCTCGGGGAATATTGGTTGAAAGAGTACGTGTGTGAATAAGTGAGTGAATGAAAGCTTCAGGGACATTGCCCCTTACGGCTCACTGTGTCCTGTAGGTGTGCAGTAATACTAAACCTCAACTGCTAGGTAGGTGTCATAGGCACTGCACTATCCTACTTAGTCCTTGCAACGACAACCCGGTGTAAGCCCTTTTGGAATTTTCCTTTTGGATAAGGATGGTGAGGCTCAGAGTGATGAAGATATACACCCAAAGTCACACTGTTGTTGAATGGAGGTTAGGTCAGCCCAACTGCAAAGCATATTGGTGATAAAGGCATGAAGGGGAGCGGGGTGGAGGGGAACCAGCTACACTGAACTTCTGCCTAATGAAGCTCAGGTCCTACCATGAAGATTTTGCCTGGAAGCTACTGAGTGGGAAGTCATTATTGGGCTGCATGTGGAGAGCAACGGCTGTGATAATAGAATGTCCCTCTGCTGCATAGTAATTCAAAGGTAAGGAGGAAAAAATAGCATTCACTTCTAAGGTTGACATGTTTTGGAAACTGGACGTGCCTGTCTATTATTAGTCCTTTAAGAGGCCCCATCGCCAACCAGGGAGGCTTGGGAAAACATCCCGGGAGACATTGCTGCTGAAGCAGATTTCCTTTGAACCGATGAGCTGGAGGCTTGCAGCCCACATCCTGCCTTTTGAACGAAGTGCTCTGGGTGACTTTGCTCTGTAACAACAAACAGAACCTCATGGGGCTATGCCTGGAGATGCAAGGGCTGGTGGATCCCAAAGAAACACTGGATTCCTGGAGATGCTATGCCATTGGAGGATGAGGGAACACAGTTTCCACTGCACCCAGATCCCTAGAGCAGGGGTCTCAAACTAGTGGCCCCTGGATAGGTTTTTGTTGTTGTTGTTGTTTGTTTGTAAGCCAGACAAGCAATTTTTTTTTTTTTTTTGGTTCATATTTGATAGAATTTCACCTAAGTATAGAGGTTCTGGCTTCCCTAGGAAACAAGATACGGTTACATGGACCCTACCTTCCTCCATTCACTCATGCATTTGTTCATTCACTGAGCAATGAATTTATTCAGCACCTGCTATGTGCTATTCCACACATTGTTGAATAAAACAGACAGAAGGCGTGGCATTCATGGAACTTACAGTCTAATGGGGAAGACAGACAATAACCTAATAAACTAACAAATCTTTACGAGGTGGTATAGATTGATGCCATAAAGAATAAAGCATGACAAGGGAATGAAAAGTGACAGCGGCCAGAGAAATCTTTCTGATAAAGGGACATCTGAGAAAACACCTGAATGAAGTGAGAGGGTGAACCATAGGACTGTCTGAGGGTAGAGTGTTCCAGACAGGGAAGACGAGCAAATGCAAAGGACCTGGGAAAGCAGTGCCCAGCATGTTGGAGAAGTAGCAAGAAGGCCTATGCGGCTGGAGTGGAGAGAGGGGAGACAGAGGGTACAAGACAGGTCCATAAAGTAGCAGGACATTGTAGACTTGTAAGGAGTTTGGATTTCATTCCAGAGAACAGGAGCCTATTGGACGGTGGAGAGTGGAGAAGTGGCCTGATGTTTGTTTGCTTTTTTTTGTTTGTTACTGTTGTTGTCGTTGTTGTTTTTAATTTTTATTTATTTGACAGAGAGAGAGATCACAAGTAGGCAGAGAGGCAGGCAGAGAGAGACAGGGAAGCAGGCTCCCCGCTGAGCAGAGAGCCCGATGCGGGACTCGATCCCAGGACCCTGAGATCATGACTTGAGCCGAAGGCAGAGGCTGTAACCCACTGAGCCACCAGGCGCCCCGCTGTTGTTGTTTTTAAGATTACTCCAGATACTGTGTGGAAAATAGACTGAAGAGGGGATAGAGTAGAAGGAGAAGCAGCTGAGATCATTGAAGTAAATGAGGCAAGAGATGGTGACAAGACAGCCTGATGCCCCATGGAGCTAAAGGACTGTAGCTCCCTATAGATTCGTCATGCGTCCTCTAGGTCACCACAGCCCCGCACGGTCCACTCTGCTAATAAAGGAATGAATGCTGGCCACTTGAAAGATTTCAGAGGCATTGGAGATGCAGGTGCTCTGACCATGAATGGGGTCCCAGATCTTTTAATTCCAAGCTTCAACCTTGTTGTATATATTAGTTTTCTTTGGGTACCATAGTGAATCATCACAAACCAGGTGGGCTAAAAACAAAAGAAATTTATTCTTTCACAATTCTGGAGGTTAGAAGGCTGAAATCAACATGTCTGCAGGGCCCCACTCCCTCTGGAGGCTTCAGAGAAGAATCCTTTCTTGCCTCTTCCGAGTTCCGGTGACCGATGGCATTCCTTGGCTTGTGGTCACATCACCCCTATCTTTGCCCTCATCTTCATATGAACTTCTCTCTCTGTGCCTCTCTTCCCCTCTTCTGTCTAATCACCACAAGGGCACCGGTCATTGGATTTAGGGCTTAGCCAGATAATCTGGGATGATCTCTTCATCTCAAAATCTTTAACTTAATTATATCTACAAAGAAACTTTTTTTTCCAAATAACATTCGCAAATTCCAGGAATTAGGACGTGGACACATCTTTTATGGGGGGGGGGGGACACCACTCAATCCATGACAGTGCATAACCCTGGACAAGTCACTTCCTCCTTCTGTGCCTCGCTTTCCCTCTCTGTAAAATAGGGGCAGAGATGTAGTAGTCTGCCTTCCAAATCTTTCATTCCAAGGTCGTACTTTCCAATATGGTAGGCACTAGCCACACATAGCTGGTAAACATTTGGAATGTAGCTAGTCTGAACTGAGATGTGATTGTAAGTGTAAGATGCATCCCAAAATATCAAGTACTTAGAATGAAAAAAAATAGTAAAATATTTCGTAAATAACTTTTATCTTCATTACCTGTTGAAATTACGGCATTTTAGGTATATTGGGCTAAAGCAGATTCCTAAAATTAATTTCACCCGTTTCTTTTTACTTTTTTAATGTGGTCACTAGAAAATTCAAAATTATATATGTGGCTCACATTATATTTCTTTAGACAGTTGTACTCTAGGGAACAGACTTTAATTAACATTTAATAAGTTAATTGTTAAAGCTGGGTAATATAAATAAAAGCTCATCTCTCTTCTAGGGCCTTGCGGTGTGCTTCCAAGGTGCTCACTCACATGGCTGCCAAGTTGGTGCTGGCTGTCAGTTGGGAGCTCGCCCAGGGCTTTGAACTGGGGGATTGGTTCCTTTTTATGTGAGCCTCTCCCTGGCACCTTGAGCTTCCTCACAGCATGGTGGTTGAATTCCATGAGTGAGTGTTCCAGGAGATAAGAAGTAGAAGGTAACAGTTCTTCACAGCCTGACCTGGAAACTGGTACAGTGTCAATTCTGACCTATGCTAGTCATCAAGCAATCTCAGAGCCCTTCTTCATGCCCCAATAAAGAAAATGTCGTATTAAAAAGACCTCATGTCTCACTAGAAAGGGTATCAAAAATTGGGGGGCCACACAGGAGGAGCTCAATAAATATTTACTGAGTTGACAAAATGTCACAATTCCCATGTGACATGTGAGAAAACAGAAATTTGAAAAACTGAAGCAATTCTCAAGGTCACTGCTACTAGTAATAGGGGTGCCTGACTGCCTTAGTCGGTGAAGCATGTGACTCTTGATCTTGGGGTTGTAGGTTTGAGCCCCACGTTGGGTGTAGAGATTACTTAAAAATAAAATCCTAAAAAAAAAAGAACTGCTACTAATAATTAAAAACTAATATTAAAAAAAAAGGGAAAGTATGGCTCATTCAAAGGAAAAAATAAATCAATAGAAACTATCTCAATGAAAGACCACATAGAGAACCTACTAGAGAAATATTTTAAAACAACTGTCTCCAGGGTGCCTGGGTGGCTCAGTTGGTTAAGTGTCTGCCTTCAGCTCAGGTCATGATCCCAGGGTCCTGGGCTTCAGTCCCATATTGGGCTCCCTGCTCAGCAGAGAGCCTGCTTCTCCCCCTCCCTCTGCCTGCCACTCTGCCTACTTGTGCTCTCTATCTCTCTGTAGAGATAAGGATAAATAAGGAACTCTTTAACAAAACAAAACAAAAAAACCATCTCAAAAATGCTCAAGAAACTAAAGGAAGATATGGAGAAAGTAAAAAAAAAAAAAAAAAAAAGATGAACAAAATGGAAACCTAAAAAGAAACCAAAAGAAATTCTAGAACTGAAGAGTACAATAATTGTAATTTAAAAATTCAGTAAAGGGATTCAAAGGCAAATCTGAGCAGAAAGATGAAAGAATCAGTGAACTTGAAGAGAGGACAATTGAAATCACCAAGGAACAGAAAGAAAAAAATATTGAAAAAAGTGAACAGAACCTAAGGGACCTGTGGAATGCCATAAGTAAATGAACATACTCATTGTGGGAGTCCCCAAAGGGGAAATGAGACAGAAAGAGCAAAAAGATTTGAAAAAATAATGGCCAAAAATGTCCCAAGTTTCATGAAAGTCATGACTATAGACATCCAAGGAGTTCAAATAACTTTAAGTGAGATAAGTTCAGAGATTCACACTGAGACAGAATGTAACCAAAGGCTCAAAAGACAAAGATTCTTGAAAGCAGCAAGAGAGAAGTGACTCATCACATACACAGAATCCTCAATAAGATTACAATCAGATTTTGCATCAGAAACTTTGGAGTCCAAAGGTAGTGAAATAATATATTCAAAGTGATAAAAGGAAAAACACAAAACATAACAAACAAACAAAAATCCTAAAACCGGCAAAACTATCCTTCCAACTGTGAGGGAGAAATTAAGACATTCCTAGATTAAAAAAAAAAAAACCACTTGGGGACATCTTCATCACTAGACTTGCACTGCAAGAAATGCTGAAGGGAGTCATGTAGACTAAAATGAAAGGACACAAGACTACAACTCAAAGTCACAGGAAGAACTAAAGATCTCAGTAAAATTGAATATATGGGCAATTATAAAATCTAATGTTATCATAAAAATGGTTTGTAAGTCCGTTTTCTGTTTCGTACATGATTTAAAAGACTAATACATTTTGTTTACAAAAGAATTATTAGCCTGAAAGCTAGTATCATTGTAACTTCACATTTAGTTTTTTACATAATTTAAGAGACTAATGAATCAAAAAAAAAAAGAGAGAGAGACTAATGAATCATAAAAAAACATTATTGGTTTATATTTTTGGACACACAATGTATAATGATGTCATTTTGTAACATCAACAATTTAAGGAGGTAGGAACAGTACTATATAGAAGCAGAGTCCTCTGTATGTGTTGAAGTTAAGCCAGTACAAATTCAAATTAGAGTACTTTAACTTTAGGATATTAAATGTAATCCCCATGGTAGCCACAAAGAAAATATTTGTAGAATATACATAAAAGGAAATGAGAAGGGAATTAAAATGTTTCACTACAAAAAATCAGCTAAGCACAAGTAAAGAAAGTAATGAAAGAAATGAGGAATAAAGAAGTCATAAGGCATGTAGAAAACAAAAAACCAAAATGACAGAAATTAAGTCCCTCCTTATCAGTAACTACTTTAAATGTAAACTCTCCAGGGGCACCTGCCTGGCTTGATCAGTGGCATGTGCAACTCTTGATCCTGAGATTGTAGATTCGAGCCCCATGTCAGGTGTTGAGATAACTTAAAAATAAAATATTTTAAAAAATACAAAAATAAATGTAAACTCTTCAATCAAAAAACAGATTGGCAGAATAGATTTTTAAAAATGCGATCCAACTTTATGCTGTAGAAGGTGATCACCGATGTCAGAGCAGCATCATTCATGGTGGCTAAAATACGGAAGCAACCTAAGTGTTCATCGACAGATTAATGGATAAGCAAAATGTGGTCTATACATACAATGGAATATTATGCATCCGTAGAAAGGAAGAAAATTGCTAAAACAACTGTGAGGACATTTTGCTACATGAAACAAGCCAGTTACGAAGAGACAAAGACCATCTGATTCGACTTACATGAGGTATCTACAGTAGTCAGAATCTTAGAGACAGAAAGTAGAATGGTGGTTGGGAAGAATGGGGAGTTATTGTTTAATAGGATTTGGAGTTTCAGTTCTGCAAGGTGGAAAGAGTTCTGGACATGGACAGGAGCGATGGTTGCACAACCACATGAATATACTCTATACCAATGAACTATACACTTAAGATGACTGGGATGATAAATGCTATTTATGTGTATTTTACCACCACAAAAAAAGGAGGAAGGGGAAGTGGATACAATAATGGATACAGAATTTCATCTTAAGATGAAAAAGTTCTAGAGATGGATGGTGGTGAGGGTTGCACAACAGTGTGAATGTATTTAAGGCCACTGAACCATACACTTATAAATGGGGGGTTAAAGTGGTAATTTTAAGTTTTGTCTACTTTGGCGCAATAAAAAAGCAAATGGGAACAAAAACTACTATTGCTTGGATGCCATCACCACACCAGATCCTGTGCTTAAGCACTTCTGCATGCGCTATGCTATAAACAGATGAAACTGAGTTACAAAGAGTTATGTAACTCTTCCAAGGCTCCATGGTACAAACAATGGTGCTAAGACATGAACCCAAGTCTTCTGACTCCAGACCCCTTGCTTTAACCACTATGGCCGTTTTAGGACATTCCCAGGAAAACGTATCTCTTAGGAATGGGGCACTTCCGCATACGAAAACTGTACCAGAAAAGATGCCTTTATTTTTTTTAAAGATTTTCTTTATATAAGGATGCCTGGGAGGCTGTTAAGCATCTGCTTTTGGCTCAGGTCATGATCCCAGAACCTCTGGGATCGAGCCCCGCATCAGGTTCCTTGTTCAGTAGGGAGCCTGCTCCTCCCTCTCCCTGCTTCTCCCTTTCCCTCTGCCTGCCACTCCCCCTGCTTGTGCTCTCTCTCTCTCTCTCTGTCAAATAAATAAAAATAAAAATATTTTTTAAAAAAGTCTATTTAAGATTGTATTTATTTACTTTATTTACATGGCACCTGGGTGGCTCAGCCAGTTAAGCATCCAATTCTTGGCTTCAGCTCAGGCCATGGTCTCACAGGATGGGATTGAACCCGCAACCACATCCACTCTGTGCTCAGCTCAGAGTCTACTTGTCCCTCTCCCTCTGCTCCTTTCACTTCTCACACTAACTCTAAAATAAATGAATAAAACCTTTTAGAAAAATACATAAAATCTCTTTTTTTTTAATTTTATGTATTTATTTATTTGAGAGACAGAGCACACACAGGCGAGGGGGTGGGAGGAGCACCGGGGAGGGAGAGGAACAAGCAGACTCCGCACTGAGCTCAAAGCCCAACCTGGAGCCTGACCTGGGGCTCCATCTCGTGACCCCAAGATCATGACCCGAGTCCAAATCAAGAGTTGGCCACTTAACCGACTGAGCCACCCAGGAACCCCAAGAAAAGATACCTTTAAAAAAAAGATTTTTTACTGTAGGATAGCATATATACTACAAGACACATTAATTTTAAGCCTACAGCAGAATGTGTTTTTACATATGTCTATACCTATGTAACCTCCACCACGTCAAAATGCTGAAAAGTTCTAGTTCCCAGGAAAACTCTCTTGTGCCCTTTCTCAGGAGATAGTCCCTCCAGACGAATCCATTGTCTGATTTTTATCATGATAGGTTAGGTTTATTTATTTTAAGAACTTTTCAAAATTGTGCTTTACTACATGGAATACAAGTTTACCATTTTTAGGATTTCCCCAGTTTCACTGAGATATAATTGCCGTAAAATAGTTATTAGTTAAGGTGAACAACACAACTACTTTGTATTGCAAAATGATTACCACAATAAATTTAGTTAACATCACTCAGCTCATATAGCTGTAAACTTTTTTGTGATGAGAACTTTTTAAGATCTACTCCCTTAGCAACTTTTAAATATACAATATAATATTGTTAATATAGTCAACATGATGTATATTACAGACCCAGAATTTATCTTTTAATTGGAATTTTGTACCTTTTGACCACCCACCTACCCTCATTTCATCTACCCCCATCCCTTGCTTCTGGCAACTGCCAATCTGTTCTCGTTTTCCATGAGTTCTTTTTTCTTATGATTCCACATGTACGTGAGATCATATAACATTTGTGTCTTTCTCTGTTTGACCTACTCCATTTAGCATAATGCCCTCAAGTTCCATCCAAGTTGTCAAAAGGGCAGGATTTCCTTCTTTTTTATGCATGAATAATACTCCATTGCGTGTGTGTGTGTGTGTGTGTGTGTGTGTGGTGTACGTATACACTGTACGTTTTTATCCATTCATCCACACCCAGCCATCGAGGGACACTTAACGTTTCCATGTCCTCACGACCATAGATAATGCTGCAATGAACACAGGGAAGCAGATACCTCCTTGAGATAGTGATTTTGTTTCCTTCAGATACGTATCCAGAAGGAATTGCTGGATCATATGGTGGTTCTATTTTTAATTTCTTGAGAATCCTCCACACTCTTTTTCCAAAAAAACCGCACCAATTCACATGCCGACCAGCAGTGCACAAGGGCGGCCTTTCTGTGTCTCCTTACCAACGCTCGTTATCTCTTGTCTTTCTGATGACAACTATTCTAACAGGTGTGAGGTGGCATCTCGCTGTGGTTTTGATCAACCATCTCGAAGTGTGCAGGGCTGTCAAGCATGTTCGCATTGTTGCGCAACCCATCTCTAAAACTTCTTTCATCTTGCAAAACTGAAACTCTGTACCCCTTAAACAACACCTTGTTCCCCCCCTGCCCCGGCCCCGGGCAACCACTTTTCGTCTTGTTGTCTCTGATTTGAAATACTCGCAGTAACTCGTGTGTGTTGAATCCTACGGTATTTATCCACGCGTACCTGGTGGTCTTCAGTTCAGGTGGCCATAATTTACCATCGACTGAATGGCTTAACCAACATTTATTTCTCGTGGTTCTAGAGGCCAGAAATCCACGATGAGGATGCCAGCATGATGAGGTTCTTGGTGAGAGCTCTCTTCCTGGTCATGTCCTCACGTGGCCTTTCCTCGGTGCACGCGTGCAGAGAGAAAGAGATCTCAAGTCTTCTTTTCGTAAGGGCATCAATCCCATAATGGCAGCTCCACCCTCATGACCTCATCTACACCTAATTACATCCGTAGGCCCCACCTCCATCTACCATCGTATTGAGGATTAGGGCTTGGACAGATGAACTGAGGTGGGGGAGGGGCCACAAACATTCAGTCCATAGCACTGGCTTATGACACTTCGCATAATGTTCTCAAGGTTGACCCATGCTGGAGCTTGTATCGGAATGTCCTTTGTTTTTAAGGCTGAGATCATACATTAGTCTTGCCCACTCTTGGATTTCCTATAAATGGGAATTTCTGGATTTTTTTCACTCTACATAATGTCTGTAAGATTCGTCCATGTTTCATTATGCCAGCGTCCATTCATTTGTTGTTGTCATTGGCTCTGCATGACTATACCAACAATTTGCTTATCCAGTCAATGTCACTGGCCACGTGGGGTGTTTTCAGTTTGGGACTACTTTGGAAAACTCCATTATGAACATCCTTGTGTGTGTCTAATATGAGCAGAGGCACCCACTTTCTCCGGGATAAATGCCCGGAAGGGGAATTTTGACAAACCGGCTCCTTTCAGCCCTTTGGCCTGACTCCCAACAGGTGAGGCTGGCTGCACCTGTAATGTCATGGGGTCCTGGGTCCACCCCTGCTCCCCAGGGAGGAGCCTGGATCTCCAGCCTCCCCTTCACTCCTATCAAGGCCTCCCGTACCTAGGTGGGTTCTCAGAGCTCAGCAACAAACAGGAACTTGAACAGGAAGTAATTGTGGGTAAAACGCTGTGTAATAATGAACACAGCACAATGAAACCCAATTCTCAGGTCAGGGAAAGTTCTCATTGGCTTTACCAAGTTCTAGAAAAGGAAACAGAAAATAAAGCATGAGGGAACAAACAAAGAGGGCAAACATGTAGACGGCGGCACAGAAATCGCAGCTCAGGTCCCCAGGCAGACTTGCCGTGATGGGGGCCGGGCTCTGCTCCCCCGCTCACTCAAGGCGCTTGGGGAAGAAAGTCAGAGGCCAGCACACTCTTCGTTAAAAGAGGGCAGCAGGTAGGGGAGCAGTGCTGGAAACCTGCTAGCGCCAAGCTGGGACTCTCTCCTCAGTGTTTTCAGAATCACTGAGAGCAAGTTAAATCAGGAATGAGTGTCATCCCGCGTGATTTGGTGCCGTGTGAGAGCAACACCAGAGGTCACGACAGGGTCCTCGCTTGGGGAATCAGGATGCAGAGGGATGACTCAGTCTGAGAAGGGAGGACTTTCTCTTTCTCTTGCCGCCGTGACATCGCTGGAAAGGGGGAACTGGGAACACCTTTTCCCAGGAGAGCCCGAACTGGGTGGGAGAGACAGCTCGGTCGTCCGCCTTCCTCACTTGGCCTCCTCAGCAGGGCCAGCACGAAGGTGAGGTGAGAGGGGCCGCGTCTTACACGTACAGAGCGGACCCACCAAGAAGCTGCCAGGATTAGATGAGCTGATGCCCGACGTGTGCTCGGAACAAGCCGTAAATGTTTTAATTCTTGAAATTATTATTTCACACAATCGTGTTGAATTTCATATTACCCTAATTATTGTCATCATGACATCATTACTTAATTATTGTCACTGTTACTGGTAACAGTAGTTGGACGGCTACTGGTACTTTTGCTCTGGGAGAGAAAGGATTGTGTCATCACCCGGCATAGAGGGGATCTGCTTCTCTCCCCACCTCTGAGAAGTCTCCCTCAGTTCCTGGGTTTTCGGGTAAGCGTCCCTCACCCCTGACCCTCCACCATCCAGAACTGACGGGATCATTGCACTCGACCTGTACCGTATCCGCCGTGTACCTGACCGCCTCCCCCAAGGAGTCGAGGACCTCAAAGTGGACAGAGACAGTCCTGTCTTGCTCACCGATTTCTCTTCCTCAGGGCTGCGCACAGCGCCCCCCACATCACAGCCACTGGGACTACTTTTATCATCTTAAGACGACTCTGAGCTGGCGTCCAGAGACCTCTCCTCAATTGTTCTTCCATGGGGTTGCACTAAACTGGCTGGGGATGGGAGAATGGCAATCTCTTCCACACCCATCAACTCTCCTATTTAGCCTGAAGTCATGTAATAATAAAACTATCACTACGGTTTCTTTCAGTGCTCGCATTTACTGGGGTGGCCCAGTAATGGGCTAAGCGTTGTCGGCCACTTTTGTCATGGGTTAACTCATTTGATCCTCATAACAATGATATAGATAGGTGACCCCATTACCCTCCCTTTTTCTTTCTTTCTTTTTTTTTTTTTTAACAGAAACAGAGGCGCAGAGAAGTCCAGTGAGCACTCAAGATCACTCAGCCCCCAAGGGGCAGAGCCGTACTCCACACCCTCGGTCTGACCTCAGAGGCTGCGCTACGGAGCTCTTAATGAGACTCCGCTCCCCAGGCTAACAGAAACTGCCACCCACATTTGTGAGAAGATGCCAGCTCATTCTCCCCCCCTCCTCCCCACCCAGCAATCTTTACTTACTCCCTCTTATAACGAGAGAGTGCCAACGGGGAGAACATATGAGGAAGAGAAAATAGATTTTGTCATTTCTATAACAGGCCACCTGATCCCTGCAGGTTAAAAAGAAATCTCTAATGTAACATCTCTCTTCGTCCTGGAATTCTTTTATATGCCTGGCTGGTCAGCTTAATCTCGAGCTGGCCAAGCAGAATGCCCAGCCATAAAACCGCTTCGAGACCAAGAGCAGCCTGGAGAAAGGAGGTTTGAACAGGCAGCCACAGTGCCAAATGCCGAAAGCACAAAAGAAACTATTCTGTCAAAGGGATGTTTATCGCACACCTTTTCTGCTTTGGGATTTTTCATTCCAGGTTTGGGTGCTTTTTTTTTTTCTTAAGTGTCAAGGCATCCACAAAGCACATTTTTTTCCCACCACCCTGAATTCTTCAGACAACAGGCTAGCATAGAATAAGATAATATCTTCATTGAAAAATAACCTTTTCCTTCTGCTCATTGTTAGAACAGTTAATATGTTCACATTTTCAAAAGTCAAAATGATATTGAAAAATTATCATTGATGGTGCACCTGGGTGGGTCAGTCAGTTAAGTGTCTGCCTTTGGCTCAAGCCATGATCTCAGGGTCCTGGGATCAAGTCCCGAGTCCAGCTCTCTGTTCAGCGGGGAGTCAGCCTCTCCCTCCTTTTCACTCTCCCTCTGCACCCTCTCTCTCTCAAATTAAAATAAATAGATAAATAATTTTAAAAAATTTAAGCACATCGGGTGCCTGTGTGGCGCAGTTGGTTGAGCGGCTGCCTTCGGCTCAAGTCATGATCCTAGAGTCCCAGGATCGAGTCCCTCATCGGGCTCCCTGCTCAGCGAGGAGTCTGCTTCTCCCTCTGACCCTCTCCCCTCTCGTGCTCCCTTTCGCTCATTCTCTCTCTTTCAAATAAATAAATAAAATATTTTTAAAATAAATAAATAGGGCGCCTGGGTGGCTCAGTTGGTTAAGTGACTGCCTTCGGCTCAGGTCATGATCCCGGAGTCCCGGGATCGAGTCCCACATCGGGCTCCCAGCTCCATGGGGAGTCCGCTTCTCGCTCTGACCTTCTCCCTTCTCATGCTCTCTCTCTTTCCTAATAAATAAATAAAAATAAAAAATCTTTAAAAAAAATTTAAGCACATTTATTCATTTCTTAGTTTCTTGTTCATCTGTCTACACTTCCTTTAAAAGATTTCCGCTTCAGCATGAGAAAATGAGAATACACATATTCTTCTTTCCCTCCTTCCTAACACAAAAGGCATTGAACCATGTACAATATTCCGTACTTTGTTTTTCACTTAACAGTCTCTAGGACGCCTTCCCATGTTAGAGCACAGACAAGTTCAATTTTTGCAGCTGCTTTGTACTCCACGTAGGGTTGCACCTAGTGTTTAGCCAGTCCTTTGTGGGTGAACATTTGGGCTGTCCCCAAACCTTTTTTTATTACAAATGGCACTATAATAAATGATCTCGTGCAGGGGCGGTTGGCTGGCTCAGTTGGAAGAGCGTGGGGCTCTGGATCTCGGGCCATGTTGGGCATACAGATTACTTTAAATAAATAAATAAATGAATGAATGAATGAATGAATGAATAAATAAATAACGAAAGATCAATGACGTCGTACAGACATCATTTCCTCCCCACAGCTGTGCATCTGCACAATAAATCCCAGAGCAAAGGATTGCTGGGTCAAAGGGTAAGTGCCTTGCCCGGGTTGATGGATGTGGCCAGCTCGCCCTGCATATGGGGTTACCACCTTTGGCACCCACACCAGTCATGATGACAGCACCCATTTCCTCACGGCCTTCCCAAAAAAGTGAGACCTTTCTCTTTCTGCCAATCTGATAAATGATAAACAGTATCTGAGTGTAATTTCAATTTGCATTTATCTTACTGTAAGGTTGGGCATCTTTTCAGAAGAACAGCATGTTAAATACACTTTTATTGTGAGTGACGGAAGCTCATTAGGGGCAGCTCAGGCAGGGGAAATTACTATAAGAATTACAGAGGTATCTCATGAAGCCGAGACCAGCATTTTTAAATTTTAACCAGATTTCTCTCTCTTTCTCTCTCTCTCTTTCAACTCCCACTTGTGAAATATGGCCTCCTCACATCTCCCCAACGTACCAGATACCATTTCCACCCCCCACAGGTGCTACTGATAGTCTTATTTCCAAACACCCAGGATAAGATTCTCATTGACTCAACTTTCTTCCCTAGGGCATCCCTGGTCCCATCAACCATAGTTGGAGGTGGGGAGGATGAAGGGAATCTGAAAGCACAATTGCTGGGGGCCTATCTCTAGTAGATGCCTATTGCATGCCCCCAGAAAATCTATTGCCCCCTGTCTCACTGTCCCTCCTCCGTGTAGGGCTCTGACAAAAAAAGAAAGAAGGCTTCTTTGTTCTTTGGCAGAATCCTGCTTGGAGGATAATCTACTCTTCTCTGTGTGGTCCTAGTGCTTTTCTAAGTCAAACATGGTACTTCCACTCTCATTGCTAGGGATGGGTTTAGGGGTAGACATGAAGGAAGTTCTAGCCAATGATACATAAGGCAACATTCATTCCTCACTGAGAACACATACAGTGTCAAGACGGTCCCTCTCCCTTGGACTTTATGTTGTTCTGCCTGTAGGTGATTCCATCAATTAGTCTGTGCTACATAGCAAACGGCCCTCAAAATCTAGTAACTTAATACAGAATCATTTGTCATTTCTCATGACTGTGTGGGTGACTGTGCAGGTTGGTCAGCTGGCTCTTTGGGTCTGGGCTAGACCAGCTGCAGCGGGGTGATCCAGAATGGCCTCACTCACGTGTCTGATCATTGATAAGGTGGTTGGTCTGGAGTGCAGCAAGAGAAAAAAAAAAAGCAGCTCCCATATGTAAGCATTTTTCAAGTGTCTTCATGTATAAAATTATTATTGTCCACTAACCAAAGCAAGTCACGTGGCTAGACCCTGACTGGGTGAAGAAATAGGTCATATCTCTTGATCGGAGTAGCTAAAAAGTAGTAGGACCACTTGTGCAATCTGTCACTGCAATGACTAGAACTCCAGCCAACCTGCAATCGTGAGGGGTGCTAGCCTCGGGATGGCAAATGAGAAGATGAGAAGGATTCTTGACCTTGACATTCAACAAATGATTTTTTTGTTTAAACCTGGAGAGGAGCCATGGCTCAGTTTTCTCACGTCTAAAATGCAGATAATTGAGGGCGCCTGGGTGGCTCAGTTGACTGAGTGTCCAACTCTTGATTTTGACTCAGGTCATGGTCTTGGGTGGTGGGATCGAGTCCTGCCTCCAGCCCTCTGCTCAGTGTGCAGTCGGCTTGTCCTTCTTCCTCTGCTACTCCCTCCTCCCCCATTCACACATGCTCTCTCTCTCTCTCTCTCTCAAATAAATAAATAAATAAAATTTTAGTGATATGTATTATGTAGAGTCCAGAAATAACAAGGGTCACTCATACATAGCTGGTGGGACTTTTAAATGGTACATCCACTCTGGAGAAGAGTATGGCAGTTTCTTATAAAACTATGTTTGGGACTACATCAATTTGAAAAATTTGTGGTCACCTGGGTGGCTCAGTTGGTTAAGCATCTGCCTTTGGCTCAGAACATGATCCCAGGGTCCTAGGATCAAGCCCCACGTCGGGCTCCCTGCTCAGCGGGGAGTCTGTTTCCCTCCCTCCCTCTGCCCCCTCCACCCTGGCTCGAGCTGTCTCTCCATCTCTCCCTCATTCTCTCTCAAATAAATAAATAAAATCTTTTTTGTTTGTTTGTTTTTGAAGATTTTATTTATTTTTTTGACACAGAGAGAGAGAGATCGCAAGTAGGCAGAGAGGCAGACAGAGAGAGAGTAGAGGGGAAGCAGGCTCCCCACTGAGCAGAGAGCCCGACGCGGGGCTCGATCCCAGGACCCTGAGATCATGACCTGAGCCGAAGGCAGAGGCTTTAACCCACTGAGCCACCCAGGTGCCCCAATAAATAAAATCTTTAAAAAAAAAAAAAAGCCTTGATGCATCAAAGGGCATAATCAATAGAATGAAAAGGCAACCTACAGGATGAAAAAAGCATCATGATCTGAGCCAAAGACAGACAACCATCTGAGCCACCCAGGCGCCCCAAGGGAAAAGTGTTTGTAAATCATGTATCTGATAAGGGGTTCAGAATATATAAACAGTTCATACAGCTCAATGACAAATAAATTGCCCAATTTATTTTTTTTAAGATTATTTATTTATTTGACAGAGTGAGATCACAAGTAGGCTGAGAGGCGGGCAGGCAGAGAGCAGGCTCCCAGCTAAGCAGAAACCCCGATTCGGGGCTTGATCCCAAGACCCCGAGACCATGACCCGAGCCAAAGGCAGAGGCTTTAACCCACTAAGCCAGTTAGGCACCCTAAATTGCCCAATTTAAAAATGGGTGAGGACTAATAGGCATTTCTCCAAAAACGATACACAAACGGCCAATAAGCACATGAAAAGATGTTCAAATCACTATATTATCAGCCAAATGCAAATCAAAACCACAAGGAGATATTACTTTACACCCATTAGGATAGTTTCTGTTTAAAAAAAAAAAACAAAACCCAGGGGCACCTGGGTGACTCAGTCGTTAAGCATCTGCCTTCAGCTGAGGTCATGATCCCAGAGTCGCAGGATCAAGCCCCATGTAGGGCTCCTTGCTCAGCAGGGAGTCTGCTTCTTCCTCTCCCTCTGCCTCTTCCCCTGCTCCTTTCTCTTTCTCTTTCTCTCTCTCTCTCTCTCAAATAAATAAATAAAATCTTTAAAAAATAAAATAAAAATGAATAGAAAATAACAAGTGCTAGCAAGGATGTGGAGAAATTGGAACCCTTGTGCACGGTTAGTGGGAATGTAAAATGGTGCAGCTGCTGTGGAAAAGAGCATGAAACTTCCTTTAAAAATTAGAAACAGAATTAGCCTATGATCCCGTAATCCCACTTGCAAGTATATATATCCATAAAAATTGAAAGCAGGGTATCGAAGTGATATTTTGCACACCCATATTCATAGCAGCCGTATTCACCATAGCTAAGAAGCAGAGGCAACCCAAATGTCCATCAATAGATGAACTTGTGACATAGAGACAGTGGAATATTATTCAGCCTTAGAAAGGAAGGAAATCCTATCGCCTGCTACAATATGCATGAACCTCCGGGACATGAGGCTAAGTGAAACAAGCCATCACAAACTGACAACTGCCGTAAGATTCCACCTATAGGAGGTACCTAGAGGACTCTAATTCCTTTCCTTCCTCCATCCATACAACCCAGCATCAGGGAGTCTCCCCCTCTCTTAGCATCTCCTTGTGGTCCTTGGCTGTTTGTAGCTTCAGATCCGAGAAGGCTTTAGAATCCCTGGCACGCCTGTCCATGATCCACTTCATGCCTGGTCTGCATCTTTGCTTGCTTGTCCTTCTTTCCAACCTTCAGATATGTCCTCTAAAATTTAGCCTTATTAGGGGCACCTGGTGGGCTCAGTCGGAGGAGTGTGTGACTCTCGATCTCAGGGTTGGGAGTTTGAGCCCTGGGTTGAGTGTAGAGATTACTAAAAATAAATACATTAACTTTAAAATTTAGCCTCGCTAGAGGGGCTCTCTTTGTAGTCACGCTCTTTCAATGGGTGCCTCTCCCTCCTCCTCTTTATTCTTACTGGCCATTGTGAGCATTTCTCAATTTTCTTGAGCAAGCTTCATTTCCAAGGTTTAGTTCATGAAATAACTTTCTTCTCAGTTGTCTGAAATCTGAGTATTAATTAGGACTCTTTCAGTTGCAAGTTCCAAAGCTGAATTTAAACTGAATAGAGAACTTGTTTTATTTTTTGGGATTTTTAGGCTCACATAACTAAAACCTCTGTGGATAGCTAGCATTGTCTTCAGGCACAGTTTGATCCAGGTTTTCCAACCATGTTCTTAAGAACTGCTCCCCTTCTCTGTCTCTTGGCTGTACTTTCCTGGGTTGGTTTCAACTTGAGATAGGATCTGCCCATGGAGGGGCCCTGGCAGCTCTGAGCATAGTTCTACTGCTTTTGTAACCTCAGAGAAAAGAGAGCTTCCCTTTCTCCATGGTTTCAACATTGTCCTGAGCAGAGCTGGCTTCATATATATATATGTATACATATATATATTAGTTTCCTGTGGCTGCCATAACAAATGACCACAAACCAGGTTAGAAATGTATTCTTTCATAGTCCTGGAGAAAACAAGGTAGAGATCAAGGTGTTGGCAGGACCACTCCTTCGGAAACTGTAGGCAAGATCCTTCCTTGCCTCTTCCAGCTTCTGGTGGCTGTCAGTACCCCTTAGCTTCCTTGGTTTGTGAAGGAAACCGAGCACATATCTTTTTTTTTTTTTTAAAGATTTTATTTATTTATTTGACAGAGAGACAGAGATCACAAGTAGGCAGAGAGGCAGGCAGACAGAGGGGGAAGCAGGCTCCCTGCTGAGCAGAGAGCTCGATGTGGGGCTCGATCCCAGGACCCTGAGACCATGACCTGAGCCAAAGGCAGAGGCTTTAACCCACTGAGCCACCCAGGCGCCCCCGAACACATATCTTTATGAGGACCAACATTCAACGCACTGCAACATAAATGTGATCCACGCAGTCTCAAAGGATTCTGCTCTCAGAAGGGTCCGGACTTTGTTTAATGCTCTGTTGTCACCATCATGAATTTTGTAATCAATGAACAAGGGCCCCTGCAGTTCCATTCTGCACTGGTCCCCGCAAATTATGTAGCTGGTCCTGGTCCTAGCTAGAAAGACTACAAAAAAATCTTTCCTGGGGATCCACCCCAGGCCACTTGGGGTGGCCAGAGCATCAGGCTTCTGGAATGTGTGGCTTTCCCATCCTCCCGTCCCCCATCAGTCTTGGGTAAAGACTAAGAAGGTACCACAGACCATCTAACTTAGGATATCAGGGAAGACTTCACATTGGAGGCAACCTTTAAACTGACACATGGAGGATAAATAGTTAGCTAGACAAAGTAGGAGAAAGTCTTACAAGTGAAGGGAAGAGCATCTGCAAAGAAATGAAGGCAAGAAAGAACAGAGCGTGTTTGGGGAACTTGCTTGTGAGACTTCCTATCGCTAGAGATAGAACCAAGCTGTCAGGGATGCTGGCCACGAGGGATGTTCCCAGCTGGGCTGGGTGGTGCTGGGGGGTTAACCAAAGTGGTGGGAGGCAGCCAGAGTATCTAGAATGACACAGTCACTTTCTACCAGGGTTCCTGTCACTTCCCCTCACCAGTTTGTTCTGCCTGGTTGGTCAGAATTTGGCCCTAGTCAACGGTTCCTCTAGATACTTCCTCTACCTTCTTGAAAGACAACAACATCAGCAAGAAAAATGAAGAACTGGCCAGCATGTCAGAGCTTAGCTGACCAAGACTTTCTGCTGGTATCCATATCACTGAGCCTCTGTATGGGGTAAAAAAGGCATTTCGGATAATTGGGGGAAAAGATGGAGTTATCAAAAAATAGTTCCAGGAGATCTGGGTAGTCATCCAGATTTAAAATGGTGGCAAGTTGGCTGGGTTCCTACTTCATTCTTTTTTTTTTTTTTAAGGTTTTATTTATTTATTTGAGTGAAAGAGGGACAGCATGACCAGAGAGAGGGAGAAGCAGATTCCCCACTGAGCAGGGAGCCTGATGCAGGGCTCGATCCCAGGACCCTGAAATCATGACCTGAGCCAAAGGTAGATGCTTAACCGACTGAGCCACCCAGGCACCCCCCCACCTCATTTTTGATGCCAAATTATTTTGAGATAGAGCAAAAATGTTAAAACTAGATAATAATAAAAACATTATTATTAAATTTTTTTAAATGAAACTACTAAAGAAATGAGAACAATTTTTTATTATCTTGGAAGAAAGAAGGGCTTTCTTAGAAAGACACAAATCTAAGACAAGAAAAGACTGATAAATAAGTTTTAAAAAATGTAAACTTCCACAGTACAAAAAAAAGAAAGCTACTAAACAACATAAAAAAACAAACTGCAAATTAGGAAAAATATTCACAACATATGTAACAAAGCATGACTAATTTTCCTAATATAAAAAGACCTTTTAAAAATTAATAAGGGGAAGGGGTGCCTGGGTGGTTCAGTCAGTTAAGCATCTGACTCTTTTTTTTTTTTTTAAAGGAAATTCTTTTTTTTTTTTTAAGATTTTATTTATTTACTTGTCAGAGAGAGAGAGAAAGAAAGAGCAAGAAAGCACAAGCAGGGGGAGCAGAGGCAAAGGGAGAAGCAGGCTCACTACTGAACAGGGAGCCCAACATGGGGCTCAATCCCAGGACCCTGGGATCACGACCTGAGCCGAAGGCAGCCACTTAACCAACCGAGCCACCCAGGCATCCCAGCATCTAATTCTTGATTTTAGCTCAGATCACCATCTCAGGTCTGTGGGATCGAGTGCTACTTCAGATTCTCTCTGCCCCTCTCCCCCCAAAATAATAAAAATTAATAAGAGGAAGACCAACAACCTAACAGCAAAACAATGTTGACAAAGGCCAAAAGTAGGTAGTTCACAAGAAAAGAAATCCATGTGGTTTATAAACATAAAAAGATGAACAGTCCCTGGGTGGCTAAGTCGGTTAAGCATCTGACTCTTAATCTCAGCTCAGGTCTTGGATCTCAGGGTCAGGAGTTCAAGCCCCATGTTGGGCTCCACACTGGGCATGGAATCTACTTAAAAAAAAAAAAAAAGATCAGCCTTGTCGCTGATTAAAGGAACACAGTGAGATACCAGTGTCATCCATCAGATAGACAAGATTAAAAAGCATGACAGGAGACTGGTTTGAAAAGGAAGTATAAACACAGACACCTGCACACATTGCTGGTGTAAGCACATGTTGGTACAACTTCTTTGGAAGGAAATTTATAAGCTATTAAAAATTAGAGGCATTGAAAAACAAAACAAAAACACCTTCAACCCAGGAACTCTAGTTTCAAGAATTAACCCCGGACATACTCTCAAATGTTTGCTATGGGTTATTTTTTGGGTTATTGTATGCAGTAGCAAAAAAAAAAACAATGGGGCGCCTGAGTGGCTCAGTCATTAAGCGTCTGCCTTCGACTCAGTTCATGATCCCAGGGTCCTGGGATCGAGTCCCACATCAGGCTCCCTGCTCTTCGGGAAGCCTGCTTCTCCCTCTCCCTCTGCTACTCTCCCTGCTTGTGTTCCCTCTATCGCTGTCTCTCTCTCTGTAAAATAAACAAATAAAAACCTTCAAAAAAAAAAAACAATGAAAATAGTCTTTCCCAGCCAATGGGAAGAGAGTTCATTGTGCTACAGAGCTTCCGTATAAGAATATTACACTTTAAAAAATGAATGATTTAAAAAAGGGGGCATCTGGGCGGCTTAGTCAGTTAAGCGTCCAACTCTCAATCTCAGCTCAGGTCTTGATCTCAGGGTTGTAAGTTCAAGCCCCACATTGGGCTCCATGTTGGGTGTGGAGTTTACTTAAAAAAAAAAATAATAATACAAAGCCATTTTTTAAAGCTTTATTTATTTATTTTAGAGAGAGAGTTGGGGGGGAGAGGCACAGGGAGAGAATCTCAAGCAGACTCAGCCCCCCCCCCCCAATGTGAGGCTCGATCTCACAACCCTGAGGTCATGACCTTAGCCAAAATCAACAGCTGAAGGTTTGACTGAGCCACCCACACGCCCCTACAAAGCCATTTTTTAAAATGAGGTGGATCTTTCTGGGCTCCAGTGTTAAACAATTTCCAAGACACACTGTGGGAAGCATAAGAGTCTGTATGTGATACACGAGCCGGTGTAAAAAGAGTAAAGGATGAGAGACGGAGACAGACTCAGATGCAGATGGGAGATGGACAGAGATTATACACAGAATGTGTCTGGGAACTTACGTAAGAAAGTGGTAAAAGTCGCTGCCTTTGGGGATACAGCTAAAAGAGTAACTTCATTTTCATGATGCATACTTTGTGACTCTTTGAATTGCACCATATTATTATTTTTTTATAAAATATTTAAATGACATATTAAGAGGATGGAGACATCTGGGAGGAGGGAAAGAAAGTTAAACCCACCCATAATCCTAATTTAAAAAATGACATTACAGGGGCACCTGGGTGGCACAGTTGATTAAGCCTTGGACTCTCGGTTTCGGCTCAGATCTGATCTCAGGGTCTTGAGATCAAGCCTGGCAACTCTCTCTCCCTCTCCCTTTGCCCCTGGCCCCGCTTACACTTACTCTCTCTCTCTCTCGCTCTCGCTCTCTCTCTCTCAAGTAAATAAATGAATCTTAAAAAAAAATGTCAAAAAAGAAAGAAAATCTCCTCCCCCAAGGCAACCACTGACAAGCGTTGGGCGCAGTTTCTTCCAGAACCATCTCTGTGTTTATACAAATATGGTCAAATCTGACTTTGATTTTTACTTAAGGACTTTAGTACACTTTTCCTCTCCCCACTGTCCTTCTTCCACCCAAGCAGAGAGCCGGCTTGAGAGTCCTGGCCGCAGATGAGGTTTGCGGCTGATGTGAAAAGCAGGACACCTCCACCAAGATTTTCTTGGCTTTTGCTCCAAAAATCTAAGCCCACAGGAGAATGTAGGGGGTTGCGCAGAAGGTCTAGAAGGGGGGGGGGGGTAAGTTTTCAGAAAAAAAGGCACCAAACAAGACAGAGATGGTTATTTCATATTTTACACTGATAGAAGGTCTATTACTACCAAGTCAGTGGGACAGAGAACAAAGTCCGGGTATCAGCATTATTAGCAGGCATTTACAAATTCAAATAGGTAGAGGAGGAAGAGGGGAGGAGAGGAGCAGGAGGAAGGGGAAAGGAGAACTTAAAGCAGATCTAAGATGCCAAAAATAGACCACAGGAGGGAGCTGAGTAATAATGTGATCAGATGAGAAAAAGAAAGTACAGAGCAGGAGGGGATAGAATTTCCATTTGCCTGAAAGACATAAACAGGCAATTCACAGAATAAAAGAAAAACAAATGGCTTATAAGCATAGGAGAAAACAGTCGCTCTCACACACAACTGAAGGAATGCAAATTAAAACAAAGATGAGATGCTACTTCCCCCTATGGGACTGGCAGGCTCCAGGGGCTCGGAGCCTGGAAGCCTCTGTGCAAGTTGGAGAACTGTGCCCCCTTCTGGGCAGGGGTGCCTGGTGCCGGTGACCCACCCGTCCTGGATCTCAGCCCTGCCTCCCTCCCAGGTTCCTGGCCCTTTTTAAGCACACAGACTGGGAGCCAAACATACAGCGAAACATATAAAAGGTTGAGAATACACAGTGTTTAGCAAGATGTAGAAAAGCCCTTCTTGCTTCTCAGATAAGCTTCTCTTGTTTTAACTGTGGTGTTAACGCTGTAATTTGAAATAATGTGATTATACCTCTGTCTCAAATTATCAACCTGAAGCTTATTGTCTCCGTTGCTATGAAAGTAAAGTTCAGCTCCGTGTCACTCTCCCTTTTTTCTCTTCCCCCGGTTTTGTGTGATATCATTTCTAGCGAATTCCTGCAGCCTGACAAAGAATACTGATGAAGAACGCACAGGCGGTAGGCTCTTTTCTACGTGCTGATTGTTAACAAATTCATTATTTTTATCTATTTCTTGCCCTCATGATTTTTACTTTTAAAGATTTTATTTACTTAACAGAGAGAGGAAGCAAGTGAGCACAAGCAGGAGGAGTGGCAGAGGGAGAGTGAGAAGCACTCAGCTCCCTGCTGAGCTGGGGCTCGATCCCAGGACCCTGAGTCCATGACCCGAGCTGAAGGCAGACCCTGAACCCAATGAACCAACCAGGTGCCCCTCCCTCATGATTTTAGATAACAGACTTAATCCTTAAGCCATCTGGAGTCACATTTTTGTTTTGGGGGGGGTTTTTTAGGTTTTACTGGTTTAAGTCATCTCTACACCCAACATCAGGCTAGAGCTCACGACCCTGAGAGCAAGAGTCGCGTGCTCTTCTAACTGACCAGCGGGGGCGCCCCTCGATTCATGTTTTTAATTCAGGTTTTTGCATTTGTGCTTTGGTAAGCAGTTGATGCTAGCTCTGCTTAGCTTAAAAAGACCAGGAGGCTTGTAAGAAGTAAAAGGTCTTGGCTAGGGACTGGGGTGAATTACAGAATCCAAAGAAGAACTGAATGCGCAGGAAAGAGCAGTCAGGACAGACCCATCAGCAAGAATGCAGGGACTTCCCCTTACTGTCACAGCACTGCTATCAAAACCTCGGGCTCCACATGGACCGGGGTATAGGGTGGTGCGGTCCAGATGTGGCTGCTGAGGCAATTCCAGAGAAAGGGGAACAGTTGGACCACCATGACCCCAAACGGCCCCTGTAACACAAATGTTAACTTCTCTATTCCTCAGAAGGTGGCTGAGCGAGAATGGAGTCAGGACCTGTTTGGAGGAGAAACAGCTGACATGTACCTTAACCCACAGCAGAGCTGTCCAGAGACCAGATTTTACCCGTGCACCCAGGTGCCTGGTTCTCCCTCCCTCAGAGAATCCGGAAGCTTCTGTGCTTCCAGGATGAGCACCCCCTTCCTGAGAGGCGGTCCTTGCTTGGGTGGATCAAAGCTCTAGGCAGTTTGTGCAGAGGGAGCTGCAAGAAAGCAGACCTCCCGCCTTTTGGGGTTCTTTTCCTTTCTCTACGTGTAGGTGTGGGCCTGCCCCCTAGTGGATGCCAGCCGGCTAACTCCGGGAGGAAATCCCTCAACCACATAGCTGGGAAATGCCCACTTCTGAGAAATATGTGTGAAGTGCCTGGAACGGAGCCTGGCATAGGGTCTGCATTATATAGGTATTCGCTCAAAAAAAAAAAAAAAAAAAAAAAAAAAAATCCTGTTTAAGAGCATTGGCTTTGGAGTCACACCTACCTGACTTTAAATTCCAGCTCTGCCCCGTACTAGCTTTGGAAGTTTACATGGGTTTTAGTTTTCTAGGGTTACTTTCACAAAGTACAGCGAACTGGGTGGCTTTATAGATATATGTATTTTTTTTAAACCTAGAAATGTGTTGTTTAACAGCTCTGGAAGTTAGAAGTCTGAAATCAAGGTGTTGGCAGGACTATGCTTCCTCCGAAATCTGTATGTTTGGTGGGGGGTGGGGGGAATCCTTTCTGGCCTCTCCTTGGTTTCTAGTGGTTTTCCAGCAATCGTTGGTGTTTCTTGGCTTGTACATGGATCACAAGCCTTTTCCCATTAAATCCCTTTAGTTTTGCCTGAATTGCTTTTATAGAAACACGTTTTATTTTTATAATTTAATAGCAAAAAGAAAGGGGAACAAGCCACATTCACTTCTGCCTGGCAGTGTTGTTTGGGGAATCAAATAAATGAGGGATGTGAACCATTTGGCGCAGTAAGTGCTCAGTGAATAGTGACTGTGGGTATTCTCGTTGCAGCTTTCATTGAAACATTAATTTTAATAGACAGAAACTGGAAACAAGCTAATTGTCCAACTAATGGGAACGATTTATTCAGGAAATTATAGTTCCGCTGCTATATTACGAAGTAGCATTAAAAATTACATTGACCGAAAGTCTCTACTAACAAGGAAAATTGCTTGTCATGTAATGGAAAAGGGAAAATAAAAAGCTGGACACAAAATTTGAGCTTTGTAGCATGTCTTAAAAAATAATGCGAAATAATGGAAGTAATGTAAAACAGCTTTGCTAGTATAGTAGAATGAGTAATTTCTTTTCCTTCCTTCTGTTTTTATTTTTCCTCGTTAGTAGTCGCCATGTTTTCTTTAAGGAACATGCATGCTCCACATGGGAGGGGGCATTTTGTAAAATTTTTATTTATTTGATTTTTTTAAGTTTTTAATTATAATTCCAGCATAGCTAACATAGTGTTATATTAGCTTCTGGTATACAATATAGTGATTCAGTAACGCTGTTAGTACTCAGTAGGAACATGTCCTTCTTTTACAACAGGAAAAGAAGATTATTGGAAGGGAAAAAAAAGACCTTAAATGTAACATTATTTCTCCTTTAGGACTCCATTACCAGCTGAATAATTATGCTCCCCTCTTTACAGAGACCCTAAATTTTCCAGAGAGAAACATCTCCAACACCACCACTGGGAGGCTATGTTTTCAAATCTGCAGTGACCCCCTAAGGGATCTTCCTGACCCCCTAAGCTGCTAGATCTTTCTCAACATTTCCTTCTTCTCTCACTTCTGCCAGCTCTATTTTAAACTTTTTAATTTTTCCTTTTCAACATGTCCCAGAGTCTCTCCTATCTCTCTCTGTCCCAGAAACACTTGTGTTGAGAGAAGATGAGGGACAGAATCCATTTTCCCACACTTGTTTTTCCATCTTCATAAGCAGACAACTGGCCAAACAACCTTGATGTTCCTTACCATCTAAATCTTCTCTGAACAAATTACTTCTGCAGATCTTACTATTTGAGATACAAATGTCCTTATTGTTGAGAGGTAAGGGGAACGTCCTGATCTTCTCTTGGTAGTTTTTCTAATTCTCAAGAGTTTTGGTCCTTCCTTTGACTCCTGTTTTTTTTTTTTCTCTCTCTCCTTGGCTGCTGCCAGGAGATGGTTTTCCCAAATGTGTTCATCTTATTAGCACCCTTAAATGGGAGCACTCACTAGGGATAATTCCCAATTCTGTGTCTTTAGGGTCAAGGACAACGCAAATGCCTTGTCTCACTCCATTCTTCCTTTCCACCATGCATTCCTGGCTCCCATCTGTTATTATGAACCCAATGCATTTATTAAGTGCCCATTATCTAAAACCCATGTTCCAGCTTCCTCCCTTCCAAGAATCGTCTTCTGAAATATTGGAGTAGAGTCTTGAGACCTTACTAAAAGGACGAAAAGATAGACTGGTACCTACAGATTGAGAGATAATATTTGCAAACCATGTATCCAGTGAAGAACTAGTATCCAGAACACATAAAGAACTCTCAAAACTCATTAGTAAAAAAGCAAGCAAGCAAGCAAACAAAAACCAAACCAATCAGAAAACGAGCAAAAGATATGGAGACATTTTATATGATGAGAATATACGGATGGCAACTAAGCCCATGAAAGGATGTTTAATATCATTCGCCATGAGGGAAATGCAAATTAAAATCACAGTAAGATATCACCACACACCTATGAGAATGACTAAAATAAAAAATAGTGACAACACCAAATGTTGGCAAGGATGTGAAGAAATATACGTTGCTAGTGAGAATGTAAAATGTTACAGCCATTCTGGAAACACTTCGGCAGTTTCTTAAAAAACCAAAATATGCACCAGCTATATGACCCCAGCAATTGCACTTTTGGGCATTCATCCCAGAGAAATGAAAATTTATGCTCACACAAAAATCTCTACCCGAATGTTTACAGCAGCTTTATTCATGTTAGTCAAAACCTGGAAATAACCCAAATGTCTTTCACTGGATAAATGACTCAACAAACTCTGGAAGAGCCACACCATGGAATATTACTCAGCAATAAAAAAGAATGAACTACTGACATAGGCAACAGATGCCAAAGAATGATGCTGAGGGAAGAAAGCCAATCCCAATAGGTCACATACTACGTGACTCCATTTATATAATGTTCTTGAAATGACCAAATCATAGAAATGGAGACAGGGTTAGTGGTCACTCAGAATTAAGAGGGAGTGGGAGAAGATGGGAGAAAAGCTGCTGTGGCTATAAAAAGGCAGCATGAAGAGCTCAGTGTGGCTATGGGAATGTTTTGTATCTTGACTACAGCTGCCAATATTGTTGTTGTGATATTGTACAATAGCGCTGCAGGGCACACAGGTGGCTCAGTCAGTTAAGTGTCTGACCCTTGATTTCGGCTCAGGTCATGATCTCAGGGTCATGGGATCAAGCCCTAGTTGGGCTTCACGCTCAGTGGGGAGTCTGCTGGAGAGTCTCTCTCTCCCTCTGCCCCACCTCTCCCCCCCTGCATTCTCTCTCTCTCTCTCTTTCTCAAATAAACAAATCAATCTTTAAAAAAAAAAATATGGTGTTACAAGATGTTGTAATGGGGAGAAACCCAATATGTGGTACTTGGGATTTCCATTTTTTTCTTACAAAAGCATATAGATCTACAATTATCTCCAAATAAAAACTCTAATTTCTTTATGAAGGGGAATTACAACATAGGAAGGGAAAAAATTGGCCCTGGTTATTAAATGTCACTCATCTCACGGCTAATACTTGTGTATGACTTACCATGGGCTACGTACTGCCCATAGGTACTGCTAGGTACTTCACATTATTAATTTAATTTTCTCGCATCTATAAAGTAGTCCTATTACACTCTTGTTTTACAGGTAAGGAAGCTGGCGTCAAGCAACTTGCCCAAGGTGACATGGTTAGTAAGTGATGAATGCGGAAGTGGAACACAGGCAACTCTGCCCTATGGTCGACGGTTTTAGTCACTGTGCTCTGCATAAGGTCAGGCCACTCACAAGGGCTCTTCCCGGAGAAACGTTACAGTTTCTAGCCTTACTGCTCTGGCCTCAGCCTCTCCCCTTCCTCTCAGAGCCTCCCTTCTCAGGCCTCCAGAGTACATGTACATCTCCATCTCTCTTTTTATGGAACATTCAGTAGCAAGAAATGGACCCTGCCAATTCATCTGACTTTAAACTCTGAAGAACTGTTATTATCTCACATAATAAAATGACGCAGCCTCAAAGTTGGTTGATTTCAGCAGCTCAGTTCTATTAGTCAAACCCAGCTTCTTTCTGCCGTGCTCAACCTATCAGCCTCCTCATGGCCACAAGATGGCTGCTCAAACCCCAGGCAGCATTTTCTTTCTCACAACAGTATCCAGAGACAGTAAAGGGGTTGTTTCTTCCCTCTTTTTCTTCTTTCGGTCAACAAGGAAAACCTTTGCCAGAAGCCCTAGCACACTCTTCACTCGGGTCTCCTTTGTCAGAATTTCTTAAGCCATCCATAAGCCAATCATGAAGCAAGGGGAACAAGAAAATAATGTTGGTTTAGACCAACTATGCCACTTCTTTGGGAGTAGAGACTACCTTCCCTAAAGAACATGACCACATGGAAGACAGAAGGTAGCGGGGGTGGGGGTGGGGGTGGGGGCGGGGGGAAAGGAAGTTCAATAGCAGAAGAGGAAGGGAAAACACTTGCATGCTCATTGCCTAGCAAAAACAATGTCACACACAGCTGCCAAGCATGGACCTCACTTGGGAGGTGCCTCCATAGGCACAATCTCCTAAAGACCAGCATTGCTGATTAAAACCAGGACAGTCAAGCTCAGCATCAATGTGCACAGAGAGGAGACTGGTAAAAAGGAAGCTATGTGGGAAAGCTGGAACTTGAACCTAAATCTACTCAATCACAGCGCTGCTGAACTCCTACTGTGTGCCAGGTACTGTCCTAGGAGCTCCCTTAGTGCCTAGAGCCGGGTTAAGCCTGAGAATTTTCCCTCTACAGTGTCCCCATGAGCTGATCTCCCTGTGCATTTCTTCCAGTACGAGTTGCACCTGCCCCAACCCCGCCATGTCCAGTCCTCCCAGCGGGGGTCTCCTCTTCTCTGAAGTTCTCCTGAAGGGTTCCTGGGCCCACTGTGTGTTTCCATTCTGTCCTCAACCCAGCAAGATTCTTTCCTTTCCATGAAGAAAGGGTGCCATGGGTGATAAAATAGATTCTTTCCCGACTCTTCCGATGACCAAGTTATGTGTTCCTACCTCTTCCTCTTCTCTACCTTACAGTTTTCCTGTAAGTGATGTTCTGACCTAGAAGTTTCTACTGTCCTTCCAGCTTTGACATCCTGAGACCCTGAGAATATAGAGGAGCTGGAGGTGTGTGTGTGTGTGTGTGTGTGTGTGTGTATGAGAGAGAGAGAGAGAGAGAGAGAGAGAGAAGTAAAAGATTATAGTTACTTCTGGGGAACATTGCCTTTCTCAGGGGAGGAAGGTGGCTGATCATTGAGGCCGCTGGATCTCATCAGACACTCAAACTCTCTTAAAATGCTTATTTGAATCTACAAAACTAATGAGCAGTTGCTGAAGCTACCTTCCAGCTAATGGTGTCGCGTTGTGTTCCAGCTAATGAGCCTTGATTGGCACCACATTCAAATGCAAATTTGGGTCTTTGTTTCTTACAAATACCTTTTCCCCCCCCTTTGAAACCCAAGCCCTGGGAGACTGAGAGTTTCAGCTCGATTGCAAATCTAAAATGGGGCTTAGGGATTTTATTGCTTTAATTTCTACCCCAAATCTGTCTACCCTGTTTTCCCAGAGTCATCAAAAATGTTCTTCAGAGTAGACCTTAAGTGTAAAAGAGAGGGTGGCTCAAAACTGGACAGAAGTTGGTGCAGGTTCTCACCACCCAGTAAGAGGCAGTAGCATCTGCACCAGTGTTATGGAAAGATGCCCGCTGTAAATCTCAAGGTCTGACTATCTCGCAGCTTCGGGATCTGACAGTCTCTCATCCCAGTCTAAATATCCGTTGTTTAAAAACAAAATTCATCTGAAAAGTCATGAACAAGCAGCACCCAACCTTGCTCATAGGAAGGGGGCTCTGAAGAGGTATACAGGAAGAGACTGCATAGGCAGAAGGGAGCAGGAACAAAGCAAAATGCAGACTGGTTATTGCAAGGTTACTTTCCTTGTGGGGAAGGGCGGGGGTCTGTCAGGCAGATGACCTAACGAATGCTGACCGGGCGACTCCTGATTGGCTGGTTTAAGATTCCAGCCATTTCTGGGAGACCCGAAACTAGTTCAGTGGAGTCTCGGTTCGGTGATGTGGGCTTAGCACAGGCGACTCCATTTTAGGTCTGTTGTCTTCAGCACCATCATGTCAACAACTTCCCTTACGTTGTTGGAAATGTACTTCAGAGGACAGCTGTTCCCCTGCCTGTACTTCTCCTAAACAATCAGGATCCAGCTCAGACACGGCAGGTGTTTAAGGACTGCCCACTGGGCTAACACATTTACGTGCAGCGCGACGGCTCATTTCTGCCACCATCTTTGAGTCTTCCCATCTATTTCCCACATTCCCAAGATTACTCCGAGGGCACAGTTTCCAGTGCAGTAGCGGAACTACTGGTCAGGTTTAGGAGGACTATTTTCCTCAGAGCTGGGAGGTTGCTAAATTCAGCTGGCAATGTGGGCACCTGCCAGTTCTCTGGCTAAGGCGGCCCCTGGGGGAGGCTGCTGAAGTGACCTCCTCCTCTCCTCCCCCGAGCTGGTGCGCTGGGACACAACGGCTCAGGTCTAAGAAAGCAGGCAGAACACACAGCACAGGACTCAAGGCACAGACTTTGCCTTCACTTGTCCTGGATTTGAGACTGAGCTCTGCCCAACAGCAGCTATATGATCAAATTCCTCAGCTTCCCCAAGCATCTGTTCCTTCATCAATAAAATGGGGGTGATAAGACCACACAGGGGGGGGGGGGCAGCGGCGCCTGGAAATAAATAAATAAAATCTTTTAAAAAAAAAAAAAGCTCACACAGTGGGTTATTTGCAAGATGGCTACCATAATTCTCTCCCACCCGGTACCCATACCTTCCATACAAACTCTGGTTTTAGCCATGTCTCTGGCTTTGACTAGTGGGACATTAGCAAATGTGACTCGGGCAGAGGCTGAAGATGTGTTTGCACATTAGGGTTTCGTCTCCATTGTTGCTGAGAACCTTCCCACCACCATGCTGAGCAAGGGCGAGGTGGCTGATGAGAAGCGTCACCCCAGGCGACCCTGGGCCAGATGCCAGGCGTGCGGGTGAGGCTGTCGAAGACCAGCCAGCTCCAGCCAAGCTAGCCCAAATCAGAATAAATGCCCAGCTGTTAAAAAACACAAACCTTGGGAGAAAATTCTCATCTTCTTGGCTTTATTCAGTGATTCGGGAATCCGGTAGCATGCCATCCGGCTGATAGAAAGGAGCTCTGAGTAGCTGTACAAAGTAAAGACATTCATAGGCAGAAGGGAACCAGGGCAAAGAAGTCACGTGCACAAAAAGTAGACTGGTTGCAACAAGGTCACTTTCTAGGGGAGGGCGGGAGTCTATCAGGCAGATTTCCTAATTAGTGCGAACCAGGTAATTCCTGATTGACTGGTTTAAAATTCCATTTCTGGGAGAGCCAAAACAGTAATTAAACTAAGTATTAAGTCTCCGTTTGGTAATGTGGGGCTTAGCATAAGAGACTCCATTTGGGGCCTGTTGTCTTTTTTTTTTTTTTTTTTTTTTTAAGATTTTATTTATCTATTTGACAGAGAGGAGAGAGATCACAAGTAGAGGGACTGTTGTCTTATTTTTAACACAACAAAACCGCAGAAATGTGAGGAATAACAAATGTATGTTGACATAAGACACCACATTTCAGGGGTACCTGGGTGGCTCAGTGGTTTAAGTGTCTGACTCTTGATTTCGGCTCAGGTCACGATCTCAGGGTTGTGAGACGAAGCCCCGCACTGGGCTCCTTGCTCAGCGGGGAGTCTGCGAGATACTCGCAGATTCTATGCCCCTCCCCACCCCGCTCTCTTTCTCTTTCTCTCTCTCCCTCTCAAATAAATAAATAAATCTTAGGGGGAAAAAAAAAAGACACTACATTTTTGGGACGTTTGTTACACAACAAAAGCTGATTGATGCATGTGGTCTCGATCCTAATGATACGTGAGGCTTAAACTCACATGCATGTAAAATGCTTCGATCCACGCCTGACACTTAATAAGCATTTAATCAATATTGGTCACAGCATTTGATCTGTGAAACCAGGATACTGGGAAGCTCCTGAGGCAATCTCCATCGGAACAGAGAGGGCAAGGAAGGAGCGTGCTTCATTTCGCCAATGCACGGGGTCAGACCTGGTTCTCGCCCACGGGGAGGCTCTTCCAGACTCTGCAAAAGCACCGCCGATTGCTGCTGATCTGCGTGGACTGTGATACTTCCTCCCGAGGCCCCTGTGTGAACCACATCTGCCGCAGGTGGGGAGGGGGTAAACCTTTTTACTCCAGTGCCACCAGGGGAACCCATCACTGCCTATCCCCAACCCAACCAGAAACACCCAGATGGTCTGGCGAGAACCCTTCCCCTATCATTAGTCAGAGGTCTGGGGAAAACCTTGGCAGAATGGATTCACATCTGGAACATTCCTTCTTATGCCCAAATGTCAATGCTTCTGAGCCTCCTACCTGCACCCTATTCCTCTGTCCAAAGAGCACCTCATATGTACTCACGTACCAGCATTCCACTGCCGTCTGAAAACGTAGAAGTCCCCTTTCTCTTTGGTCTCAGAACAAGGCACGGGATGGCACGGAGAGGAGGACTATCTGAGAGTGTCCCGCGTGAGGCCGTCGGTATGGGTATCGAGGTACCAGCCGCCCGCACTCACAAAGCTGCCCAGAGAGGCAGACCCTGCACAGAATGAGCCACACCGAATCCCTACATCACGCAACCCTTCTTGTTTTCCCGACAACCACAAAGACTCTCATAAAACCAGTTCTGCATATTCCTAAAGCCAAACACTGGAAACAAGCCACACGTCCTTCTACAGTGGAGTGGGTTAAAACAACAACAGCAACAACGAAAGTGTGGTTGAGTCACACAATGGGATGGAATGCCAGAGAACAGTAAGAACGCACAAACGCCCCCACGACAACACGCATGAATGTCACAAATGTAAAGGTCAGTGAAAGAAAACGGTCCCTCAGAAAAGTATTTTGAATAAATCGACAAAGAGTTGAAAACCAGGCCAGAGCAAACGACACGGTCTGGTGATCCACTATGAAGAAAAGCAACAGAGTGGGAAAAACTCGGGAACATGGTTTCCTTTGGCAGGGCGGGGAGGAAAGGCTTTTGAAGGTGGGGAAGCCTCTGGGGGCTCCTGGGGGGCTGGTCGTGTGTTCTAGCTCTTCATCCAGGTGGTGGTTACTTATGTGGGTGCTGCTTGATGGCAATTCCTTGTGCTGTCCACTTGCTTTATGCATTTTTCTCTATGTGTGTTATATACCCCACTCACCCAGCCAAAAAAGATTTAAAAAAAACAATTCGATAGCCCCCATCCTTTACATTCCCAATGACAAAGGCTCCAACCTATTCCAAGGGGTGCAGCAGGCACAGATGGCAATTCGTCCTCTGCTCATTCCTGTCGTTCCTGCTTCCGCTCACTGCCCCAGCCCCCGGCTCCCAATACCCCCTTCCCGTGGGAGTTAGGCAACAACTGCCCATGGTCGTCCACAGATGCAAACGTGGTAATCGTGGTGATCGGAGTAGACAGTGTTTATTTCTGCAACAAGAGCTGTGCTCTTTTTTCGCCGACCAGAATGCCAGCGGGAGAGGTGGCAGCAGTAATCCCTGGCCCGGTGGTCTTCCGAATGGATACTGACCCGGACCGGAATGAGGCTGGAACTTGCCAGTACATCCTACTTTGACTTCCACGAATGACCGGTTCCTGCTCAGCTTTAGCGCTGCACACATTTCAGTAGCAGGTAAGGGTTTGCAAGTCTAAAGAAGGAAGAGAGATCCTGTGATCCATCAACCAGAGCCCCGAAGAACACCAGCCTCTAGGGAAAGGGCAGATGAGAGAGGATCGCAAAGGAAACACAGAGGAACAGCCAGAAAGTGGTCCCCAGGAAGCCTAGGAGGAGCGAAGTGTCAACAACTTTGGCCATGTTCGCATGCTGCCAAGTCATACAAGACGCAGATCGAATCAGCCCAATTCCCAGAGCTGTGATCTCCTTAACCCACCATTTTCTATAAATTATGCACATTTGTGCTAAAAATCCATTAGTCCATATTGCATTTGGAAAAAGAGTTCCGGAAGGGTGAACCCAAAACTACTCACGGTGGTTATCCCTGGGGAGCAGGAGGAGTGGCGTGAAGGAAGGGCTCTCACCTTTTTCCTATACACGCTTCCAAATTGTTTTAAATTTTTACAAGAATCGTTAACGCAGGGGCACCTGGGTGGCTCGGTGGTTGAGCCTCTGCCTTTGGCTCGGGTCATGATCCCAGGGTCCTGGGATCGAGCCCCACATCGGGCTCTCTGCTCAGCGGGGAGCCTGCTTCCCCCTCTCTCTCTGCCTGCCTCTCTGCCTACTTGTGATCTCACTCTGTCAAATAAATAAATAAAATCTTTAAAAAAAAAAAAGAATTGTTAACGCAGCTGAAATTTTCAATGAGGAAAATAAATTAAAATAGCTATATGTTTACTCACACTAGCGTAATGTCGGAAGAAGGGACCAGCAGCCCCTGACAACAGAAGGAGCAAAGAATCAGCTGGGCATTGCTGATGGCAGATGGGGGATCCCGCAGGCTAAGGACCCAGAATGGACTGAGTGTCACGAAGAACAGACGGTGGGAGGTGACTTGTCCCAGTAACTGTGCAGGGTGTGGCCTTCACGCAGGTAGAAATACAAGTGCAAGAGCGATGCCCCATCAAGAGTTTTTAGGAGGCTTCTCCAGCACAGCTGGTCTTGGGCAGGAAATACGGGCAAAGGGAGAAGGAGACGATGTTTGAGTTCTCACTGGCTCCTGAGGGCCAAGGCTGGGGATGCACTTGCGTTGAGCTCACTTTGGGGAGCCTTCCCCAAGAGGCAACGGGATATAAGGAAGAAGCTCTCCCCACCTACGTGCACCCACCCACCCCCAGGCAAGACATCGAGGTCCACGAAAGAACCCAGAACAGAAAACAGAGGCCAGACGGAGAAAACAACAAAGGGTTAATTTAGCCAAACTGTATAAAATTTACCAGCCATCAGAAATCTACATAGTGCCCTTCTCATGACCTCTTAACAAGCATTGATTGTGTCTTTCGTTTTGTTTTTCGGTCTTTGCTAGCTGCATTGGCAAAAAGAACTTCGCAGTGACACAGGTAACATTGCACATCAATTGCCTGCTCCCTCAGGTCCTTGAGGGTAAGACTGTAACTTTCATCTTTGCATCCCAGGCAGGTCACTGGACCTAGAATTCTTGAATAAAAGTGCCATGGCACTATTGTTTTCTTTATATCAAAATAATATAAAGGGTTAAGCATTTTCCCCAGAGATGTAAGTACAGTAAAGTTTTGTGAATACGTGACCCATAGTAATGCAAATTCAGGTATAACATGATTGCCAATTGGCTCACAGAAGGTTAATCCAAGTTATTTCATTAACACTGTGATACACAACCCTGCATCTTATACAGTTGAATTGTTGGACCACTCACAGCAGTGTGGAGCTTTCACGCGATGGTTCGACTTCCTAGTCTCAGATGCGTCCGCTAGGGGGCGTCTCAAGATTCATGAGAGGGATCTAACAGAATGAGCACAAAAGGGAGAGAATAGTAATAATGTTCACCTTAAAAATAAAACTGTCAGTTATTTTACCAGCAAAAATGGGCTTTTTTGGGGATAATAGAGAATTACAACTGGGGACATACAAGTCACAGCAAGACCACAGGCAAGTCCAGGAAGCAAAGGAGAAAAACATTATTTTAAGGAGGAGGAAGTTGGCAGGTTGCCGTTGTTTAAGTAGGCACCACACCCGGCATGGAGCCCAACACCGGGGTTGAACTCTCAACCCTGAGATCAAGACTTGAGCTGAAATCAAGAGTAGGATACTTAATTGATTGAACCACCCAGGCACTTCTGGCAGGGGTTCTTTTAAAATAAGTTACGCAGGGGGCTCCTGCGTGGCTCAGTGGGTTAAAGCCTCTGCCTTCCACTCAGGTCATGATCTCAGGGTCTTGGGATCAAGCCCCACATCGGGCCCTCTGCTCAGCGGGGAGCCTGCTTCCCCCCTCTCTCTCTGCCTGCTTGTGACCTCTTACCTCTTTGTCAAATAAATAAATAAAATCTTCTTTAAAAATAAAATAAATAAAAAATAAATTCCACAGGAGAAAAGCAAGAATTGAGGGTGATATCAGTTTCTCATTGGCTGAGTCCCAGGGGTGGTCCATTTCTTGTAGGAGATGCAATATGCACCTATTCCCGTTTGGGGCCTGAAGTAGATGATTTTTTAAAAGATTTTATTTATTCTTTATATTTGATATGAATATAAGAATTTATATATTAATAACACATTATTAATATATATTTATAATTATATGTTATATTTATGATTATATTAATGATATAATTAATATTATGTTAATAAATATTTATTCTAAGATTTTTTTTTTTTAAAGATTTTATTTATTTATTTATTAGGAAAGAGAGAGAGTGAGAGAGAGCAGGTCAGAGTGAGAAGCGGACTCCCCACAGAGCTGGGAGCCCGATGTGGGACTCGATCCCGGGACTCCGGGATCATGACCCGAGCCAAAGGCAGTCGCCCAACCAACTGCGCCACCCAGGGGTCCCTCTAAGATTTTATTTATTTATTCTTCTGAGCCGAAGGCAGAGGCTTTAACCCACTGAGCCACCCAGGTGCTCCTGGAGTGGACAATTCTTTTTTTTTTTTTAAAGATTTTATTTATTTATTTGAGACACAGAGGAAGTGAGAGAGAGCATGAGAGGAGAGAAGGTCAGAGGAAGAAGCAGACTCCCCGTGGAGCTGGGAGCCCGATGTGGGACTCGATCCCAGAACTCAAGGATCATGACCTGAGCCGAAGGCAGTTGCTCAACCAACTGAGCCACCCAAGCGCCCGGAGTGGACAATTCTTAAGGGGATATTCTTTGGGGGTCTTTTATTAAGATACTGGGGCTATTTTATTGGGGGTCTATAACTGACAATTCTACCTGTAATTGACATTAAGTGGTACGGCTCCCCCTTCTACAGTCTCTTGACTATAACAAGGTTTCCCTTTATTAATTTTTACAAGTGTCTCCATCATGTCAGCCTGCGGTCAGCGGGCCCAAGCTACCTGCCGCTGTATAAATACAGTTTTACTGGAACCCATCAGTGCTCATTCATTTACATTTTGTCTGTAGTGACTTTGCACCACAGCGACACAGCTGAGTAGGTGTGGTAGAAACTTTATAGCCCACAAAGCCAAAAATATTTACTACCTGTTTCTTTACAAATAAAGCTTGCTGACTTCTGTTCTAGGCCCTCCTCCAGAAATGGTCTAGAGAACTAACCCATCCGAGATGGAGTGACATCAGTGGGGCAGGGCAGTTTCATATCAGAACTGTATGAGGTAGGTGCTATTATTACCCCCACTTCACAGATGAGGAAACTGAGTCCTAGAGAGGTTAAACAGATTTCCTAGAGTCACAGAGATGAACCCAGGGAGTCTGGTTATGGAATCCGCATGCTTAATCGCTGCCTACAATGCCTCCTAAAAGTTCTCAGAAAGGGAAAACAAAACCAAAACAGCCAGCTGCCAGAGGGGAAGCAGGGGCAGGGACGGGCAAAATGGGTGAAGAGGAGAGGGAGGTACAGGCTCCCAGGAAAGCCTGGAAGGAATACAGCACGGGGAATACAGTCAGTGGTTCCATAATAACGTACAACTGACAGATAGTAGCCACATTTATGAGCACAGCATACCCTGTAGACCTGTTGAATCACTATGTTGTACACCTGCAACTAATGTAATATTGTGTGTCATTTATACTTTAATAATAATAAATTAAAAAGTGTTCAGAACTGTGTTTGGCACACGTTAATTGCAATCTAAGGGTTTGATAAACAGAGTAAACTTTCCCGGGGACACTGAGCCCATGGGATTTGGAATTTGGGAAATGGGATTTGCATCATCACAGCCTGGGTTCCAGAACTGTCACTCACCCACTCACTATGAAAACCATGGTAGTAACAAGATGTTTTTAAAGGTGTCATCTGGAAAGCACAAGTCTCCGATCCCCTTCCCGACCTCCATTCCCACTGCTCAGAAGTCATCGGCATCAACGGTTTCTCGGGTGTTCTCCATCAAAGTGAATGCATGTATCCCTTGTCCTTTTTCAAATGGCTATTTTTAGAGGTTCAAAAAAAATAATAACTCAATGTCCAGTCCGTACCAGACACTCTGCTATGGGTGTGAAGAGTCTATCTAGCGAACTCAACAATGTTTCCATACGCACTGAAGGACTTATGTTCTCAACTGTGGGACAGAAACCCGTATAATTCTTGGTACCCAGAGAACTGAAATCAACCTCCTCAAGGTTATCACCTTTAACTGATGCCCAAAGCATGATGCCTAAAACGTCCAAACTTAGGCGACTGCACAAAAATGACACATTGAAAATACAAATGCTTGTTTTATATTGCTGACACATGTTGGTTAGGGATAATTGGGCTCAGAGCAGGTTCAGAAAATATTTTTTTAAGGCACTGGATTTACATGCTATGAATATACTAGTTCTAGGCACTTCTTCAATGTGTGGCTTCAAGGAGGATGGAAATTGAGGCACAGACTTTGGAAACTCTAGGGAAATGTATTTGTCTATAATTGGGATAGTATCAAAATGAAATTGTATTCAGATTCTAGTAAGAGATCCAATTACCACAGATTAAACAACTTAGGGTTTATTCTCTGATCTAAAAGGCTGGAACTGGTGTGGTAACTCCACAAAGTTATTTCAGATTCAGGCACCTTCTCTGATTCTTGGCAAGTAACTTCAAACCTCAAGGTCAAGGTTGTTCAGGTTCACATTATGGCTATGGAGCTCATATCCTAAGCAGGCAGAAGTTGAAGAGACGAGAGGGATGTTCCTCCCCACTGAATATTCCTCTTTAAAGAGCTTTAAAGACTTGCTTATAGCTCACTGGCCATCCTTAACTACAAAGGAAACTTAGCTAAGCACTCTGCTACTCCAAATAAAATCAGCTTTCCCTGATTAAAGAAAGGGAGAACGGGCGGGTGATAAGAAGCATCTAGCCGTCTCTGCCACAGGCACTCTCTCCAAGAAAAGATATCACTTTGCACAAAAACTCTTTATTTTCCAAACGTATTGCCTCCCTGGAATCTCTGAGCTCTATAAATGGCACCATCCTCCAACCGGCTGCTCAAGCCAAAAACCTATGCAACATCCTAGATTCCTCTTTTACTTTACTACCCCCATTCAAATCTTGAGCATATTTTGTGGGCTGTACCCTCAAAATAGGTCCCATGCCTTTCTCTCTCTCTTTTTTTTAAAAGTAATCCCTACACTGAATATTGGTCTCAAGCTCATGACCCTGAGAAGAAGAGTTACACATTCTACCAACTGAGAGTAAGGTGCCCCGTCCCACACCTTTCTCAACTTAACCTCTATTGTCCCCGCCTAGTCTAAGTCACTCCACTGCCTACCTGGTCTTCCTGCTTTCACTCTTTTCTTCTTTTTCTTAATGGCATGTCCCTGGGCGTCCCCAGACCTGGGGAATCATCATTGCTAGAGAAGACCGGGGAAGCTGCATTTTTTCATAAAACTTGGGGTAATTCATCATCATCATCATCACTGAGGTGATGGTAAAATACATGTAACAGACAATTTACCATTTTAACCACTTTAAAGTTGACAAATCAATGGCATTATATGCATTTGCAATGTGTAACCACCACTAACAAGTTTCAGACCTTTCTTCATCATGGAATGATGGAATGCAAATGGAAAACTCATATTCATGAAGCAGTCAAAACCCATTCCCTAGGGGCACCTGGGTGGCTCAGTCTGTTAAGTGTTTGCCTTCAGCTCAGGTCATGAACTCTGGGTCCTGGGATCGAGTCCCAAGTCAGGATCCCCGCTCAGTGGGGAGTCTGCTTCTCCTTCTGCTCTTCCCCCTACTCGTGCTCTCTCTCAAATGGATAAATAAAATCTTAAAAAAAAAAAAAAACCAGAAAAACAAAAAAAAACATTCCCCCCTGCCGCCAGCCACAACTCTGTTTCCTTGTCTCTATGCATTCACCGATTCTGGACATTTCGCAGAAGAAATTATACAATCTCTGGCCTTTTCCGGATGGCTCCTTTCACTCAGCCTTGTGTCTTCAAGGTCATCCATGATGCCACCTGTATCCACACTTCTCACCTTTGAAGCCAGGAGACCAGAAAGGGTGGCTTTCACACCGTACCACAAACCGTCAATCACAGGAAAGACCATCAATTACAAACCCCAGTAGATGAACCGTCACCGGGAAAGAATCATTAGTTACAGTCCCCAAAGGAAAAGATGGACAGTGCATCTCCTGAGAGGAATCAACCACCCCTGCAGCCCTGCACCAGTGAGGAACCGTCATCACCCTGAACTCCTGCTTTTCTCCAAGCCACCAACTCCATCCAACTGCAAAAACAACATTCTTCCGCTCCGTTTCTTGGACTGGCCTATGTTTTTTGGCCAGAGCTTGCTTGTCCCACATTGTAATTCCCTCCTATTCCTGAATAAACCCATTTTTGCTGATAAAATAAACTTTTATTATTTGAAGATTTATTTATTTACTTAAGTAATCCCCACACCCAACCTGGGGCTTGAACACACAACCCCGAGATCAAGAGTCACATGCTCTACTGACTGAGCCAGCCAGGCACCCTCTATAAATTTTTATTTTTAAGGTCAATATTACCTAGGGTTGGAACTGCTGGGTCATAAGGCAATTCTGTTGAAGCACTAGGGAACTGTCAAACCTCACTTCTACTCCGCTCCCTCCTAATCCATTCTCTACACAGCAACCAAAGTAATGAATTTAAATTTTACAATACATCATAAATCGGACCCATTTAAAACTCTCCAATGCCTTCCTGTGTCTCTTAGAATAAAATCCAAACTTTATACTGGCCTATGTAATAAAGCCTCCACCTCTTTCAATGTATCTCTTAACTCTCTTTCCTCACTTACTGAATACTTTCTGTTCCCCCCGCAGGACCTTTGTACTTGCTTTTCTTTCTGGCTGGAATGTTTTTCCTCTTGACCGGCTGCATGGCAGATGTGACCTCAGCCTTCAGACCCTACCTCAAATATCACCTCCTCCACCAACCACCTTATCTAAACTAGCCCCACCCCAGCCTCAATCACTGCCTATAAAGTCACCCTGTTTTTCTTTCTTTCAGCACTTAATCTGTATTTGAACTTCACTTTTTGTGTATATATTTACTTTTGGTATTGTCTTCCAGAATAGGAGCACCATGATAGTGGGCTTGGTTTGCTAATCTCTGTTATATCTGCTTGGCCTGTCAGTGTTAACGAATATTAATAGTTAATGAAGAAATCATTTGCTAGAGACGGAGTCTGAAAATACTGCTCAGGGTCAGGAGAGAGATTGGTAGGGGTTTTGATAAGAAGTTAAGATTTCAGTATTACACAACTTGTGCTGGGAAGGGACAAGCAGGTCCCTTAAGTATTGTAGGGGAGGACAGCTTTTCCTTTCTTTGCTTCTAACTAAATGATCCATTTAGTTCTTTGGCTGGTCTAATAATTAAGTTGACTTAAGACAGGTTAACAGGAGAAAAACAAATGTAATTTTGTATGTGCAAGAGATCATATAACAGGGGCACCTGGGTGGCTCAGTGGGTTAAAGCCTCTGCCTTGGGCTCAGGTCACGATCTCAGCCTGCTTCCCCTTCTCTCTCTGCCTGCCTCTCTGCCTACTTGTGATCTCTCTCCTCTCTGTCAAATAAACGAATAAAAAAAAAAAAAAGAGTTGTTTCTATAGCCTTATGGCCCCGTCTCTGGCGATAAGGATGCCTCTCTCCTCCAGGTACAGGGAGGGGAATTCCCTCCTGCTCTCAGGATAGGAGAGGATCAGGGTGTCCTTTCTGGCACTGGCTGTTTCTAAATAACTTTAATTCAAAATAATTAACATGCCCAAGTGGCACACTTGGGGGCAGCCTGCCATGAAACTCATCAATATCAAATGAGTATACACTGAAGTATAATTAGGAGAATTCATATATAAAATTGGAAGATAATCAAGGAGGATGTTTAATTAAAAGAAACACCTATGTGACTGGAAACCAAAGATTTCACAATAGACAGAATGGCTTAATGATTAAGGGCAAGATTCACAGTTTTCACCACTTACTAGATACATGACCTTGAGAATAGGACTTCACATCCATAACACGAGGTTAATAAAAAATACCTAACTCCTACATTTAGTGTAAGAATGAAATGACCTGATGCTTATGGAGGGCTTAGTCCAATAAGAAATAGCCATATTTGGGGCGCCTGGGTGGCTCAGTGGGTTAAAGCCTTTGCCTTCAGCTCAGGTCATGATCTCAGGGTCCTGGGATCGAGCCCCACATCGGGCTCTCTGCTCAGCAGGGAGCCTGCTTCCCCCTCTCTCTCTGCCTGCTTCTCTGTGATCTCTCTTTCTGTCAAATAAATAAATAAAATCTTTAAAAAAAAAAAGAAGTAGCCATATCTATTATGCCTTTATAGTTACAATTTAGTAAAAAATAATATATATATATAACATATCAAATAGTGTAGTTTAGAGCAATGCTATTAGAAAACTTTGGTCATCACTGAAAGAGAAATTTTAAGGGGTACCTAGGTGGCTCAGTCCATTAAGTGTCTCGCTCTTGATTTCAGCTCAGATCATGATCTCAGGATCGTGAGATAGAGCCCTGCATTAGGCTGCAGGCTAAGCAGGAAGTCTGATCGTCCCTCTCCCTCTGCTCGGCTCCCTGCTCTCTCCCTGAAATAAATAAATAAATCTTTTTAAAAAAAAAAAAAAGACAGATGATTCTAAAAGAATACAAAAATACTTAGACATCATAACTTGTGGGAAACTATTTAAGAGTTTCAAGGAGAGGAACTGACCCAATGAAACTTTTGGTTTTGGTTTAAAAGTTTAACCTCTTAGAATCCCCCTGGCTAGAATCTTATCAATTCCAGAACAGCATGCAGCTGAAGGTCAAGTTCCTTCGTTAAAGGAGACCCCTAGCACTGCACCCCAGAGCTGTAACCACCTACACAGTTACACAGTTGGCTGACTCGGGGTTTTTCCCTTTGCTATAAATAATACTCAAGTGAGCAACCTGGTAGGTGAGTCTTTTTGCACATTCAAATTATTTACTGAGAATAAATTCCTAGACATGAGAGCTCTAGGCCAAAGAATATGGCCATTTTTAAGGCTTTTAATTTATAACACCAAATCTGATCCTTAGAGGCCTCATGGTTCCAATTAGAATTTAATCAGCCTTGAGGCTGGACACCTTTACACGCTCTTAGATATTTCTTTTTAAAAATTTCTTGTTCATATCCTTGCCTCTATGATGTTCGTCTTCTTCTAATGGTTTGAAAGAGCTTTTTTTTTTTTTTTAAAGATTTATTTATTTATTTATTAGGAAAGAGAGAGAGTGAGAGAGAGCAGGTCAGAGTGAGAAGCGGACTCCCCATGGAGCTGGGAGCCCGATGTGGGACTCGATCCCGGGACTCTGGGATCATGACCTGAGCCAAAGGCAGTCGCTCAACCAACTGCGCCACCCAGGGGCCCCGAAAGAGCTTTTTTATATGTAAAAGATTTTAACCCCTCGTCTGATATACAAGAGGAAGTAATTCTCCAGTTTGTCCTTTCTCTTTATATTTTTCTTTTTCTTTTTTTTCTTTAAAGATTGATTGATTGATTGGTTGATTTGAGAGAGAGAGAGAGAGAGAATGCATGCTTGTGAGCAGGGAGAGTGGCAGGGGGAGACAGAGAAAGAATCCTTACCTGGACTCCCTGCTGAGCACAGAGCCTGACCTAACCAGATGCCAGGACCCTGAGATCATGACTTGAGCCAAAATCAAGAGTTGGAGGCCTAACCGACTGAGCCACCCAGGCACCCTTGTCTTTACATTTTTCAGTGTTGCTTTGGAGATACAGAAATTTTAAATTTCTATATAATTAACACTATTAATATTTTCCTGGGTGAGTATTCTTAGAAAAGCCTTGGATACCTCAAGATTATATTAGTGTTCATTTATGTCTTTTTTCAAAGCCATTTATTATTTCACTTACATCATTTTATGATGCAATTTGGGAGTCTAATATATAAACATGTAATATCCTATTATACTGTACTGGGTGTGTGTGTTAGTGTATATTTGTACTTTTTTTTTTTTAAGATTTTTTGGTTTAGAGAGAAAGAGAGAAAGCATAGTGGGGAGGGGCAGAGGGTGGGGATGGCAGAGGGAGGTGGGGGAGAGTCTCAAGCCGACTCCAGGCTGAGCAGAGAGCCCAAGGCCCAGCTCTATCTCACCACTCCAGATCAGGGAGATCATGCCTGAGCCAAAACCAAGAGTCAGAGGCTTAAAGGACTGTGCCACCCAGGCACCCCTCCTCCTTCCTCTCTTCCTTCCTCTCTCCCTTCCTTCCTCCCTCCCTCCCTTCCTTTCTTCTCCCATCGATCTTTCTGTAACAGTATAATAAATTAAAATATAATCTTTTGATTATATGGTTTCATGATAAATACTGTTTAACCTATATGCTTAACATATAACCTATGTTTTACAGGTTAGTTATCATATGTTAACATATGATAGTTATATAATAACCATATAATAGTTATAAACTATTAGTTATATTGAATAGTTAACTAACATAACTATGTTTCTTTTTAAACATATATAATAAAGTTATATTGAATAGTTAACTATTAGAAGTTAACTTATTAACTTATATTTAATGAAGTTAAATGAAGTTAATTATATTATATGTAATTATGTGTAATTACATTATATATAATTACATATAATTAAATACAATTAATATAATATGTATTATATTATATTTATGAAGTTAACTTATATTTAATAGTTAACTATTAGTTAACTAATGAAAACTACGCTTTCATTATTTTGATTTCATGATAAATATTAACTAATACACAACTACTTAACTATGTTTTAGTAATTTGCGTTTCGCAGCAGAGCGCTCGGTGGTCCCACGGAAGTGCGTCTTGCTGCCGCAGCGTTTCGACCAACAGCCCCCTGGACGCCCCCTCTACCAGCGCCCAACCACCCTCCATCCTTTTTTCCAGTCGCAACGTCGGAAGCCATGTTGTGGGCCTTCGGGAGCAGCCCCCACCCTGCTCTGAGCTGCGCTCCTTCCTACTACCCACCGCCCGACCGGGCTTGACCGGCATTAGGATCCCCAGGTGGAGGCCGCCCCCGCCGCCGGGTCCCGGGCCTCCTACACCTACCTCTCTCGGGGCGTCTGTCCCCACACGCGGCTCTGCGGGGGCGCGCGCCCTTCCTCGCGCGAGGAGGTGAGGAGAAGCCCGAAGACGCAAAGCCTGCGCGGCGGCCTCGGCCTTGTTGGGTGCGCGCAGGCGCCCAGGAAGCCGCCCGGGTTCTGGAGAAGAACCGGAAGCAGGTGCGTTTGGGTCTGCGAGCCCGGCTTCTGCCCGCGCACACTCCGTCCAGCTCTGGTACTTTCTGGAGCCCCACTTCCTGGATGAGTAGACGGTGACCCCCGACTCCCCTCCGGCGACTGACCGGCCTTCAGGCGCCACTAGGCCCTCTGAAGCCCATCAGGCTTTGAGGGACCCCCTCTGGCATCCCCACTAGGCAGCCTTTTAATGAGCCTGGAGCCAGCCCTCTCCCCCGACGTGGACCAAATGGAAACAAAGGTTTTGCAGGGAAAAAAAAAATCATTTCATGATAAATGTGGATTGCAAAAGGGTGAGGCCCATCTTAAAATTCAGTCTTTTTTGGGCGCCTGGGTGGCTCAGTTGGTTGGGCAACTGCCTTCGGCTCAGGTCATGATCCTTGAGTTCCAGGATCGAGTCCCACATCGGGCTCCCAGCTCTGCAGGGAGTCTGCTTCTTCCTCTAACATTCTCTCCTCTCATGCTCTCTCTCACTTTCTCTCTCTCTCAAATAAATAAATAAAATCTTTAAAAAAAAAAATTCAGTCTTTTTTTTCAAGTTTTTATTTAAATTCCAGTTAACATACAGTGTAATATTAATTTCAGATGTAGAATTTACTGATTATTAACTTCCATACAGCACCCATTGTTCATCACAAGTGCCCTCCTTATTCCCTGTCCCCCATTTAACCCATCACATCATCCACTTCCCCAAATTCTTTTTTTGAAAGGTCTGCTCCCGGGGTCTCCTGGGTGGCTCAGTCAGTTAAGCGCCTGCCTTTGGCTCAGGTCATGATCCCAGGATGCTGAGATAGGGCCCCAGGTCAAGCTCCCTGCTCCACAGGGAGCCTGCTTCTCCCTTTGCCTGCAGCTCCCCCTGCTTATGCTCTTTCTCTCTCTCTGACAAGTAAATAAATAAAATCTTTTAAAAATAATGAAATAAAATTAAAAAAGGTCTACTTCCCTTCCCTGGAAGATTATGCATCTGCATAAGCTGAATGGCAAGTAAAAGACGACCATAATTTTTTTAATACTTCTCTGCTCATGAGAGGGACTGTGTATTCCCTCTATTTGTAGGCTCTCTGCCTGTTTTGTCCTAACACATTTCAGCAGAAGTAATATGCCCGCATCAGGCCCGGGCTTTCCCGCATCTCATCTCTCAGGACACTGTGGGAGCCCTGAACTATCAGGGGGAGACGTCTTCACATTGCCGGCTGGAGAGCCCAACCTTCCAGGTATCCCTATGAAGGCCCAGACCTTTGACTAAAGTCAAATCAGACCCTACAGACCGTCTTCCAGCTGAATACCACAGAACAGCCTCAGTCCACACCGTAGGCAGCAGCAGAATTGCCCAGCTGAACCCTGCACCGTTCCCTGATCCACAAAATCACTGGTTCTGATAAAACGGTGTTCGCTTTAAGCTGCTAAGTTAAACAGCAACAGTAACCAGAGTATCATGTGAAAGGCAGTGGCTCCATGTGAAAGGAGTAAACCTTCCTGCCCCATCAACCTCAGGCTGGAACCTGACTTGCTTTGGCCAGTGGTTTCCAAGGAGACAAGTCATATGGCAGGTGCATGCCAAAACTTATCTGTTTTCTGCAGCAATCTTGCTTTGCATTCTGCCATGAGAATGGCACGTCCCTGGCGGATCTGCACCTTCTGCCTGGGTCCTGCAGCATGTAGCCATGTGGAGCAATGTCTGACAACATACAACATAGGCATCATATAAACTCTTGCTGTTACAAGCTATCCATGGGCTATTCACTATTGCAGTCACACTTAGAATCAATACACTGCATAGCTGTTATTTCCCATTTCCCAAAGGAAAACCTATCTCCCATGACAGTGTCTGAAAATGTCAGATATTCATTTCTCCAGCCTCGCTTACGGCTAGAAGTGTTCTTGTTCTGACCAGTGACAAGTGATGGGTAGTCAATTAGGGGAGTATACTTCTGGAAAAGATTGTCCTCAATGACCAGGAGGGGGATATGAAAAAAGTTTTGTTTAGCTGCCTTGGCCGTCCATCCAGACAACAGTTCTAGACACTGCTCCTGTAAGGAATGTGATAGCTACAGCCACAGCAGCCATCTTGTAACCATGAGGCAACAAACTGGGGAATTTAAAGAGAATATATATACTGAATGAAATGAAAGAATAAAAGATCTTGGATCCGTGATAAAATTGTTGAACCACTCAACAATCTAGGACTGCCTACCACCAAAAACATCTTATAATGGGAGATAATAGTCTTTATTGTTTAGGCCACTGTTAGTTGGTAATTCTGTTATTTATAGTCAAAAAACCCCCCAACCCGTATATAGTTTTTGTCGATTTTGCAACAGCATTCTGATTTTCCTTTAGGGAATAGACATACTACAACACACACACACACACACACACACACATACACACACTGCATTTGGTCCAAGTGAGATTGCACTCTTCAGTTCCTGGGGTGAGCACATGATCAAGTCTGGTGAATCAGACTGGCCCATCCATGTGGCTACAGTGAGTAAGCTAAGGATTCCTTCTGGGACCTTGAGCCAGACTACCTGGGAAGAGAGGCTCTCTCTTCACCGGGATTACCACTTAGGAATTAAACCAACACCAAGGAGAGCAGAGTTGAGTATGGAAAGACTAATTTCTGATGGTATTATCGAACTTTTGAGACTCTCCTTTGTCTGGTCTACCTTTGGACTTTTCTTTCAGTTATATGAACCAATAAATTCCTAATCCTTCATAAACCAGTTAACAATGGGAAGAATCCTGACATATACAGACCAGAGTCCTAGTTTACAGATGGGGCCAAAGGGCCTCGGCTGAAGTAAAGCAGAGTTGGGGGGTTGCTGAGGAGGGCAGCAAGCTATGGAAGGACAACCCCACAAGGTGGCTGCTCGCATCTGTTTCACAGACTACAGAGACTGAGGCACTGAAAGGCAAAGCTACTTACCAAAGGTCGTACACTGAGTAATTAATTAAAACGGTGCAGATTCAAGCGCAGGCCTAATAAAACTCCCAAACTCAAGTCATTTCTACTGAGCCACACTGATTTGCAGGGTAGGTCTCTAACCAGAAACCAAGCCCGTATATTGCCTCTCAGACATCAAGAGAGTTTTATTGGTGTTGGCTGGGTGGGGCTGAGGACAACTCAGAGTTTCCTTGTATTTGAGAGTCAAGTTCAAGATTCTTTACTTAACTATTTTCCTGATCAGTTAAGAAGAGGCAATGATAGCCATGATTAAGTCTATCCAATATCACTACCTGGTCCTTCTGCTTGTTTCCCTTCCCAGGGCTCCCTTCCCACTGTTTCCCATTCAGTCGCCTTGGTGAGGAAAGGAGCTCCCTCGGGAACTCCCATCTTTTCTTCAGGGTATGTAGATGGCATATGGGTCCAGGTCAGCTAAACCCCTTCAGAGCATCCCTAGTGGCACCAGCTGGGACAGTTTCCAGTGCTTGCCCCACATCCTTCTGGGAGGCCCCTCTCAAGTGAAGATCCCAAGCACAGGCCTAGAGCTGCCCGCAGCCCCTCTCTGACGACTCACATCTCCAGCTCTATAATGAATCATCCGTCCTAATACCCTGCTACTTTCCCCTGGACTTGACCTTGTGAGTTGACTCCATTTCCATGGCCAACCTCTTGCCGATCCCAATCTGACCAGCAGCCAGCCTAAGGACCAGGGTGTCTAGCTCGCTTTGGGCTGCCTCCACACTGTCCCAGCAGGAGGCCAGCTCTGCCCGGGACTTTTTGGGCATAGTGCCCTTCAGCAGGGGCTCTATGTACACGGCTGAAGGGCACAGCTCATGTACATGGGATGGCGTCTGGTAGTAACCTCTTGGCTTTAAATAACATCCTTGAGTCATGTGGTGCAAAGTTATTTCCTTCCCAAGGCTTCCTCCATCCTTCAGGTCACCAAAGAGCTCTGTTTGGTGCAGACACTTGCTAATCTCCTTTTTTGACACTTTGGGGAGGGGTGCTGGTAGCCATCCTCCACCAAGAGGAAAGAGCCTTCCTGAGAATAAAGCCAACCCATAGGAAGCCGATTGAGAAATGAATCACTGAGTCCTGATAGCATTGTGTGAGCCCTTTGAATCTAACTGTGCCTGAAGACACTTCCAGACTTTTCCAGCATTCTGAAGATACTTTCAAATTTTTTAATTACATGTGCCCACAAAATCTCTTTTTTACTGAAGTCACTGGAAGTTGGGTTTTCAGTCACTTGCAGAAGATTGCTGGCTGATTCATGAATTTGAGATCAAATGAGTTAGACTTTATTTAGTACATGCCCTTCTGGCTTTCTCTCCTTGGCCCTAAATAGAGTTTAGTATAGACACAAGAATACAGTTTATGGAGTCCCTGCCTCTGTGGGCGACTGAAGAAAAATCCCAGGCTGAACTGGTCCGTGTAAGTTAGCCAAAGGCACAAAGGGGAGGGTCACTTCAGGATCCGGATGCTCATTTTCTGCTCGATGTCCATCTTCTCTAAGGACTGGTGGGGGGAGATGGGAGGTAGTCAAGAACTCAGTCCTTAGGCTTCCAACCTCCTCTCCCATCCCCAAAGCCCCACCTTTCCTTGGTGACCCTGATCCTTCTGCCCACCTCCTTCCAACTTCCTGTCCCGTGTCTGTCTGTCCTAGTGACTCCTGATGTCAACTCCCCCAGGCCTAAGGGCTTTCTGACCTTGGTGAACTCCAAGAAGGACACGGCCCCATCCCCGTCTTCATCCGCTTCCTGCACCGTGCGGTCGGCAATACTCTCCAACTGCTCTTCTGTCACCTGTACCCCAACCATCAGCCGGAGGACCTGGGAGGCATGGAGGGGAGGACAGCCATAAAGAGGAGGCCCTAGCCCCACCCCCAAACCTTGCCCACATCATCCCAAATGGTATTACCCATTTTGTTATCTATCCCTCATCCATTTTTTCACTCCCCACCATATCCCCCCAATAATTTCCCCTACTGCTTCTCCATTTGAACCCCACCTGCCTCACTATTTTACACTCACTCCAAGAGTATACCCAAACTCATTACCCAACCCTGAATCTTATAACCCAACCTCCCTCCATCCTCCGCCCCATCCCCTACCTCGTCCTCCCCCTAGTCCCCATCCCCCCCCACTTCATCATATCTATTGCAGCATTTCTGAATGTCAGCACTCTTGACCCTTGTGGGGGTAAAGGGGTCTATCCTGTGTACTGAAAGACGTTCAGCAGCATTTTTGACTTCAGCCCACACTACCGATACCAACACCAATGCTGCTGGTATTACCACCCACTCCCTACGTTGTGACAACCAAAAATGTTTCTAGATATTGCCAGTGGCATTCAGGAGGCAAAATCACCCCCAGTTAAGAAACACTCATCTATTTGCAACCTCACACCCAACACTTCCCCATCCCATTTTCCAACTAAACCCATCCAGGGCCGGATTCCCACTCAATAGCCGGTCGTCTGCATCCCCATTGACCAGTCGACTGCCCCATCCCCCCACAACCTTTCCCTTCAACCACCCACACTTCACACATCGCATCTCTTGGCCTCGCGTTCTTCTAACCTGTAGCATCTCATGCCTGGAGATCTTTCCATCTCGATCCAGGTCATAGAGCTGAAATGCGACTGGAAGAGAACGGAGGGGGAAGGGAAGATGGGTCTTCTCTGGTTCTCTTCCAGCAAAAGGTCACCCTGGAGGTGTAGGAGAGGTCATCTAGAGGCTCGCTAAAAGAGGGAGGTGCCTGGGGCCTCTTCCTGGTGCGGTATATCTAGGGTCTCACTTGGGGAGGGGGGTCCCCACAAACTCACAACGGAGCTTGTTCATTCTGCTGTTGAGGGGTTCAGGTTCCTTGGGGTCTCGCATGCCTGGGTCATCCTCATCGACAGGTCGAAAATGAGCCAGGACTCTGACAAAGCCGGGGAAATCCACTCGCAGATTCCTGGGGGTAATGGAGCAGAGGCAGTGGTCCCCTTGGGCCTCCCTTTGCCTCTGTCCCCATCTCTTCCCAAGCCCTCCCCCAGAAGCCCCCGCCCCCCGCCGCCCAGCGAGACCTCACCCATCAGGGAAGAAGCTGTCTATAATGCGGTCTCCCAGGGGGTTCACGGCCAGCGCCCCAATCTGTTGCAGATCCATGCGGCTGTCGGGTCAAAGTTCAAACAGGGTAGGTAGGGCAAAGAGGGTTAGTTAAAGACGGGAATGGGCCCAGAGAGACAGGGTGGCAGGTCCTGAAGCCAGTGCCCCCTCACCTCAGGTAGCCCTTCTTGTTCCTGTCCAGGGCCCGAAACCGGTGATAGAGGCGGAGCAGGCTAGCCTGTGAGACTGGGGGACGGAAGACGGAAGGGTAACACGGCCGCGGGCGCTGGGGACGAGCGGCGGGATCCTCCCCGGACGACCCCAGGCCGCGGGCGGGGGACAGGAGCCCGCTGGAGGGGACGCCCCAGGGATCCCGGCGGGGCTGCAGGGGGCGTGAAGACGCGCTCCCGCGGGGGTACCGAGCCACCAGGGCCAGCCCCCTCCGTCCTCACCCCCTCCCTCCCCGCCCCGCAGAGCTCGAGGACACCTGGCTGGCTGCCCGGCTCCACCTGGCCACCGGGAGCCCGGGTTCCCGCGCCCGCCATCCCGCACGCTCCCTGGAGCCGCCCCCGCTCCAGCGCCCCCGCGTCCCCGGGTCGGAGCCCAGCGCCCCGCTCACAGCCTGTCTCCCGCCGGATGCTGTCCCCGTCGGGAATGCGCGCGGCGTGCGAACCGCGGGAGCCCATGGCTGCACCCGCTGAGCCGCCCTGCCCCGGGTGCTCGCCTCCCGCTCCTGGGCGCGGCCGCCCCAGTGGCCCCAGGGCCGAAGGCCGCAGGCCTGGAGCGGAGCCAGGCTCGGGAACCCCTGCGTGCCTAGCCTCCCACCCGCGACCCGGGCGAACAGAGAACAATGCCCAGGGTGGCGGGGTCAGAGGGGCGGCGCGAACAACAGGGCGTTTCATCCGGAGACGGTGAGGTGGCCAGGGCTCCGCCTGCCCCTCGCCAGCCTGCCCTGAGTTTTTACCGCGGAGGGACACCCGACCCACGCCCCCTGCGGAGCCCCGGCTCCAGGTGAGTAAGGCTGGGATTCCCGACCTTATCATCCAGAGACGGAATCCACGTCCTTCTGGGAAGGGGGCCGGGTGGTGGGGAGCGGAGCTGGACTACTTTGTCCCAATCCCCGAAGGGTCCAGCCTGGGGCCCCTTCCCCAGGCCAGAAAGCAGAGAAGAAGAGGCACTGAAGGACCCCCAAGAAGAGTGGAGTAGGGAGGATCGTGGGCGGTGGAGGGGAGACTGGGTTGTGTGGCGGGATCACTGGATTTGGAAAGATGTGGATTGGAATCCCAGCTATGCGATTAACCCTGGACAAGTCCGAATGACTTGGCTTCATCTCTTTTATTCTGTCCACATAGTGTAATTGTTGATGTTTAATTGAGTCAGTGTACAAATCGGGAGATTTAACGAGAAATCCAGTTCCCAGCTTCTGAGAAATCAAAAGTTCAGATGCCACCAGACCCTCTTTCATGCCTGGCACACCTGATTGCCACTGGGAAACAGGTGTCAGGGGGTAAATAGGGCATTGCCGCCTGTCCATTGGCCCCGGTCCTCACCAAGCTCAGGTCCTTCCTTACCTACCTCATGGGGCCTCTGGTAGAAGCTCCAGATTGAAATGCCTTGGACCTACAGCCAGCCCTCAAGCACCATGGGAACCCACAGTCTGAGAGGGAGTTACAAACATCACTGTGACCAAGCTTAATATAATAATAATGGCAACAACAAGGGCTCTCATTTCACACTCACCATGTACCAAGCACTTTGTGAAACACAATGTACTTGATTAGCTCACGCTCCTCAAAGCACCTGCTAGACTGTCTGCCCCCCCCTTTTACATGGTGGAGCCTGCAAAGGGGGTGGTTATGAACTATTGAGAAGCACGTATCCTCAGTGGGAGACCTATCCCCCCCAAGGGGGCAAAAAATCCTATTCTTCTTATGTACGAAACACAGATACACATATAGTGCATAAATAGCATATAATATATCTGTGGTATTAAAATTTCATAGTATTAAATTTCCGTGATCAGGAAAAATAGTCTGGAAACACTCCTAAGTGAGGGCCATAATGAGGAAAGTGTGCAGAAACTCTGTTGGAAAAGAACAGGCACCACAGGTGTCCAGTTTTAAATCTATCATTATCCCATCTTCCCCCATCATAATCACACATGCACACAAATTCCCTAGGGGAAAAATATATAAGCCATTTATTACAGGAGTTCAAGTTCATAGCCACCCTGAAGAGAGAAAAGCTGGAAAAATGATAGATCTCTAGTCGAAGCCTCCATGCAGAGGCTTGGATCGGATCAGCCTTGAAAATATTGATCTAAGAAGTGCTTACTTCTCTTCCAGATTCCCCAAGGACAGAACAACGGGCATAACGAAAGCTTGATTCCCTTTCAGATGTCCCCCGAGGACCGAAGTGTGCAGGAAACCGCACTCCTCCCTAATAAGCCCAGCAACCACTCCTGTCCACGGCTCTGAGTCAGGCGGCAAGTGTAGTTTGTGTTAGATTCTGAAACCAGGGAGGGCTCAGAGTCCCTGGGATCAAGCAATAATCACCTCAGGCTGGTTGGGGATGTTGCTTTTGGAAAGAGCCACTCCAGTCTTAATCTCTGAGTCAGCACTACACTAAAGTAAATCAGGCCAGAGAGTAATTAACAACTCCCAACCGCACACCGTCGACAAGTCTAGAGGAAAACATTATACTAAAACCCATTTCTGCTATATGCACACAAGCAGGTTTTTGGTTGGTTTTTTTTTTTTAAGATTTTATTTATTTATTTGATAGAGAGAGCACAAGCTCGGGGGGTGGGGGTAAGAGAGGGAGAAGCAGGCTCCCCACTAAGCAGGGAGCCCGATGCGTCCCAGGACCCTGGGGTCATGACCTGAGCTACACGCAGATGCCTAACTAACTGAGCCACCCAGGAGCCTGCAAGTAGGGTTTAAATCAACTTCACAATATACCCAGCCACATCTTTTTGGGTCACTTAAAGGAGAGATGCTTTGGGGAGAATTTCATCTACCTTGAGGAGAATCCAAGGATTCTGGCCTGGATTCAGGGTGAACATTTGTTTTTTTGTTCGTTTGTTGCTGGAAAGCCACATAAAAGTTGCTAGCCAATTTTGATGAGGCAATACTGAAGTTCAAATGGAAAAATGCAGATGTAAAAGTAGCTGGGAGGTGCCTGGCTGGCTCAGTCAGTGGAACATGCAACTCTTGATCTGGCAGTTGTGAGTTCAAGTCCCACTCTGGGTATAGAGATTACTAAAGAAAAAAAAGAACTTAAAAGAGTAGTCAGGAAAATATAGAACTCTTACAACTCAATAACAAAAAGCAAACCCAATCTTTAAATGAGCAAAAGAACTTGAATACACATTCCTCCAAAGAAGATATACAAATGACCCATAAGCCCATAAAAAGTTGCTCACCATCATTAGTCATCAGGGAAATACAAATAAAACTACAATGAGAGAATCACTTCACACTCACTAGACTAGCTAGAATTAAAACAAAAACAAAAACTCAACAAAACAAAACCCAAGAAACAGTAAATAACAAGTCTTGGCCAGGATGCAGAGAAATTAGAACTCTCGTGCATTGCCGGTAGAAATGTAAAATGGTGCAGCTGCCGTGGGACATGGTTTGGAGTTTTCTCCGAAAGTTAAACAGAATTACTGAATGAGTAATTCCACTGCTAGGACATATCGTAAAGAATTGGAAACATACATTCACCACAAACACTTGAACATGAATGTTCATAGCAGCATTATTCACAGTAGTAGCTACCAGGTGGAAACAACCCAAATGTCCACTGGTGAATGGAAAAACAAAATGCAGTATGTCCATGAAATGGCATATTATTCAGCCATAAAAGGAATAAAGTACTAATACATGCCACAACATGGGTGAACCTTGAAAACACTATGCTAAGTAAAACCAACCAATCGCAAAAGACCACATATTCTATAGTTCCATTTATTATGAGACACCAAGAATAGTAAAATTTATAGAGACAGAAAGTAGACTAATGGTTGCTGAGGGGTGGGGGAGCCAGGGAATAAAGTAATTAAGCTAAAGGGTATGAGGTTTATTTTTGAAGTGATAAAACTATTTTAAAATTGACTGTGATGATGGTTGCACTCTGAACATTGTAAATCCACTGAATTGGATGCTGTAAAGGGAAAGTGCGCGCTTCTTTTTTTAAAAAAAGAATATACGGGAAAGCTCTGGAAAGTAAAAGTAATGAGGGCAAACTAGCTTGAGCAGATTTTTAAATAGACTATTAGGGTATAATAACCCATGTGGTAATAGTGCAGGAGTTGACAGATAAAAAAGACAGGAAAGTCAGAAATAGACCCAAATACATATGTGAATTTCACGTGTGATATAAGTGGCATCTCAAATCAGTGGGGGAAATGTGAATTACTTAATAAATGTCATTTGGGACATCTGTCTTTTGGGGGGAAAGTAAAGCTTGTACCCTTACCTCTTTTTTTTTTTTTTTAAAGATTTTATTTATTCATTTAACAGAGAGAGAACACAAGCAGGCAGAGAGGCAGGCAGAAGCAGAGAGAGAGGAGCAGGCTCCCCGCGGAGCAAGGAGCCCGATGCGGGACTCGATCCCAAGACGCCCGGATCATGACCCGAGCCAAAGGCAGCTGCCCAACCAACTGCGCCACCCAGGCGTCCCAAGTACCCTTACCTCTTTACACCAAAATTAACTCTAGATAGAATGAAGGTTTAAATGCAAAATGTAATTGTGCAAAACTCGAAGAAGTCTCAGATTTTGTCATAATCTTCAACTGGAGAAATCTTTTCAAACATGAAACAAAGCCCAGAAACCATACAGAAAAGACTGGCAAATTTACAGTGTGAAATTAAAACTTCTGTACAGTCAGAAAAACAAACCAGGGAAACATTCACAGTCTATATCAAAGATAAAAGATAATTTCCTTTAAAGTATTTTTTTAGATTTTTTTTGGATTTTTAAAAAAATAATAAATGTGTATTCTGAGCCCAAAGCACACATTGCACACTCTCAGCACTAACCACCAGGGAGAAGGGCAAAAGATAATTTCCTTTAGAATACAAAGATCTCTTTTTTAAAAAAAGGGGGGGTGCCTGGGTGGCTCAGTGGGTTAAGCCTCTGCCTTCGGCTCAGGTCATGATCTCAGGGTCCTGGGATCGAGCCCCTCATCGGGCTCTCTGCTCAGCAAAGGAGCTTGCTTCCCCCCCACCCTGCCTGCTTCTGCCTACTTGTGATCTCTCTCTCTCTCTCTCTCAAATAAATAAATAAATAAAAGCTTAAAAAAAGAACATTAAAAAAATAAAAATAAAAAAAAGGAAAACAACAACAACAACCCACCTTTTATTTATTAGGAAAAAAATCCCCGATAAGATGTGAAATAAAAATGGTAAAGAAGTCTACAAAGATGCCTCAACATCACAAAATTTAAAATACAAATTAAAACAGGAGTTTTTGGGGTGCCTGGCTGGCTCAGTTAGTTGGGCGTCTGCCTACAGCTCAGGTCATGATCCCAAAACCTTGGGATTGAGCCCCCGAGCAGAGAGCCTGCTTCTCCTTCTGCCACTCCCCCTGCTTGTGCTCTTTCTCTGTGTTAAATACATAAAACCTTTTAAAAAATAAAATAAAACTTTATTTAAAAGATGTATTTATTTGAGAGAGAGAGAGAGTGTGGCAGGAGGGGCAGAGGAAAGGACAGAAGCAGACTCCTGTGCTGAGCAAGTCATATTGAGTATCTTGAAGCCAATGGACAGCTATAGGGACAGCTGGCTTGCACCCATCCATCCCAAGCTGTCATTCTGGTAGACCTTTAGGACAAGCTGTATCCATCCAGTGGCGTGGGGGGGGGAATCTCAGAAGTAAAGCCAAACTGTTCCCCACGCACACTCTGTTCCTGCTATTCATTCACAAGAGTAATGGTACTGAGCAGGCATGGGCTGCACAAAGGGATCCCCGCTGTGCGCATTTTCCCTTTGTATCAGCCAGATCGTGGAAGGCCCTTGTAGGTCATGGCTTTGGCTCGACCGGTATTCACAGTGCGACTGCTGCACAATCCACTCTCCCACCGATGGGCATCCAGACTTCGGTTCTTGTGAACAATGCTGAGACGAACATCCTTGTCCGTGTTCAGGAGTTTTTCTCGGGTAGAAGGCTTTTTTCTTTCTTGGTGAGGAAGGACTGAAATCACTCCGTCACAGAATATGTGAATATTTAACCCGAGGAGATAAAGCTAAACGGGGTTCCATAGACTGTGTTGCCCACACTATTGTGTATGATGTTATACTTCTGTCACCAATGCATAAGTGTGCCATATATTTGTAATCCAAATGCTCAGGATCTGTTGAATGACATTAAATAATTAAAGAAAAGGAGTATGAGTGTCAGGATCAGAGGAATCTCATGCAAACATAGGGTAGGCAGCTCTCCAGCGATGCGACTCCCTTTGGGGGCAGATCAGTCTCCACCCCTGCTGTCCTCTTTCAGGGAGAGGGAGTTTCCTCTCTCCCTCTGCAGGTCAGCGTCCTCTAAAAGGTCCCCAGTGCCTGTCTGCTCCATAATTTGGACCTGCCCTTGACTTTGGGTTCCGCAACATCAGCTCTGGCTCCAACCCCACAGTATCTCAACATTCTAATGCTTCCCAAACTCTCCTTCCATTAATTCAGATTTTTAAGAGTAGATCTAGTTAGCTTAGCTGGGCTTACTCAGTCCACTCTGAGGTCAAGGAGCCTTCGTCACTTTGAGGCAAGTGTGACTCCCTAGGTCCACACTTTTGCAGGGACTCCAAGGGCTATTCTAAAGGAAGAATTACAGGTGAGGCATGCGTCCCCAAAGCGTTTTCCATTTCCATTTACCTTTGCTCTCCCTCTCTCTCTGCCCCTCCTCCTCCTTTTCCCTCTCTGAAAATAAACAAACAAATAAATAAATAAATGTGTATTTCATCCCTAATGCTTTTCATCCATGACTATCTATGTATGGGTATCATACCAAAATAATTATGCTGACTGAAAGAAGCCAGACTCTCCTCACCCCCCCCCAAAAAGTAGATCCTGTCTGATACCATTTATATAAAACTCCACAAACGGCTAACTGATCTACAGTGACAGAAGGCAGATCAGTGGTTGGTGGGGGTGGAGGGGGTGGGCAGGAAGTGTGGGGAGAAGCAATTACAAAGGGACACCAGGAAGCTTTTGTGTATGATGGATATGTTTACTCTCTTGGTTGCCTGATGGTTTTATGGGCGTGTACATACGTCAAAACGTATTAAATTGTGCACTTTTAATATGTGCAGCTCATGGTTGATCACACCAAAAAAAAAAAAAAAGTTTTTTTTTTAACAAAGTGTTTTGTAAAGTTAATGTCACCATTTCCTCTATTTTTAGTTTCAATTTTGTTATATTTTATAACATATGTATCTAATTTAGAATGGGAATTATGTATGTAATCTAGCAATAATTTTACATATACTTGAGGGTGCATGTTCAAAAACTTTCTGGCTGAGAGAGGTGTGTAATCACGAGCGCCTGGGAACGACTGTTGAAGCCTGGACAAGCCCCACACATTTGATCGCTGCACTCTACTGCCCCCTGCTGTAAGTAGGTTTGTAGCCACCTTTACACTCGCGCTCAGGATTTTATTTTTATTTTATTTTTTTAAAGATTTTATTTATTTACTTGACAGAGAGAGAGAGATTACAAGTAGGCAGAGAGGCAGGCAGAGAGAGAGGAGGAAGCAGGCTCCCCACTGAGCAGAGAGCCCGATACGGGGCTCGATCCCAGAACCCTGAGATCATGACCTGAGCCGAAGGCAGAGGCTTTAACCCACTGAGCCACCCAGGCGCCCCCGCGCTCAGGATTTTAATGATGAGGAAGATTTATTTGAGAGATCTACCTAGACACGAACTCTTCTAAACCATATGTGCACACATGCACACATATGCATACACATGCATGCATTCACACATACTACACACATGCACACACTCACGTATACATATACCGCACACACTCACATATGCACACAAATCCATATCCATACTCACATGCATAAGCACACATTCACGCACGCACAGCAGGAAGCAACTCCACATCTTTTTACCACCACACAGCCTCAAGGGAGAGCAGAGGAGCAATTCAAAGCCACGAATGAGAAAAAACAAGAGCGAAATGATGCAGCCAAAGCTGGAACGTCAAAACTTTTTTACCGGGAAGATGTGGTTGCAAAGGGGTCTTGGATTCCCCTCCTGGCTAGCACTCCGCTTCATCCTGCCTCACAGTAGCTCGGAGACTTAAAGCCAAACCCCTCATCAGCCAGCAGACACGAAAGTTAACTGTAAGAACTGTCCTGGCCATAGTCGGAGAACGACTTCCCAGCGAGCTCTGAGAGAAGTGTGTGCTCAGGTGAGGACCTCGCAGGGCCTCTTCGCTGTTGTTTCCAAGCACTTCCAAGATGCATGAGCCCGTAACTTCCACTTAGGTTCGGGTTTGGGGGTGAAATTAAATTTTCTTTTACAATGTGCTTATGTTTTATGAAGAAAACGAGACAAAACTGCTGTGTATGAGACCCATCCCACTTTGACTGGAAGAGCATCTGTTCAGATCCATAGGTCTGCTTCTCTGCTAGTTTTTAATCTTTTACCGAAATATAATCAGCCGCACGACCTGATAAATTTTTGACAACCAGTTTTCCAAATGTAGTTCTGAAGTGTGCATTGCTTGATATTTTTATTTGCATTAACAACAAGGAAGTGAAAAGTAACACAGCCAAGATGTATTTTTGAACTTCTCAGTGCTTCAATGACATGAACAATGTCTTTGCTAAACCAGATAAGAGGCTTCCAAGACCAGAAGAATATTTTCCTGCTTTCTTTTGTGGCATTCGCAGACACAAAGCTTGCTTATTTATTTATTCGTTTGTTTGTAAATAAGTTGGCTCCATGCCCAGCGTGGAGCCACCTAACTCAAGGCTTGAAATTATGTCCCTAAGATCAAGACCTGAGTTGAGATCAAGAGTTAGACGCTTAACCCACTGAGCCAGCAAGGTGCCCTATACTGCACTTTTTTTTTTTTTTAAGATTTTATTTATTTATTTGACAGAGAGAAAGAGATCACAATCACAAGTAGGCAGAGAGGCAGGCAGAGGAAGGGGGGAAGTAGGCTCCCCGCTGAGCAGAGAGCCTGATGCGGGGCTGGATCCCAGAACCCTGAGATCATGACCGGAGCCAAAGGCAGAGGCTTACTTAACCCACTGAGCCACCCAGGCACCCCGTGAGCCACCCACTTTTAAATTTCATCTGCATCGTTAACATTTTCTGCACTTTCTTAAACCTAGGCAGTCAACAAAACAATAAATCAAGGCCCGCTTTGCAGTATCTGATGATTTCTGTGGCATAAATTCTCCTGCTGCCGCTGGTTTCGAGCAGCTAATGCGATGTCGCCCAGCATGCAGTAGTGCTCATTCTATACTATTTCCACCGCACAGATCGCAGGGATGTGAGTCATCTCAACAGCAGAGAGGACAGTAAAATAATTAGGAAGTGATGCATTTTGAGTATTTATTACACCCGTTTAAATATAATGTATTTAATTGTAGGTTTATATAATTTAATTTTTTATGATGGTTATGATTAACGGACAGCTCACAAAATTCTGGAAAATATAACAGTCGGCTCCGACACACCAATGAAACATATACAAAGGCGTGTCATACAATCAGCACGCATCTCAGATCCCCTCAAGCGGACCGCGAGCCTCCTCCCAGTCAGTAGCCTTCTCCCCTCCGTCCCGTCGGTGGGGAGCCAATCCGCGGACTTCGACAGCAGGGACTCCTAGTGTACCTGCTTTTGCAGATGACGAGTAATCATAAACCTGCAGTTTGAAGTGCCGCCGCTAGAGGCCTCTCGTGACGCAAAGACAGAAGGCTCCTTCCAAACCCAGTCTAGCGAGCTTACTAAATTCCCTCCGCTGCAAGGAGGCGGTGCGTTACTCCCGATCCAAGGTGGGAGGAGGTAGAGAAATAACTGAATACTCAGTCTGAGCGTGGGTGAGTCCCTGGAGGAGATCTGGGACCACAAGTTTCCCGGGGGAGATCTGGAGACCTAGTCTGGGCAGAGAAATCCCAGCTTTGTATTTGACCTCAAACCTCAGTGTGAGACTGGCGAGCTAGCTGGGCAATGAGCAATGAGGACCGCTTCAGCCCTGCTCAGGACAGACCCCGCTGCCCCCAGTGCCTCGGTTATCTAGACAAGGTGAGCCCCCTGAAAAACACTTCGAGGGAAGAATAGAGGAACGAAGGCGTAACACAGAGGTTAAGTTCTGGGACTCGGGGGTAGAGCAGACCTAGCTTTGAAATCACTGCCTCTTCACTTACTAGCTTTGTAAACTTGGGCAAATTGCTTAACTTCTCTGAGACTTGGTTTGCTCATCTGTAGAATGGGAACAATAATATTCTCCTTGCAAGTTGGTTAACGGATTAAGGAAGATCATATATGGGAAGCAAGAAGTCATATATATCTTTAACGGTGATTATTGTTATACTCAGAGGGTGAAGAGAGGACTTCAAGTTTGTTTGTGAAGGCATCCTAGTGAGCTGAACTCTTGCAGACAGAACTGCCAGGGACTGAAACAGGGAG
>CM052805.1:15589294-15627524 GCA_028533885.1 Nasua narica | reverse complement strand
AGGAGCCTGCTCCCCCCACCCCACCTGCCTCTGCCTACTTGCAATCTCTCTCTCTGTGTCAAATAAATAAATAAATAAAATGTTTTTTTAAATCTTAAAAGTAAATAAATTTCCTATTGAATTAAAATACCATATTTGTTATTAATTAAATCCTCACATATACTGATACATATTTATGGATTCTCTGTTTGGTCCAACTGATATATTTATCTGTTTGTCAATTCCCATGAGGAAATGACATTGAAATGACATTGTAGTTTTATCATGTATTCTGATATCTGGTAACATAAGCACCCTTCCCATTGTTCTTTATTTTCACACTTTTTTCGACCATTCTCGGCATTTATTCTTGCCTATGATCCTTATGTTAGCTAAGTTTTAAAAACGCTGGGTTAATAGAATTTCATTATACTTAGAACTAATTTGGAGAAAATTGACATTTTTAATTATGTTACATCTTCCCACACAAGGTCACATCTTTCCATTTGTTCACATTTTTACTTTATATCCTTCATAAAACTTTATAGTTTTCCTCATAGAGGTCCTGTGCCTTTCTAGATTAATTCATTCCTAAAGCATTTTCTTTTTATTGCTATCATGCTCAGAATATTTCTCCCGTTACTGTTTCTGTTTTCTCCCCTCTTGTGCTAGAATGGAGGAAGGCAATTGGTTTATGTATATTTGTCTAGGAGCAGAGCACGTAAGAGCACAAATTGACGTATGGAGAAGAAATGTAGCTTTATTTCTATGTAACTCGATTTTACTTTTTATTTTAAGCTCCCTTTGTGACAGGTGGAAGAAATTCAGCCCCATCTGTTTTCTCCAGCTCTTTTCCAGGGTGGGTTTAAGTTCCATGGAGTTTACATAATGCCAAGAGGCAAGAGGGCACTGAGTCCTTGTCGTCATCATCGCCCATCCCAGCTGGTATCTCTTGAGATGCCATGGGGTCTTGTCTCTGCCATTGAGTCTGGTCTCTTGTCCTTACTAGTCTCTGCTGCATTGTTCCTCTTTTTTTTTTTTTTTTAAGATTTTTAAATGTAATCATTAGAGAGAGAGCAGAAGCAGGGGGAGGAGCAGAGGGAGAGGGAGAAGCAGGCTCCCCACTGAGCAGAGAGTCCAATGCGGGGCTTCATCCCAGGACCTTGGGATCATGACCTGAGCAGAAGGCAGACACCCAACCAACTGAGCCACCCAGGCATCCCTGTTCCTCTTTCTTTCCAAAGACTCTCTCTCCCCACCCCCTCTCTCCAGCTCCTCCTGGGGCATCTGGAAAACATTCTCCCACCTCCCCCATCGCACTAGATGGTGGGAACCTCCCCAACACCCTTGTCTGCCCAGACACCACCTATGGTGTCTCTGGGGCTCACTGCTTCTCCGGGCTGCGCCCTGAAGCCAACACAAATCCCCTCTGCTCTTGATCCCACAAAGCTACATGGGGTCTGGTCCTTGAGTGAAGAGGCTCTAGCAACTTCTCACTCCCCACTCCTCCTTATTTTCCTTCTCTCTGAGCCTGGGGAGAGACATTTCCACTTTTCTGCTCTCGTTATGTATTCTCTCAGGTCTAGGTTCATGCCCTGAGGTGTTCAAGAGCAAAAGCTACAAGAAGCTCTGTTTTCTCTCTTTCTCCCTCCTCCTCTCTTCTCGGAGGCCATAAATTCAGAGCAGCCCCGCCTGAAGAGAAGGGCTATCAGGGGAAAAAGAAGCTCTAGAGGGGGAAAACATCATTAATATTTGAACGTAGCACCCCCTCTAAAACTTATAGGCTTAGGAAAAAACAAAACAGAACACAGGAGGAACTATGACAGAGTGTTAACAGAGGTACTCTATTTCCAGGAAGTGCGACCAGGAATGAATTTTTTTCTTCCTATTTCTATTTTCCTGAATTTACAAAGTCTCTACAATGTGTATTATTTATATCATCACACACACACACAAATGATTTATTTGAGTTCATTTGTAGGTTGTCTATGCAAATGAAGTGGATTTGCATGAGACATGACTATGAATCCAAGCATAATGAACAAGCACAATACACATCCCAAAGCAAATGTACAGTATACAAAATATAAAGCATAAAGGAGGGTTCATTCACACCCTCAGGAGCTTGGGCTGGTTTCTAGAGTGACAATCACTTTTGTAAGGAAATTAGGACCACCTTGCCAACTGGGAGTATTGGAACAACTAAGCGTGAAGGAGTCACCAAGTAAACCCAAGACTTTCTGATGTACACATTTCTAAAAGAGGCTTCTCGCCATGAGGCAGTTGGGTTTTCTACGGCTACATTTGGCGAAAAGGTCCTGACAGGGTGCCTCAGATCAGGTAGGTTCTTAAAAACAGAGCCTGAGGCAGGTGTTCTGACTCAAGTGATGGGAAGAACTCTCTAAGAGAAAGGAAGTGGGGGAAGGACAGGGACCTCCACAGCCCAAATTGTACCTCAGAGGTGGTTCCAGCTTGAGGCAAAGGGGCCAGTCTTTTGTTCCCCTATGTCAGTCAGTCACAGGCAGGAGGGCACAGGATGCTTCAGTCAGCCAAGGGCAATTCTGTGGAGAAAGCAGGCACCAGTGAGCTCTCAGCAGCCCATCCTGGAGCAGCAGAGGGATGGGGGTGCCAGCCCAGGGTTACTTGGCCAGGCCTAGGTAATCAAGAGCTGATCACGGCTTGGGTCTGATCAGCTGTGATCACAGCTGATCACACCTGTGCAGCAGCAGGCGACCCTGAAGACACCAGTGATGGTGGCGTATTTGGGGTGGAGGTGGAGGCTGTGGGCCAGCTAGCAAACTCTTCAGTGACTATGGGAGCATGCCCAGGAAGGCCAGGGACGACAGAGAGGCAGAGGCAGAGAAAGTGGCAGAGCCAAGCTGCATGATCTTCAGATCAGCAGTGATTTTTATACCAGGAAGAAAGAGAAATGAATGAGCCCAAACATGACAATTAATGGGACCCTCGCAGGCCCTCCCTCAACCAAGTCGGGGAGGTCTGCCTGCAGCAAGGACTGGCACCACCTCAGCAAGGAGTGCTGGATGCTGCCCCGCCTGGTACCCAAGGCATGGGAGGCTGTGAGTTCTGCAAAGACAGGTACCTTATCTCTCCTGCCTCCCAGGCTGCATAATAGGTCAATATTTATTGAATGAATGAATCAATCAGTTCATCTATATTCCACCGTCCCTCAGTGGAGGAGGCCCCTAGCACAGTAACAAAGAGCACAAGCTTTGAGGGCAGAAGTCTGAACTTGAATTCCAGCGCCGAGCCTCCGCTTTTCCATTGGTAGTGCTGGGACCATTGAATAATGGGGACGGACGCGGAGCACCTGATAGAGCACTTGGCGCATGGGAACGTCTGCGTGAATGGCCTCGGCCGCTAACCTCCCCGCCCTCTCTCTCCAGCAGGGTGACTGGGGGTGCCTTTGTGGGTGTGATGGGAAGGGCAGGCGGGGTGGGGTGGGGAAAGGAGCGGGACACCAGCTGAGGTTGCGCCCGGCTACTGTGTACTCAAGTGGCTCAGCCGGGGGCGGAGTCTCCTCCAGGCCAGGCGGGGTCCTTGCTGTCCCCTGGAGGCTCCGAGGGACCAGCCATGGTGAGCACACCCCGGGGGTGCAGCCCATGGCCCCCGCTCCGCCTTGGGCTCCTGCTCCAGCTTGTGGTGCTGCTCCAGACGCCAGGGCCCCAGGTGAGACGTGGGCGGATGGCGCGACCTCCAAGGTCTGGGCCCCGGTGGAGGGGAGCGGCGCACAGCCAGGAGGTGGGGTGGGAGGCTGGAGTGTGGCCACAGGGGGCGCCTTACCCTCCAGGTCCAAAGGGTCCCAAGTCAGACCCTCCTAGCATTGGGGGGTTGCCTGTTGCCCCCACAAACACCTAGCTGGAGAGATGTGCCAGCGTGGAAAGGCACCAAACAGGCGCCCCCTCCTGCAGCGAAGGGGTGCAGGGGGAGAGAACAGGCTGGACTGGGTGGGAGGCCTCCTAAAAGTCCTGGGATCCCGGGTGGAGACATAGGGTCCACTTAATTGTCCTCTGTGGGGTAACTCAGGTGGTTCACGGCCAGTCTCCCTTCCCCACATCTGGACCCTGGGTTCAGAACCTCTGGGATAAGTAACTAGGAGGTGTGGGGATCGGGTCCAGCCCTGCCAGCAGGTAAGAGTCCAGTTGTACAGAAATGCAGGAAGAAGGCAAAGGCGCCCAGAATAAAATCCACTCGTTTGGCCTGGAGTCCCCAGAACGGCTAATGGGACCATGGAGGGTTGGCTGTTCATGCCGGCCCCACATCTAGCTCTGGGCCTACTCATGGCTGCTGAGTAGGAATGCGAGCCCAGGGTGGCCGGAGCAGGTGTTTCCAGAAAAATGAGAAAAACTAGAAAGGAGAAAAATTAGAAATCTTGATTTTTAAAAATGGAAATAGTTCCAATTTTAAAAATGGGTGGCTAATCAAAAACAAATGTGTAGGTATGATGATGGTCAAGGCACCTCCACTGTGGGCAACCTGTCTGCAGCTTCTTCTCAGACCAGAAAACAGGGGCTGGGAAAGAGAGGGGCTAGGAGGCAGTTTTCCGACTCGCCCCCAAAACCATGGGCTCAGCTCCAAACCTGAGGGTCCTGGAGCAGGATGTGGCTTTTGCAGGGGTGTGGCTGGGCCACCCGGATGTTAGGGTTCCTGCTGGGCGCTCAGCCTCACCCTGTTTGCTCAAGGAGGGGCTAGAGCAGGTGAGTTAGCCCAGCAGGGGCCCGATACAAGGGCAGCTCCAGCCCTCCCTCCCTGGGTCTCCCCGAGCCTTGGTCCAGAGGACCCCTGGGGCCTAGCACCAAACCAGCTGGGCTGGGCTGGGGAGGCAGAAAGGGGTCATCCCAAGGGAGCCAGACAGCGTGGCAAACGAGCATGGGACCAGGCGCCGGAATCAGAGACATGGTGGTTCAAGTACCCATTCTGCATGGTCTTTAGCTAGTTACCTACCCTGTGTGAGCCTTGGTCTCTCTCCCTCATTTATACAGTGCTGGGGACAAGAGCACCAATCTCACCAGGAGGCTGTGAAGTCCTCTCGTAAAGGCCCCCAGTCTTCTCTAGAAAACCAGAAAGAATTGAGGGGTGGGGAAGAGGAGGGACTTTAGAGAGCCCCCAAGCTCCCACTGTTGCCTCTGTCTAGGGTCAAGGAGATCAACAGGGGGAGCCAGCTGCTTTCCCAGTCATGCTTCCTTGTTTGTCTGTCCCCTTCTGGGAGTCACATCAGGGGAGTCACATCTAGCCCTGCATGGAGTGAGGACAAGGGATAGACCCAGGCTTCTCAGAGGAGGTGACTTTGTTTCCCACTTCAGGTCCAGACCCTCAGGCCAGAGAGCCTCCTGCTGGTGTCCACCCTGGATGGAAGTCTCCACGCACTGAGCAAGCAGACGGGGGACTTGAAGTGGACACTGAAGGATGGTGAGCAAGGGGCAATCCCTCTTCCTTCCTCAGGCCTGTGACAAAGAAGATAAGAGAGAGTGTGGGATCTAGAATCCAATGAGCCAGTGTCTGCAGGCAGCTACACCACTTCCCAGCTGTGTGGCCTTGGGAAAGTCACTCCCCCTCTCTGAGCCTCCACGTTCTCACCCGTAAAATGGGGCCAAGCGTGATGACCCTACTTCACAGAGCTCTTGGGAGGATTAAATTACATGCATGACGAATGTTTGGCTCCGTGTCTGGCACACACTTCAGCACCAGTGAACATAAGCTAGGCTTATCAGCGGGAGTCGGGAGGGGGTCCCTCACGCTCCATGTCTCTGTGCCCACAGATCCCATCATCCAAGGGCCAATGTATGTCACCGAGTAAGTGAGCCTGCGGTCTTTGAAGGGGGGAGAGTCTGGGAGATGCGGAAGCCACGGCTGTCTGGAGGGAGTTGGGTGGGGTGGGCGTGGGGCCGTGCTGGAAGGAAGGGGAGAGTGTGGCTCTGGAGCTTTGTGGTGCCTCCCGCAAGGGTGGGCTCCTACTAGCTGGGGAGATGGAGGGAACCGGGGCCCTTGTGAACCCAGGGGGCGTGCGCCTAACCCTCCCCCTGTTCCCCTGTGCCCCACAGGACAGCCTTTCTCTCAGACCCAGGTGATGGCAGCCTGTACGTGTTGGGGACCCAGAAACAACAGGGATTAATGGTGTGTTTCCTACAGTGTTTGGGGTGGGAGAGGACCCGGGCTCCTGTTAGCCGGAGCACTGAGGGGGCTGCATGGTCCGCATCTGGGGGCTTGGAGGGCATTATGGGAGGGCTGTCCAGAGGCCCCTGTTGAAAGGGGGTGGTGGGAGCAGACTGTCAGGCCCCCAAGGGCATCACAGGGCTTCTTTAGGACACTGGGGTCTTAAAGGGAGAAGCCTCCATCTGTTTGCTTTTTCCAAATAGTCATCCAGAAACTCAATGGCTTAAAAACACTAGCCGTTGATTTAACTCACCATTTTGTGGGATGACAGTTTCGGCTGGGTGGTCTCGACTGACTCGCTCCAGCGTCTGTGGTCAGCTGGACGGCTGTCTTTCTGAAAGCTGGTTGGTAGTCGGCCGGCTTCTGAGAGGGATGACTGGGCCAGGCGTCGCTCGTCCTCATCAGGAGAGCCTGGGCTTGTCCACGTGGTAGCAACAAGCGAACTGGAGAAAAGGCAGGGCCAGTGCACAAACCCTTGTCCGACTCGGCTTCTATCACCTTCGCTAACGTCTCACCAGCCAAAGCAAGTCCTGTGGCCGAGCGCAGAGTCGAGCGGTGAAGAGAGAGTCCACCTGGTTGTGGCCGTGGCGGACAGGTCACCTCGCCAAGGGGCACACACATGGGGGAGAAAAGGCATTCGTCTTCCACGGCGGGACTCCGATGGGGCTATCGGACAGCCCTCTGGATTTGTCACAGGGAATGGGGTGGGATGTTTGTTAGAACTTGGTGCCATCGGAAGCCTGCTGTGTAACAACGGCCAAGTTACTGACCCTCTCTGGGAAATGAAAATTATACTAATTGCGTCTAGTGAGCAGGTTATATGTGTTTTTCTGCTCTTCCTCTTTCCTGGAAATGTTCCTTCTCAGAGGCTGCCCTTCACCATCCCTGAGCTGGTTCATGCCTCCCCGTGTCGCAGCTCTGATGGCGTCTTCTACACGGGTAAGCATCTCTCCAGCCTGCGGGTTCAGGTCTGGCAGGGACAGGGACCTCGTCATGGGGGGTGGCCAGCTGGCCACAGGATAGCAGGTGGCACACCCTGTCCCAGGCCTCTTGAGGGCTGGCCCACTTTCCACCTGCACAGGCCGGAAGCAGGATGCCTGGTTTGTGGTGGACCCTGAGTCAGGAAAGACGCAGATGACGCTGACCACAGAGGGTCCCTCTACCCCACGCCTCTACATCGGCCGAACACGTGAGTCAGGCCCCAGCGGCTCTTGGCAGTTATATTCCAAGTTGAATCCTGCCCAGTCAATCTGTCGGTCTGCAAACATTGCCCTGAGCTGAGGGGACAGCAGCGACCCAGACGGACTGTGACCCTCGCAGACACTGGCCTCCAGGATGGGTGCACGAGGACACCCCCTGGGGCGGGCGTGGGAGGAATATCACATGGGCATTCCTGGTCACCCTGCTTCTGGGCATTCGCAGAGTACACAGTCACCATGCATGACCCCCGGACCCCGGCCCTGCGCTGGAACACGACCTACCGACGCTACTCCGCGCCCCCCATGGAAGGCTTGCCCGGGAAATGTGAGTGCTGCCTTTCCCTGGCTCCAGCCTTTGAACAAGGTCTCCAACAGGGAACCCTGACCAAGCCTCACCACATTCTGAATGACACACCCCTGGTGGACGACCCTAAGTGATCCCCCTCAACTCCCAGCCGGACCCTCCTTTACCCCAAGCCGTCTTTAACATCCTCACTCCTCCATATTCCAAAGGAGTTAAGCTGGGTAACCTTGGGTGGCCTCCTTGTTCTGAGTGACCCCAAGCAACCCCAAACACTCTGATGGGTCCTCACAGGTCCTAACTGACCCCTTAAGTTGAACGACCTCTGAGAGATGACCCTAAGTGACCTCCCCCAAGATTAACCTCCTCCAGGTAATTCTGACCACCCCTTTGATGTGATTGTCCCACCCAATGGCCTGGGTGACCTTACAGGGGCCCCCAAGTCACCTCTTGTACTCTGACTTCATTTGCATGGAAGCCATGCAAGTAACTGTGACTCGTCACAGCTGACACCCCCAGGGCCCCTGACTCACCCCCTTCTTACCCAGTATGACTCCCAAGTGACCCACAGGCCTCCAGGCCACCTGACTGAGCTCTCCTGGGTGATATCAATCAGCCTATGGCTGACTACCCCACATTCTAAGTGACCTCTCTCAAGTGACCTGGACTGAGTCACACACCTAAGTCAGCTCTGGATGACCTGACTGACCCCCACATCCTACACAGCTCCCCAGTAGACCCTGACTGATCCCCTGATGGATCAAAGGGACCCAGTGTACTGTGACCGAGCTTCCCAAGTCCTCCTAACCCTCCGGGGGACCTCACCTGACCTCCACACACCCGAGCGCCCCCCTGATGGCCTAACCTCCGACGAGCTCCCCCCACCTCACAAGATGCTCTGAGATGCCTCAGGTCAGAGCTCCTTGCCCACACCTCCCTGGCTGTCTTTCTCGCAGACACGAGCCACCTGGCATCCTGCGGGATGGGCCTGCTGCTCACCGTGGACCCGGGGAGTGGGGCGGTGCTATGGACACAGGACTTGGGCATGCCGGTGATGGGAATCTACACCTGGCACCAGGACAGCCTGCGCCAGCTCCCCCATCTCACGCTGGCTCGGGACACCCTGCATTTCCTCGCCCTCCGCTGGGGCCACATCCGACTGCCTGCTTCAGGCCCCCGGGACACGGCTGCTGACTTCTCCGCCTCAGACACTCCGCTCCTGTAGGTGCCCATCCCCGGGGACTGGGGAGGAGCCCTCTGAGTGCACTGGACGTTCAAGCATGACGCACCTATACCGCTGAACCAGGAGCCAAAATATTTCGAACTGGTTATTTACCAAACTGATTGGCCAAGAACCAGTGCCCAGCCTCCCCTACCCCCCACCATGCCCCCAGGACCTTCTGGATAGCCTTGCTATTTGGCAACTCTAGGGTAAAATTGGCCTACAGGGGGCCTCTGGGTCTCCACTCCAGTGTGCTGATGGTGCTTGCTCTGCATGGCAGGTGCTGTGCCTTACTGACTGTTAAAGACGAGCCCTTACCCTTCCCAGTGCTGAATGCTCTGGAGTTCCCATCTTAGCGGACCAAGAGACAGGCTGGGAAAATCAGGGATTACCCGTTCATTCATTACGCAAATATTAACTGAGCACTTACTGTGTACTAGTTGCCTATCAGGCTCTGGAAGTACAATAATACAGCCTGTGTTCCTACCTAGAGAGATCTTAGAGTCTAGTGTGGAAGACAGGTGTGTAAGAGGGCAATTGTAATAGGTATGATAGAGAAAGATAAAAGAGAAGTATAGATTTGCCATGGGAATGTATAGGAAGGATACCTAAATTGAGGCTGGGGGCAGGAGGTGGTCATGGAAGGCTTCCTGGAGGAAAGGACATCTAAACTGAAACCTGAAGGATGAATAGGAAGTGAGAGAGAGAGAAAGCAAGAGAGAGAGAGAGAGAGAGAGAGCGCACATGGCAGCTAGGGAACAGAAATTAAATAAGGTTGGAACATAGATCTGAGCAGAGAATAAGGTCTGAGGGTGTTAAGCAGGGCTCTTGCAGGATCATTGAAATGTTTGAACATTTTCTCCTAAGGCTAAGGAAAAGTCATTGGAGGGTCTTAAGCAAAGAAGTGATTTGATCATCTTTTCATTTTAGAAAGACAACTCTGGCTGCTGTGTGGAGACTATCATAGAGTGGTATAGCGAGGAAGTGTCCACGCATAGAATACTGCATTAGTTCAGGCATGAGATGAAGACCATTTGGAATAGGGTGGAAATGCTAGAGATGGAAATAAGTGTAAAGTAAGAAATATGAAGGGGGAAAAAGAGTTAAGAATTTGGTGATGGGGGAATTTGGTGATTGTGGGCAAGGAATCAAGGTTTGTAAGCAAGCGCTCAGGTTTCCAGAAGAAGCACATGAGTGCTGTCATTTTCAGAGGTAGGGAGCCCTAGAGGAGGAAGGGGATGAGGAGGAGGAGGTAAGGAATGAAGTGACAAGTTCATAGTTAGAAAACTGAGCTCTTGAAGGAGGTCTGGGCTGGACACAGATTTAGAGATCATGACTCTAGAATTTGTTTGTATCCATTAGCTTTTGCCACATAACAAAGCACTCCCAAAACTTAGAGCTTAAAAACAATGAACATTTGTTATTTCTCAAGATTCTGTGGGTCAGCTGGGTGGTTTTGTGATGTGGGCAATCTAGGGGCTTGGCTGAGTCTGGATAGTTTAAGATGATCTCTTTCAACTCTATCCTGGTTGGTGGACTGTTTGGCCTAGGGTGTGTCAAATAGGGTCTCTCATGCCCCAGCAAGCTAGCCGAGCACTTCTCAAGCCTCTGCTTATGATACATTTGCTATTATCTCATTCTCCAAAGCAAGTCACATGGCTAAGCCCAGAGTCAATGTGGGAGGGAACAATACAAAGACACAGGTCCAGTGGTAACTGAAACTACCCACCACCATCACTCACCCTTCTCCCCTTTTTCTTCTCCCTCACTAGGATGACACTGTACGTGGGGAAGGATGAAACTGGCTTCTATGTTTCTAAAGCACTGGTTCACACAGGGGTGGCCCTGGTGGTGAGAAGGGGTCTCTGAGGGGCTGGAAAGAAGGGATGGGGCAGGAGAGAAGCTCCCTCACTCATGACTCTCTGTCTTCTGCCACAGCCTCGTGGACTGACCCTGGCCCCTATGGATGGCCCCACCACAGAAGAAGTGACACTCCAAGTCTCAGGAGAGCGAAAGGGCTCACCTAGCACTGCCGTCAGATACCCCTCAGGCAGTGTAGCCCTTCCTAGCCAGTGGCTGCTCATTGGTGAGATTCTCCTGACTCAAATTTTGAGTAGGTGAAGGCCTCTGAGCCTTGCTTCTGAGCTGGAAGGCTGATGTCACCTTCAGCCAGCTGACTTCTGCTGTGCCCCTTAGGACACCATGAGCCACCCCCAGTCCTGCATACCACCATGCTGAGGGTGCATCCCACCCCACAGAGTGGGACTGCTGGGAACAGACTCTCCGAGAACACACAGGCCCCCACCCTCTTCCTGGAGGTCAGTGCTAGAAGGGCAGAGGACATAGGGGGTGGAGGGACTTGGCAGGTTGGGAGGGCAGCTGTTGGATCTTTCTCTCAGGCTTCTAGGAATAACATCTGGGCCTGGGTCAACTGACATCACACAATTTCCTGGAAGAAATGCATACATATATGTTGTTACTGCCAGAAACATTTTAGAAGTGTCAAAGGATATTGGTTATCTAAACTGTGAAATAAGGATCACAGTTCTAATTTTTCAGTGTAAAAATTACAGAATATTTATCAAGTTAGAAAATATAAACAGAAAAACTATAAAAGCATGCTCTCCTGGGAGAGGGTTGGGCGAGAATCACTAGTGGTTCAAGGTTAGAACAGCCATGACCTGCTCTGTCTCCCTCTGCCCCTACCCCCACCCCACTCTCTTTCGCTCTCAAATAATTACATCTTTAAAAAAGAGAGAGAGAGAGAAAGGAAGGAAGGAAGGGAGGGAGGGAGGGAGGAAGGAAGAAGGAAGAAAGGAAAAACAACAACAACAAAAATCCAGCCATGACCCAAAGCAGTAGTTCTGAAATCTGGTTGCTCATTATAATCATGGGGGAGCCCCACTCAGGTCCCACTGAACTAGAGAGGGATATCTGAATTTTTTGATGATTTCCCAAGAGCATCTGTGTTTTTTAGGGATGCCATCCACCCCCCCCAACACTTCTCCCAACCCCTCCCGCCCCCATCATCAGCTAGTTTTGGAAGACCACACTCCTGGGACACCATGATGTTTCAGCACCATGGAAAGCACCGAGTTTCCCACCTCATGGATACTCAATCACTCACTGCCCCTTTGGCTAAGCCCAGCACCTGTACTGGGTGATGGAGAAGGGTTAGGGTTTCCATAGTGTGCTAAGAGTGAAAGTTCCTTTGTCCTCAGCTCCTGAGTTTGAGCCGTGAGAAACCTTGGAACCTGGAGATGCATCCTGAAGAGAAAACTCCAGACTTGTATCCAGGGCTGGGACCCCAAGACCTGTTGGCAGCTAGCCTCACTGCTGTCCTCCTGGGAGGATGGATTATTTTCTTAATGAGGCAGGTAAACCTATCGCCCCTGACCTCAACTCCATCTTAGGGTCTTCCTCGGGGAACTCTGCCCCTCCTCTCCAAGACCACTCAATAGCTCTCTCCCTCACCCAGCTCCGATTCTACCCCCTGCCTTTCTCCCAGCAGCTCCCCGGGCCCCTGCTACTGTGTTCTGTATGTTCCTGGTCTGGTGCCGGGCTGTTTCAGGCATGACTCCTGGGCCCCACCCCAGCAGGACCTGGCCAGGACTGAGCCCGCTTGGGTCCTATATTTCAGCAACAGCAGCAGCTGGTGGAGAAGCAGCAGCAAACCCTCTTGACACCTGCAGACCATCCTCACATCTCACAGAATGCTCACCCCCCACTGTCAGGGGCCACCCCCCAGGGCCAGGAGAAGAAGAGCCTTCCAAACCCCTCAGAGCAAGCCCAGGCAGTCGAAGACCCAGAAGGTGAGCTTAAGTGAACAGGAAAGGACAGTCAGGCACAGAGAAAACAGGGGGCAGGTTATCTTCGAAGTTGGTTCATTAGAAGTCACTATAGTACAGTGCTTAAGCCTGAGTAGTAAGAGAGGATTTACAGCCTCCTATAGAGTTAAGCACTCTAGAAATGTCTGACATCATTATTTATCATTACTTGCAAGGATTCTGGGGTGCAGATAAAACTGGGTATAGATCTAACTCCACTAGCTGTTCACTGTGACAGGTTGCCTTCTTCCTCTGAGCTTTTATTTTCTCATCTGTCAAATGGGAGTAACAACACCCCCCTCATTGTATCACCTCACTACGAGACGTTACCGGTATCGTTATTATTAAATCAGTCTTAGGTGATGTTAAGAATATTTGTGTTAGTTTAACATCCTATTTGGTGACAGTACTAGTGAATTACCTAGGTCTCATTTTTTTCTTTTGTTTCTCTCTTTAGGACTTTTTATTTTTAAACATTTCTCTTTTGTCAATTAGACTCTATAAACTAGCCCTTTCAAGCTTCCCCCTGGTGTCTGTGGGAGGCCCCAGGGAGTCTTTCCCATGCTTTTATTGGTCAGTCTAGGCTACTTCTCCTGCTTCTTTGGCTCTGGGCTGGACTGGCCTTCAGTTCTTTGCATGAGCTGCTGCTGGCGCCTTCTGGTCTCTGCTCGAACCACTGCTGCGTGCTGCTGTCCCCTGAACTCAGGCTGAAGTCCACCCCACTCTTGGCCTGACGCTTCAGTGCTGCTCCCTGTGTCCACTCCGTGTTCACCCTGCCTCTGCGGAGACAAAGCAGCTCCTCTTCCTGAGCGGCCGGCTCTTCCAGAAGATGCCCACTGTACCCACAAAGCTGCCTGAGCCCTGAGGTGCTGCGGCTCTTGTCACTTTACTGGCTCTGAGTGGGTTCACGTAATAATACTCACTCGCTGCACCCTGAGACACTCATCTCCTGGGGTCTTCAGACTTGAGTTGGATCTTTCCCCAGACGGGTCACACTCCATCTTTTCCCAGAATGGCTCTCGTCAAAGCACCCTGTTGTTCTTCTTGCCGTTGTCCTCCATTCACCCATCACCACCAAAGTCCGTCAGAGCCCAGCAACTCTGTCCCTGCCTTCTGAGCTTCCCACTCCCACCTTTGTTTCCAGGCCTTGAGCCCAGCCACTCCTGAGGGCTCCAGATACACAAATCTAGGTTACTACCTGCATCTTGACAGATCAGAGTGAAGTTTTACTAAAATAATCCAGAGCAATGCTAAGGGACAGCCTGGTACTTTTCTCACTGATCCTGGTGGATTCTCATTTGCTTTTCCTAGAGCTAGTTGCAGAGACGAAGTGGGCAGCCCTTCCTGAATAGAGTGTTCTCGGAGCCACCACACTGCACAATTCTTGGGGCGCCATGTATGTTTAGCTGTATGCTAAAGGTGTCCCTCGGAGCTGAGCAGGGCACGGCCTGGCCAGACACGTCTGGGTCATTGTGAGGGGTGTCTCACAAGCTCCCCCAAGGGAAGAGCAGTAACTGTCCAGGCCTATAGACCTCTGCCTGCCTGAGCCAACCGCATCCTTCCTAATAGGAAACCAAGGCATTCTGGGGGCTCCCTGCTCCCTTATAACAAACTCTGGGACAGCTTTGCATCCAAATGCCCATTGCTGCCCTGTCCTATCCCAGGGGGTCAAGTCTTTCCTGGGACTGCACTCACCCTCACCGTGCTGCCAGCTGCCAAGCCGTTTCCTATTTGAAGCCAATTCCTCAATGAAAAGGGTTTATTATGAACTGGTGGAAGTGGGGAGAATGGCAGAGGAAGTAAAGAAAGAAATCTGGGCAGAAAATGCCAGAAAAGGGAGAATGATAAGGAACATAATCTAGCAACCCGCACCCCTACTCTCCTTCCACACATTCATCCACAGTAACGCTGTGTGGGATCACCAACATGAGTCCCACTTTACAGATGAGAAAACTGAGGGCACAGGGGTTAAGTCACTTGCCAAGGACACACAGAAGAAGCGGCAGCCCCAGGCTGGGCAGGGAGGGTGGGAGTCCAGAGAAAGGTGGAGGCGGTGGTGGGTCTGGACTGAGCAGAGGCTCCCTGAGACTGCGCCCCCTCCTCTCCCCTCAGCTGAGCAGCTTACCGTGGTGGGCAAGATTTCCTTCAACCCCAAGGACGTGCTGGGCCGTGGGGCAGGTGGGACGTTCGTTTTCCGGTGAGTAGGTAACCAGAAGCTGGGCTGGACATGTGGCTCTCACGACACTTTGGGCCATTGTCCTTCGGGGGGCCGGTCTTTCAAAGGCTCCCCGAGGCGGGTACGGGAAAGAACCTTTTCCTTTGTCTTCTCTCTCTGAATCCCCTCCAGGGGCCAGCTGGAGGGGCGGGCAGTGGCTGTGAAGCGGCTGCTCCGGGAATGCTTTGGCCTGGTCCGGAGGGAGGTCCAGCTGCTGCAGGAATCGGACAGGCACCCCAATGTGCTCCGCTACTTTTGTACCGAGCGGGGACCCCAGTTCCACTACATTGCCCTGGAGCTCTGCCAGGCCTCCTTGCAGGAGGTGAGCCAGAACTCAGAGAGGCGATGGGGTGGTGGCAGGGGTCCCAAGTTGCATAGTGACGCTCTGTCCCCCTCTTCAGTACGTGGAAAACCCAGAGCTGGAGCGCTGGGGCCTGACGCCCTCGATGGCCCTGCAGCAGCTAATGTCTGGCCTGGCACACCTCCATTCCCTACACATAGGTAGGCCCCGCCCCTGCCCTCCCCTCAGGCCCTGCCCTGCAGCCCTGGCCTCGCCTTCCCCACAGCCCTGCTCAGCCCTGCTCTGCTCTGCTCTTAGTGCACCGGGACCTGAAGCCAGCCAACGTCCTCATCGCCGGGCCCGACGGCCCTGATGGCAGAGGCAGGGTGGTGCTCTCAGACTTCGGCCTCTGCAAGAAGCTTACTGCTGGCCGCTGCAGCTTCAGCCTCCGCTCGGGCATCCCCGGCACAGAAGGCTGGATGGCGCCCGAGCTCCTACAGCTCCTGCCCTCTGACAGTCCTGTGAGTCCTTCCCTGGCCCCATGCCTCTCCCGCTGTGGCCAAGCCTGTTTCTTCATCTGTCAAGTGGCATAGTTCATTTCTTCTTACCTAGAGCAGTGGCAGAGATCCAGGGACCATTTCACTGGCCAGGGGGCATCAGGCACTGCCTAGAGACACTCTTGGTTGTCACACCTGGCAGGGGAATCGGGGCATTTGGTGGGTAGCGGCCTGGGATGCTGCTAATCATCCTACAACACAGGACAGTGCCCCATATTATGTTGTAGGGGGGCACTGCGTTGGAGCATCTGGCCCCAAATGTCAATAGTACCAGGGTTAAGAAATCCTGAGCTAGAAAAGGGTTTTCAATCTGCACTGTGCTACAGAATCACTGGTGATCTTAACAGAGTCAGAGAAGCCCAGGTCCCACATCCAGTGATTCTGACCAGACTAGCCCAGAGCAGGAGCCCAGGTGATTCTGATAGGTAGCCAGGGAGAACCACTGGCGTCCAGGGTTTGGGGGAACACTGGAGGAGCGAATATAGTTGAAGCCCAGAGCAGTGTCCGACCCCCAGAGACCCCAGGATTATGAATTTCTGAATTGTCGGTATGTGGGTGAAAGATGAAGTCATGCGCACAGATGAGTGCGCAGGAAAGGTCAGTCACATGGCAAAGCCACGCCCAAATCAAGAGAAAGCAGGGAGTGGCCACCCGGAGACCCAGGGACTAAAGGATCTGATGTTAGGAGCTTGTACAGATTTTAATTAGTGGCCAGTATTTTAACTTTTGGGAAATTCCACATTATAATCTTGATTTCTGGATCCTTTTGGAAAATCAAAGTTCTGCACCAGGGAGAGTGCCCTGGAGATCATAAGGTCTCACCACCGCTTCATTCCCTCACACCCAGCCAGCCTTGCTCACTCACTTCTGTTACCTGCTAGGCCTGGAGGGATGCAGCTTGCACACATGCACTAGCAGCTCGGGAGGGCCAAGATTTTGGATGAAAACCACAGGCCCTTTTCAGTGGTGCAGAGGGCAGGAGGTCTCAGGTCCAAGAGATGGCGCTCAGGAAACACCCTTGAGTTCTAGTCTGAACCAGAGCCTTGGCTACTCTAACAGCCCACGGGAGAATTGAGCCCGGCAGGCTTCCCGAAAGCAGCGACTGCCTCCTTATGTTGGTCTCTCTGGCCCCCAGACAAGCGCAGTGGACATCTTCTCTGCAGGCTGTGTGTTCTACTACGTGCTTTCCGGTGGCAGCCACCCATTTGGAGAGAGTCTTTATCGCCAGGCAAACATCCTTGCAGGAACTCCCAGCCTGACTCACCTGGAGGAAGAGGCCCATGGTGAGGGGGGACGGGGCCTGGGAGAGAAGGGAGGAAGCAGGGCATGGGGCTGGGCGGGCCTGAAGCCATCCCCCTCTCCCTCTTTGGCCCTACAGACAAGGTGGTTGCCAGGAACCTGGTGGAGGCCATGCTGAGCCCCCTGCCCCAGGCCCGCCCCTCGGCTCACCAGGTGCTAGCCCACCCCTTCTTCTGGAGCAGAGCCAAGCAGCTCCAGTTCTTCCAGGTCAGAGGGAAATCTTGGGGATGGCCCCAGCTAAGCCCCAAGTTTGGGTGCTGAGTGATAAAGAGGAATCCAGAGTGGCGGGGAAAAGAGACTTGTCTGCCTATTCCAGAAAGCCCAGCTCCTTCTCTGAACCAAGCTCGGGCCTAGGCACCTAGATGTTGCCATGCTGGCCCTCCACGGTCTGCTGACGACCAGACTTCTAAGCCCCAGCCTCCACCCCTGACTCCCCTACCCCCCAGGTGACACACGTCCCATGCCATTCCACCCTAATTGTCACTCATGCTACCCATGGGTGCCCAGATAGCCCATCCTGCTTGTGTGACCTTGAGCAAGGGACTTGGTGCCTCTGAGCCCGTTTGCTCATCTGTAAAATGGGGACAACAGTACCTACCTCACAGGTTGATGACCTGGCAGGTAACGTGGAGACGCGGCACCGGGAAGCTGTATTCGAGGGGCAACAATCCTTACCCTAAACCAAGAAGCTTTTGCCGTTTTGCTCCCCCAAGCCATAGGGCACTCCTGGGCCTTGTGGCCTCTGAAATGGGTCACGAGGCTCAAGAGCTCTGTGGGGTCCTAGGACGTCAGCGACTGGCTGGAGAAGGAGTCTGAGCAAGGGCCCCTGGTGGCGGCGCTGGAGGCGGGGGGCTCCGCGGTGGTCCGGGGCGACTGGCACAAACACATCTCTGTGCCGCTGCAGACAGGTAGAGGCTGGCCTCGGGGTGGGGCTGCCAGACGGAGGGGAATCCGGCGGGGGCAGCCTTGCCAGGGTTTCTTGCCCACAGATCTGAGACGGTTCCGGACGTATAAGGGGACGTCAGTGCGAGACCTGCTCCGGGCTCTGAGGAACAAGGTGTGCTCTGGGGTTTGAGCGGGGCCTGGGCCACAGAGCAGCCCGGTCACGGCTGAGCGCGGCCCTCTCTCCCTTCCTCCAGAAGCACCACTACAGGGAGCTCCCGACGGAGGTCAGGCAGGCGCTCGGCCACGTCCCCGACAGCTTTGTCCAGTACTTCACAGCCCGCTTCCCACGGCTGCTGCTCCACACGTACGGCGCTATGAGGAGCTGTGCCTCCGAGAGCCTCTTCCTGCCCTATTACCCGCCGGCCTTGAGGGCCAAGGAGCCATGCTCAGCAGGGAGCTGAGGCCACCAGACCAGGAGTGGGGCCGTGGCTGAGGCTAGCCTTGGTGGCAAAAAAGACTGGCAGAATCTTGGCAGCCTGGAGCTTCTGGAGCAAAGACGCGTCCAGAGCCCAGAAGCCAGGAACCCTCAGGGACTACAGAAGAAATAGAAGATTCACATGTGTTTAATGTATATAAAGGCAAGGAAAGGATAGTCCTGGATTCAAGAGCAGTATTCTGTACAATGCATATGGTGGGGCTGAGGGGCAAGGGGAAGAGGCTGTAGAACCCGCACCCAAACATGTACAAAAATAACTTACACGGCAACCCCTACCAGCAAGGATGATGGAGCTCTCCCCAGCCCCCAGGGCTGGGGGGCAAATTCTAGAAAATGGCACGAGGGGAGCTAACCAGTGCAGGCCAAGGTGCTGTGGGGGTGAGAAAGGGCACCAGTCCCGAGGGGAGGAAGGCCTACGAGGAGGCCTTGAGACGATTGGCGGCCGAGCGGGAGCTCAGCAGCTTGTCCACCATGGTGCGGGCGTAGCGGAGCCGGCTGGCCAACTCCTTGGAGCAGCCATACTCCTCTAGCAGGCTCAAGCGGTATGTGCGGAAGTCCCGCCTCTCATCGATGTAGGTCACGGCTGCCATCAGCGGGCACAGGATGAGTTTGGTATGGTCCTAGGAGGGAAGAGAGGCAGACACAGAGTTACCAGCGGCCTGAAGGTCCCAGCTGCTAGTGCAGGGTGAGAAGTAGAGGGGAGACATTCTGATAAGGGGTTTCCGCCCAACCTCACACTCTTCCTACTTACTGCCTGATGCCAAGCATGGGTCCCACGTCTTCCACTCCCCACCCTACTCTAGGGGCCTGCATATGGGTACAGGTACCCCACCCTGATGGTCCCCACCCCGCGTCACCTGGAAGAAGTTGATCTGCACACAGCCATTGCTGAGGTGCAGGATGATGGCGCTGCGAGTGCGAAACCAGGTGCGCAGGTAGGGTAGCCGGGCGAGCTCATCGCCTTCCCGGGGCGTGATGTTGGCGCCTGCCTTCAGCAAGTGTTCGCTCATGTAGTTCCGGAAATACTTCAGGAGGGTGATCTGGTTGGAAAGGAGGGAGGGAAGCCAGAGTTAGAGCCTAACCGCCCCGCACGTGCCTCCCTCTTGGCAACACCAGGCCGTGGCCACCAGCCGTTGCTCACCTTCTTCATCAGAGAGTTGGGATGGGAGCTCACAGTGAGGTAGGACTCGGTGCCATCGCGCTCTATGTACTGCAGGCTGTCGCCGTCATTGTAGAGGATCAGGCGCGTTGAGTCATTGAAGAGCACCCCCACGCTGTTGTCACACAGCTGGTACCCTGGTAGGTGGAGGGAGACCTCAGGAAGGGGGAGAAGAAAGCAGGGGGGGCACTAGGAGCTGGAAGTGAGAAGCCTGGGATGGAGACAGGAGATTGTTGACAGCAAAGAACCAAGGAGCCAAAAACGCAAGAGCCTGGACTAGCTCAAAGGTTCACTTGGCTGCACCTGAGCCACCGCCCATTCTGGAAGCAACCTACCGAGGCCATACTTGTCTGAATAGTCCACCCACTTGCTGACCCAGAAGATGGGGATGCAGGCAGGATCCTCAGCCTCCTCTGCGACAGAAACAGACAGATGGTTGGTCAGCACCAGTGTCTTCCCCTCCAGTCCACTCAGGTGGCCGCCGATGCCAGGGAGGATTGCTGAGCACCCCTCCCAGGCTCTGGCAAGAGTCCTGGGGCCCCAGAGAAGAGCCAAGCAGGGCCTGTGCCACCACCAAGCCCTGGCAAGCAGCAGGACAGATAAGTTCCAGTTCCATTCATTCATTCAGTCCATCCATGCATCAAAGGCCCACGCGGGGCCAGGCACTGTCACAGGTGCAGTAAGCAGTGGCATAAAACCGAGCCTTCGTGGAACTTACACTCTCGTTATGGGCACAGAGACTGATCAACATAAATATGGAAAAAATAAATGTTATTTCTATCATAGTGAGAGTCAGTGGCCAAAGGATTATCTAATTTTTTGGTTCTGAGTGATGAAGAAATTATCAGAATATATACAATTCCAAATATATCAGAATGTTATGTTCAGGGGTGCCTGATTGGCTCAGTCCGTTAAGTGTCTGACTTCAACTCAGGTCATGATCTCAGGTTCATGAGATCAAGCCCCATGTAGGGCTCAGTGGGGAGCCTGCTTCGCCCTCTCCCTCTCCCCCCGCTTGTGCTCTCTCTCTCTCTCAAATAAATAAAATCTAAAAAAAAATGTTGTGCTCAGTGCATGTGATAATCCCTTATTTAAATACAGGGGGTAAGAAGTGCTAGGAGTGGGGGGCCAGGGAAATGCTCATGGAGGGGACACTGGGGCAGACATTTGAAGGAGGTGAGTGTGAGCCCTGTACATATCTGGAGATAGTACATTCCAGAAGAAGGGAACAGTATGAGCAAGAGCCCTGAGGCTCTTGAAGACTAAGCTGGAATCCCCCAAACAGTAAAAGAGCATGTGCAGATGTATAAGGTAGCACACGGAGGTGCTGGAAGATGGGGCACTTGTGGAGGCACAACACATGAATCAGAAAAAGATAGGCGGGGCCGTGAGAGGCAGGCTAACCCATTTGGATTTTAGTCTACGGAAAACCAGGGAACTAATGATATTATGGAGATGGGGCCTGAACAAGCCCCGGACACTCTGCATCCGAGACTTCCCCGCCCTTTCCCGGTGTGCAGGCAACCCCATCCCCAGGCCCCTCCCGTGCCCACCTTGCCTCACCAGCCCCCGCTCCGAGGGCTTGGACGCATTGACGCTGTGTAGCTGCTGCAGCATGTCGCCCAGGTGGCAGTCAACCGCCTCATTGGTCTCCCGGACCACTGGCTCCTCTTTTTCCCGGGGCCGCTCAGGCATCGGGTTCTCCGTGCCTGGGAAGATGACGACACACAGTCATTAGCTGGGCACAAAGGCAGCATGCTGGGAGGGGAACGGGACCCTATGCCACAGACAATACTCCCCCCAGAGAAAAATTATTTTAGCTGCCATTGCTTTGGATAAACTGAGTCAGTGGGGGGTTATAGAGCGGCAGCTGCCCCACTCATGTGACAGGAGCATGATACTCATACCTCTAGGGCCAAGCCAAACCCTTAAGGAAGGTTTCATGGCCACACACATCAAAGAGCTTCACACACTCTGACCTTTGCCCCAATCCCGGGCCCTCCAGGACACCACCAGTCACTCCGGGAGACAGCGCGAGGGCACCACCAGCTCGGAGCTGCCCAGCCAAAAATTAAAATCCAGAAAAACAGATGGGCTCAGTAAATTGTATAGAGCTCATCAACAAAATGGATTAAGCAGGCATTTGTTGAAAACATGAGATTTTTTTTCCACCACCAAGTTTTAAATAGATGTCCAAAGAGTCTGAAAAGATACACTTTGAGATTTTCTCATTGGTTATATTTGAGTTAGAAAAGCCCAGATGATTTTTTTATTGTCTTTATGCTCTCATGTTTCTTTCCCCACCAACACATGCTAGTTCTCCTTGTAGAATATGAAATGTCTTATAATATTTTTAAGATCGGAGTTTTCAATTAAAAAAACCTATGCTGTGGTAAGAACTGAAATAATATGTGAAATAATAAGATATTTGGGAATTACTTTAAAAACTCTAGCAAAGGAGGGCGCCTGGGTGGCTCAGTTGGTTGAGCAGCTGCCATCGGCTCAGGTCATGATCCCGGAGTCCCAAGATCGAGTCCCACATCGGGCTCCCAGCTCCATGGGAAGTCCGCTTCTCACTCTGACCTTCTCCCTTCTCATGCTCTCTCTCACTCTCTCTCTTTCCTAATAAATAAATAAAATCTTAAAAAAAAAAAAAACTCTAGCAAAGGGGGCGCCTGGGTGGCTCAGCGGGTAAGCCTCTGCCTTCGGCTCAGGTCATGATCTCAGGGTCCTGGGATCAATCCCCACATCGGGCTCTCTGCTCAGTGGGGAGCCTGCTTCTCTCTCTGCCAAATAAATAAACAAAATCTTAAAAAAAAACCCACAAAAACTCTAGCAAAGGGGTGCCTAGGTGACTCAGTTGGTTAATCATCTGCCCTCAACTCAGGTCATGTTCCCGGGGTCCTGGGATCATGCCCTATGTTGGGCTCCTTGCTCAGTGGAGAATCTGCTTCTCCTTCTCCCTCTGCCCCTCCCCCTGTTCTTGCTCTCAAATAAATAAATAAATAAATAAATAAAATCTTAAAAAAAAAGAAACAAACAAAACTAGCAAGGGGGCGCCTGTGTGGCTCAGTTGGTTGGGCAACTGACTCTTGATTTTGGCTCAGGTCAGGACTTGAGGTAGTGAGATCAAGTCTCACTGAGTGGGGCTCTCCACTCAGAGGGGCATCTTGCTTGGGATTCTCTCTCTCTCTGCCCAACCCCCTCACTTGCAGGCTGTCTCTCTCTAAAATAAATAATCTTAAAAAAAAAAAAAAAAAAAGACAAAAAACAAAAACAAAAACAAAACCCAAGTCTATCAGGGGACCTGGGTAGCTCAATCAGTTAAGCTTCTGCCTCTTGATTTTGGATCAGGTCATGATCTCAGGGTCATGAGATCGAGCCCCATGTCAGGTTCTGCATTGAGCACGGAGCCTGCTTAGGATTCTCTCTCTCCCTCAGCCCACCCCCTCCCCACCCTTGGCATGTGCTTTCTCTCTCTAAAAAAAATAAATAAATAAAAATAAAAACTGTAGCAGAAAATGGGGAGAAGTTTGAAACGGATAAAACCAGATATAGGCAAGTAAATGTTGCAAACTACTGAAAATGGATGAATACATGGAGATTCCTCATATACTTAGTTCTCTCTACTTTTGGGGGAAGTTTGAAAGTTTCCAGCATAAGAAGTTTAAAAAAAAAAAAAGCTTTATGTTCAAAAATTCAAAAAGAAAAATAATCTTTAAAATAACAATATTTTATACATTATAGGTCAAGGAATAAATCCATGAGTACAAGTTGATATAAATAACGGAATAAATACATGAGAGAGAGGCGACAGCTCTTCCTTAGATAAGAATTCCAATAAATTAATTTAGAAGGAGTGGGGAAGAGAGAGGAATTTTCATTACAATAACACATTAGCAACTGCCTTAGTGAGATCCACAGGGATCCAACAAGATCCACCAAGGACGCAAGAGTTTGAGGAGAAACAGGATTGTCTCAAAGTAGCTCCAGCAAGGTATCTGATTAGTTACAAAGGGAAAAATTGGAACTCTGCATCAAACACCACTCTAACTAACAGATCAAGATTAATATTACCAATAAAAAGAAATGGCAAAAATAAACAAAAAAAGGAATCCTTAACAGTAATAATTTTAAAAAAACCCCAAAAACCAAAATAGTATTAGATTACAACAGAAAGAGATGAATTTATATATTAAATTGGTGCTATATCCACACAGAGGAAAAAAAGTATTTCAAATAACCTTTTTAAGAACACTAAATATCCTTAGTGAAATATTCTAAGGACTAATGGAACTTGAACAAGCTAAAACATTATAAAACAAAAAAACAAAAAAACAGGGCGCCTGGGTGGCTCAGTGGGTTAAAGCCTCTGCCTCCGGCTCAGGTCATGATCCCAGGGTCCTGGGATCAAGCCCTGCATCGGGCTCTCTGCTCAGCGGGGAGCCTGCTTCCCCCTCTCTCTGCCTGCCTCTCTGCCTACTTGTGATCTCTCCCTGTGTCAAATAAATAAATAAAATCTTAAAAAAAAAAACAGTAAGAGGAACTAGTTTATGATGTTGAAAAATGCATGCATGTTAGTATAAGGAAATAAGATTGTCAGTTGAAATACGAGAATAAAATCAAAGAAATAAAAATCATAATATTGTATTTGAACTGGACACTCGTAAATTACAAAAAGTAGTAACTCCACAATACACAAAACAATATTGTACCAATGTAAAATTTCCTGAACTTGCTGTGTCATGTGCTATGGTTATGTGAAAGAATCTTTGTTTTTAGGAAAAATACACTGAAGTATTAAGTGGTCAAGGGCAGGATATATACAACTTAACTTTTAAGTGGTTCAGGGAAAAAAGTGAGTGTATATACACACACAAAACTTTATATATATACTAAAGAGAGAAAGATAAAGCAAGTGTAGAAAAATACTAATTGGTGGAGAAAAGGGAGCTTTTGTCTAACTTCCACCTTTTCATAATCTGTTGAATGTGGGTGGCGGTGTGGGGACCCAATGCATTATGCCCTACATATATATTTGAAATTTTTCATTTTTTTTTTCAGTGACCCATCAAAGTGTGATGTTAGGAATTTTTTAAATGCTAAGAGTTTTTTCGGGTGTGGCATTCAGTGTACTCGCCTTTTTCTAGGCAACAGGTCTGATTCAGCCATGGTTGAAGTCTGTCTTTCCCGCTAGGGCCCACCCAGGGGAAGGGCATTTTGGCCTGGGTAGGGTGGGGGCTGTGGATTCAAGGACAGGGGTGGGCACTACTGCACGCCTGGGCTCTGGAGGCCAACCATCCACACAGCTAAAGCTGAGGCTCTCTCGGGGGTCTATTGTTTTACCTTTATTGAGGACTGTGAGAGGCTTCCGGCTGCTGGGGTCCAGACTGCTGGGAGCAATGGAAAACCGGGGTGCGATGGTGAGACAGGTGATGGGGAGTCGGGCGGGGATGTAGCCGGAAGTGAAGAACTCGTCATTGAGCAGTTCGTGAATGGTGGGGCGGGCAGTAGGATCTGTCTGAAGCATCTTCTGGATGAGGGAGGCGGCCACAGGGTTGACGTGCTGCAGTAGAGAGGGAGGGCCGTGAGCGGGACATGAATGGTGGACCCGAGTGCAGTGCTGTCATAAAGGCACTGCAGCCCCTGGCCCACTTACACCAAGTTCAAGGACCATAAACCTGCCAGGTTCCCAGTAAATTGGCTTTACTGACTTGACAAATGTCAACGTAAGCTGTGAGATTGATCACGTCTTCCTTTTGAGACTCAAGATTCACTGGATGTCCCCTGAATTTATTCCAGAGCAACTTAAGTTGCTCACCACTAGGGTAGCACTTGAGAACATAGGCTGCGGGGTCATTAAAACTTGGTTCGGTCCCAGTACTGTCCCTAATAGCAGCTAAGGCAAGTAACCTGACTGGCTCAGGACTTTGTGTCTTCCTCTGGAAAGCAAGGACACAGCACCAAGCCTGGAGTGCTACTAGGATTCGATGGGGGATAACCCAGCACAGGTCAAAGGCGAAGTAACAGCCTAGTATTAGCCGTGCACTTACGATGTGCCAGGACAGTGTCCCAAGCGCTCATGTGTATTAACTTGCTTACCCTTCACGAAAACATCTAAGGGGCAGAGGTCCCTACTACCATCTCTCTTTTGCAGAGGAGGAAATGGAGCACAGGGAGGTTAAGTGCCTTCCCTAAGAATACATAAGTAATGAGTGGTGAAGCCAGAACCCACACCAAAGCACTGGGGTGGTCTCGCACACCCACTCCGAACCCTCCAGGGTCTGTCCATCCAACAGTTAAATGACCCTCTGTGAGAGGTTTCGTCTGTTCTTATGCAGACAGGGCCCTTGACTTCGTAGGATTCAAGGCTACCAAACTGGAAAGCAGCCACGTGTCAGGCTTCTGCAGAAACACGCTATTCCTTTCAATGCACTGACGCCAGTGGTCGTGAAAATGCACACCACTTGGGATTGACAGTGGTTCAGGATTCTGGGAGTGCTTACTGTGTATACAAGGCACCCTGCGAGCTGCTCCCTTTTATAAACAGAAAACTAGAGTTCAAAAGATTCAGGCCACTTGCCCACCGTGATGTGGCTGCTATGTGGCAGAGCCCAGGTAAATCAAGGTCCGTTTGCCGAGGTTAAGCAGCACTTCTGTGTCTGCCTCCTGCTCCCGCCCTATTTTTTTTTTCTTTTTCCACATCTTTTGCGTTATCTACGCAACGTTTGAGAATCTATAAACCTTTTATAACCCTTTAGAAAAAATGTTTCTGTGCACACATGTCAAGCTCTATATGTTTTAGACCCAGATCCACCAAAGCTCTTTGGCTATCCTAGGGGCAGGGGTGACCTAGTTCTGTCCCCAGGATATGGCTGGCCTCAATAAACTGCTTTTGGGGGAACAAAACCCCCCAAAACAAAACATATTTAAATTTTTTAAAAAAAGTGTTTTAGTCACCTTGGGAATACTGTAGTCATTCTTCTTGATCCGGAGGTAGGTCTCTTTGAGGCAAGAGGTCTCAAAAGGTGGTTTGCCCACTAACAATGTATACCTGTAAGCACAAGGGGACTGATTTGGCTCAAGGCTCCCAGCCAAAACCTATCTGCCGGAGAAATCATCTGAGGGCGGGCGGGCATCTGGAAACTGACTTTGGGGTCCCTGAGGATAGTCCTCAAGTCCCCAGGAGCCAGGACATGGGCAGGGCTCAGCCCTTAGAAGAAGATTAAGTGACAGCACCAGGACTCTTAAGGCCAGTATTGACTTTTCAGCTGGAGCTTGCAGGAATCCAGGGCCCTGGAGGCTGCCGGCCAGTACAAAACAGGTCCCAGTGTGTGGGGCACCTGCCCCTATAAAGGCAGCCCCACTTTGATAGCTCTGCACTGAAGGCATGAAGCTTTCATCTGAAAAAGCTCTACTGCAAAGAAGTATGGAAGCCACTGCTACAACTCACTTCTAGCTCTCTGATACCGCGGCCAACAACAATAAAAAAGAGAACACCCCAAAAGGCCCAACCCTCTGCCCACCCACCCCCACCTTAGGAGGCCTTGATCCAGACTTTATTGTGCATGGAAATCACCCAGGGATCTTGTTAAAATCCAGATTCTGAGCCAGTCAGTAGCCTGCATCCTGAGATCCTGCATTTCTAACAAGTTTCTGGGTGATGCTGCTGCTCTGTGGACCATATGTTGAGCAGCAAGGGAGTACAGCAGGTTTGTGGAGGCCCCCCAGCTCCTTCCCCAGTCCCACAGCCCAGGCTGCTGCAGGAATCCCACAGGATACACCAGTGACAAGAAAAGACTCAGAAACCAGGCTTTGTTTTTGGGTAATCTGTTCTGTGGAGCAGCCTCTCCATAAGCAGAAAGGTCCAAAGGATAAAGTCAGCCAGGTGAGATGTCCAAAAGGGCCAGGTGGGTCCGAAGACAACTCCCAACTTACATGATACACCCAATGGACCACACGTCCACCTCGAAACTGTGCCCTTTCTTGCTCAGCACCTCAGGAGCTATGTAATTGGGAGTCCCGCATAAAGTCTTCTTGCGTTCCCCGTCATATTCCACTTTGGTTGCCAGTCCAAAATCCCCTGGGACAGAGGGAGGAAGAGGAGGTAGTCAGTTGCTAGCCTGTCATCTGCCAATACAGAAAGCTGGTACAGGTGTGACTGTTAAGAACCAGGGTCATGGGGCACCTGGGTGGCTCAGTGGGTTAAAGCCTCTGCCTTCGGCTCGCGTCATGGTCTCAGGGTCCTGGGATCGAGCCCCGCATCAGGCTCTTGCTCTGCGGGGAGCCTGCTTCCCCCTCTCCCTCTGCCTGCCTCTCTGCCTACTTGTGATCTCTCTCTTTCTCTGTCAAATAAATAAAATTAAAAAAAAAAAAAAAAAAAAACAACCAGGGTCATTTGATCCCTTTGGCTGCTTGCTACTCCTCGTGGGCAGCAAGGCTTGCCCCCATTCCTCCCACCACGCTGGCCCAGGGCAGCACCCCTTCTTGCCTCTCCCCTTAGAAAGGAGGGCCATGTTTCTAAAAGGGAACTGATGGAAATGGCACTACTCAAATGCCCTCAGGGAGTTTCAATCTTAATTTTTTTTTTAAGATTTTATTTATTAAAGAGAGAGCAAGTGAGAGCGCGAGCACAAGTGGGGGTGGGGGGCAGAGGGAGAAGCAGACTCCCTACGCAGCAGGAAGGCCGATGCGGGGTTCTATCTCAGGACCCTGAGGTTATGACCAGAGCCAAAGGCAGTCGCCTAACAGACTGAGCCACCCAGGTGCCCCTCAAATCTTAATTTTTATGTCAAGCATCCCAATTTACGTCAGTGGAAACAAATTCAAATTCTTTTTAAAAAGTACTCTGTGGGAGCACTAAAAAATGCATCTGCAGAATACAGGCTTGGGGCTCTTGGTTTTAAACTTCAGTACTAAGGAGAGGATTCTAGAGGCCATCAACAGCCCAGACTTCTCTCTTCCTCCCTCCCTTGTCTGCTTCCTATTTCCTCTCCCAGCCTCCTCCTTTCAGCTTCTGGGGTTGTCAAGCACCCTAGCAGGCCCAGCACTCACCTATTTTCACCTCCAGATCCTCATTCAGGAAAAGGTTGCCCAGCTTGAGGTCCCGGTGAATAACCCGGTTTCGGTGCAGGTACTGGCAGCCAAGGACAATCTGCCGAAGGTAGTAGCGGGCTTCCGGCTCGGTCAGCGCTTTCCTCCGCTTGTGCAGCTCCAGGAGAGACTGAGTTGGGGAAGGAGAGGAGTAATGGGGAGCCGGTACCAAGGCACAGGGGGAAGGGCTTGTCATTAAAGCGGCCCAGGACGCCCCCCACTCTCCAGGACAGCTACGAGCTGTTCTCTCCCCTAAGACTGGCCACTACCATTCATAGCAACCCCTTCTCCCACTAGCTCCCTCCCAAGCCTCCTACCTGGAATGCCTCGCTCAGCCCCACTCCCGGAAGCTCCGAGTCCACAGTACCCCTTCCCCGGCCTTTGCACAGCAGGAGATTCCTCTCCAGCCGCCTCTCCTTCCGGAAGCTCCGAAGTCTGGCTCCAACCACCCTCTCCCCGACTCAACCCCAATCCGGAAGCTCCCGACCCGCAGCCCTCCTTCCCCCGGACTCCTCCCTTAGCAACTCCGGAAGCCCTTGCGTCCAGTACCAGGATTCTCCTCCTACTCGCGCCTCCCCCGCTCGGCTCAACACCTAGGGTCCAGGAGCCTCCTTTCCCACCAGCAACAGTACTGGGGCACCATTTAACCGGAACCCCCTGCCCTAGCAGCTCCAAGTGCCAAGCACCCTCTCCCCTCTCCTCGAGACCTTTACAACCCCTAGCTCGAGGTTCCCAGCACCTCCTCTCTAGCAGCTCCGAGCCCCCGGAGCCCCAACCCTGGCCTCCAGGCAGCGATACTCACCCTTCGGCGGCAGAGCTCCAATACCACGAATACGAAGTCGTTGTCCTCGAAAAAGCCGTGGAAGCCTACTATGTGCTGGTGGGCGAGGCTTCGGTGAATGGATATCTCCATGGACATCTTCTCCTTCTGGTGCGGCTTGAGCAGCAGAGACTTAGGCACGATCTTGCCCGCGAACACCTCCTTAGTGTCGGCGTCCGAGATCTCGAAGCACTTAGCAAAGCCTCCCTTCCCCAGAAAGCGTCCCCGCAGGTAGCGCCGCCGGCTGCGCGGGTCCACTAGGACCTCCGGGATCTCTTTCGCCGGCGGAGCAGCCGCCGAGGCTCCGGGAGCTGCACCTCCGGGGCCCCCGGCTTTCCCTGGGTCGGCTGGTGCCCGTGCCAGCTTCCCTGCAGTTGCTGCCGCACTCATGTTCCCGCAGTTGCTCCGCAGACCTAGCAGGGTCTGGGCAGAGGCTTGGCACCGCTTCGCTCCTCCTCGAATTCAAACGCGGCGCCGGGAACGTTACAAGAGCCTGCGCGCCACTGATTGGCCGCGGGGATTTAAAATCCAAACCCGCCCGCCGCGCGGCACGATGGGAGCGCTCTGCACCGCGGCCTCCTTTAAACCCATACCCAGCCCGGGTGGGGGGGGTAAGAGAAGCTTGATTGACAGGGACTCGCGCACAGCAGACACGTGGGATGCCTCGGAAACCGTACCCGGCGTGGGAATGCGGAGACCTGGCCCGAGGAGAGCGCGGAGTTCAGGGTTTCTCCCTTTCTCAGAGGCCGGGAAAGTTCCTGCAGTTCCCCTGTACCTCCTCCGGGAAGTTTTCCCTAATACCTTCCTCCACCCCCACCCGCCTTCTAGACTATAAACTCTGCGGCCGCCTCCGAGACAGATGAGCAGTCCTCAGCTCTCTTCCGAGACACCCCAATAAGCTAAAACCTAAGTAAAAACACGGAGCTTGCCAGGCAGATGCACTTTCGTGGCAAGGTCCCTACCTTCAGAATAACAGCTGCTCCTAAACCCCTCCAGAATATAAGGCAACTCCACTCAAGCATATATGGTTCAGGGACCACCCGCATTACCATCACCTGGGAACTTGTTAGAAAGAAAATTTCAGGCCTTATCCCAGACCTCCTGACTCAGGAAACTGCCTTTCAATGTGACTGCCAGGTGATTCACACACATACTGATGTTTGAGAAGCACAGTACCAGGGCCCCCCCACGATGCAAGAAAGTTGTCTGGCTTGCTCACTGCTGTATTTCCCAGGGCCTAATATAGCGGACCCTCAAGTCTCTGGTGAGAGGAAGGATGGCTGGTTGGCAGAATGCCCAGCAGACTGGTAGGCCAAGGCCATACACCTTGCAGGGGTGTGTTTTGTTTGGCCTCCCACTTTTGAAAATCTGGATTCATTTACAACACTTAAAAATCAAGAGAGCTCACATACAACTTCAGATTTGTGTTTTTTCCTAACAAACAAAAACTAGAAGGTCCCACAACTCTATGCCTACATATTTTCCCAGTTTGTGATAGTGCCCACCTTTTTCCCTCTCTGCCCATTTACCTGACTTCCCAAAGTACTTGAGTGGCAAAACTAGAACAGCAAAATGCCCAAGTTAGAAGCCCTTTTTCTGTACACCCTTGTACCCTATGATGTCTCAGATAGAGCCCAGCAAGTATCAACTATATTCTAAGTATCTCTTTACCTGCCTCCCAAAAAACTGAGAGGTGATGACGACATCTTTCCTAGCCCATGTCCCAAGCTCCCAGAGCAATGCCTAGTAAGAAGGAGTAACTGAAATGTTCGCTGAATAAAAGGAAGTTTTTTAAAAAAAGTTAAAGTTGTGGGGCGCCTGTGTGGCTCAGTGGGTTAAAGCCTCTGCCTTCGGCTCAGGTCATGATCTCAGGGTCCTGGGATCGAGCCCCGCATCGGGCTCTCTGCTCAACGGGGAGCCTGCTTCCTCCTCTCTCTGCCTGACTCTCTGCCTACTTGTGATCTCTCTGTCAAATAAGTAAATAAATAACCTTTAAAAAAATAAAAAATAAAAAGTTAAAGTTGTTATTATTTTTATCCTTGTGGTGTGTAATCTTCTATCTTTTTATTCAAGTTTTATGTACAGAAAAAGTTTACATAACTGTACACCCCAGTGAATTTTCACAACTTGAACCCACCCTACATAAATAACACCCAAATTGAGGAAGAGAACACTACCAACACCCCAGAAGTCCCCCTTGTGCCCTGTCTTGGGAGTCCCCAAAACTACCCATTTTGATGACATTTTCGGAGACTCACAGGACTCAGCATAGAGTCTTACTGTCAGCAGGCTATAATTTATTACAGCGAAAGGCTACCAGGCAAAACCAGCAAAGGGAAAAGGTACATAGAACAAAGCGCAGAGGAAACCAGGCGCAAACTTCCCAGAGCCCTCTCCCAGTGGAGTCACACAAGACACACTTAATTTCTCCAGCAGTGAGTTACGATAACAAGTGTGAAATGTTATTTGCCGGGGAAGCTCCTTAGAGACTCAGTATCCAGGGCTTTTACTGGGGGCTGGTCAAGTAGGCACCCTCTGTTTAGCACGTAACAAAATTCTGGATTCCTGGAAGGAAAGCAGGTACTCGGCATAAACCATATTGTTTGCACAGTTCAGGCACAGTGAGCCACTCATCATTTAGGGAATACTGAGAACCCTCTCGACATTCAATTAGCCAGATGTCAGCTAAGGGTCAGCCTTGCAGACAAGGAGAGCAGTCTTAGGCCTACTCTGTTAACTCTCTTCTGTACCGGCCCCCACCTTGACCGTTGGCCCAGGCTTCTATACAGCAAATTTATTATCAGTAGGACCCCATGCAAAAGGAGGAGACCAACCTGCAGTGTACTGATCTCGGTTATGCTCCTTAGGTGTCCTGCATTTCCAGTTAAAATAAATCCCACTAACCATAAAAGTATATTTTAGATATGGTATATGTCAACTATACCTCAAATTAAAAAACAACAGCCTATCTTAGAAAGCCAAGTGGTTTCTTCACTAAACTTCTGTATGATTCATTTCTACCTGGCCTGAGGTACCAATTCAGGTCCAGCATGGCTGTGGCCAGTAAGTTCAAGCTGATCTGAAGCCTTCCAGGGCTGAGGCAGTGTGGCAAGAGTGCACAAAGACAGAAGTACAACCCCAGAGGGTACGTGGAAACAAGGTTGCAATGGTAGGGCACCTCCAGCAAGACATATGTTAAGCAGTAGAGGTTCACAGGGCCCCCACGTAAGCCTCCTGCCACGTGGCCTCCTGCCCTGGAGCTTCCAGTCCAATCTGAAAGATCCAACCAGCCCTCGGTTCCGCTGGTCCATGACACAAGTTTATGCATCTCGTGAGTGTGCGTTCCTGTTTGGGAAGTGCAGGAGCCAGGCCCCTCAGTCAGCAAGGCCAGTTGTGAGCACAGGCTCAGCGGGTTGAACTCAAAGCACTCCAGTGCCTGGAAGGGCAGCTCTGGAGTTTGCTGTCAGGAAGAGCAGAAAGCTTCCAGATAGAGTTCTGAAGAACCAAGATTGTAAATGCCACCCCCTACTTGCCCAAGGCTCCTCAGGTGCCAGAACTTTGTCCACTGTTACAAAATCTGCAGTCCAGACGTTCAGCAACCCAACAACGTTCTTTCAATGACCTCTTCTTCTCCTCTAGGCCCTTTATCTGCAAGGGTTGTATGCAGGAGGCACAAATACATTTTGGCAGATAAACATTTTTATCTCACTTAGCCAGAAAGACAAATTCAGGAATTGGTCAGGATGTGGGTTGAACTATATCCCTAACCAACTCCCCCCCACCAATTCCTAGGCTGAGGCCCTCATCCCCAGTACCTCAGAATGTGACTATAGTGGAAGACAGGGCTTTCAAAGAGGTGATTCAATTAAAATGGACTCATTAGGGTGGGCCTTCATCTGATCTGGCATCCTTTTAAGAGAAGATTAGGACACAACACCGAGAGGACACACGAGAAGGTGGCCATTTGCAAGCCAAGGAGAGAGGACTCAAGAGAAATCAAACCTGCCGACACTTTGGTCTTGGACTTACGGTCTCTGGAACTGCGAGAACACACATTTCTATTATTTAAGTCACCCAGTCTATAGCATTTTTGTGATGGCAGCCCTAGACGACTAATGAAGATGAAAGTCTGAATTCTCAAAAAATTTCAAAATGAGTTCACAGAACCTCCTACTGCTTTTATCTAGTGAACGGCCTCAATCAATCCCTCTCTGGAGACAGCTCTATTCAGATAATGAACCTACCTTACCAAGTATGGATGGGGCGGGGGGTGGAGTGGTGGAGTAAGGAAGTAGAATCAGGATAGCAGCCCACTGTGGTGAGTTGCATCTAATCTAGAAAGCCAAACACAGGTCAGCAGCAGTGAGACATCTCTGTCAAGAAGGCCCAGAGTCTGATCTGTCAACAGCAGGTGGAGGGGTCACAGTCCCCGTGATGTGCCATTCCCCAATGTGCAGCTGTTGGCAGGGATCACAAATTAGGATGCGGGTAGCCTCCACATTAGCGAAGAAGAGCTGACCAGCAGCTTGATCTTTGATGGTCAGAACAAGCCCTCTTCTGTGGGCATGCGTGTGTGGCCTGATGGTCCAGCCAGCATCCATGATGGAGGTTTTCATCCTTTAGAGTTCCACAGAAGGGGTCCTAAATCCCAATGGTCGCAGGGTCTGAGTCCTATTCATGGAGCCTGTGTCTGTTTCCAGGTCAGCACAGCTCCTGCTGGACTAAAACAGCTCCCAGCAGCCTGTAACAGTTTTCAGCTTTGTCACGTCCAGACAAGAAGAATCAGGGAATCTGGGATTCCAAGAGAGTAGGCTGTTTCTCTCTGGTTTGTTGCAGAAAGACATGCTGCAGTACCTGACAGCCATGGTCCAGGTCCAAGGGATGAGCAAGGCTTCCATTTCCTGCTGTCAGTCTGAGTCCGAACGGACCTGCTCAAAACCACACGCATCAGACTGGCCAGTCATCAGCCTCCGTGCGTCAGACATTTGATTTCCACGAGGGCTCACAGGCAATTTAACTGCTTTTTCCAATTCCAAATGTGCATTGCCATCCAGAAATTGCCTATCTTTTCATGTCTCCCCTTCCAGAAGTTCCAACAGATACAAATCATAGCAAAAGTCATCAGTCCTGAAGACTTGTTCTGGTTCCAATACTCAAAGAATTTAAACTCCAACACACCCACTGGTAGCAAAAAGGAGGAAGCTGTATCCCACCAACACCTTCTTGATTTAAATTTTTTTGCATCTCTCTTTGATTGGGATGATCCCTCTAGCATTTCTGAAGTTTCAACTATATAATATTTTAAATCAATTTTACCATATTTCCAGATACAGAAGCCACAAAATACAAAGTCGTTTTTTAAAACTTCCCTTTTTTTTTTCTCATTGCAAATTTACTCAAACCCCAAGCAAATTCAGCATTGACAGAATTATAACCACAGGCCTGAAGTGCTAACTCTCTTTTGCAGAGGCAGAAACAATGCCCCTTATCTTATGGGATCAAAGGCCACTTAACACCCACTGCACGTATATTTTCTTTATTCCATTTAGGAACATTTTTAAAGAAATGATAAAGCATTGAAGAAACTTTAATTCCCTTCCAATCTTTAACAACTGTTTTCATATACCTTTCTAGTCCTTGTCAACATGGACTTTTGATCAGTACAGCTGCAATTATGCCACATTAATACCCTCTATCTGCAGAGTGTCCCTAAACCCTTACTGAGCCCTTACTAGATGCCAGGCATGGGGCTAAGAGCCTTACAGAGATATCTCCCTGAATTCTCACAAAGACCTTATTCCCATTTTGAAGATGAGGATACGAGCACTTCCGGATTAGGCTATTGCCCCAGGTCTTACAGGCAGGAGGTAGCAGAGCTAGAATTGCAACCCAACTCTGCCGACTCCAAGTACCCCTCCTGCTGCCTCTGGGGGCCTTGTCCGTCTGGCTAGCCACCAATCCCAGACCCATGCGTTCACTCGCTCCCTCCTTCCCTACCAAAAAGCAATAGGACGTATGTCTTAAACTCATGGACTAGAGAACCCCGGGTTCAAACACCAGTTCCTCCCCTTACTAGCTGTGTGACCTTGGACAAATTACTTAACCTCTCTGTGCCTCTACTTCCACATCTATAAAATGGAGATAATCATAGTGTCCATCTCTCATAGGATTCTATGTGGGACGTGCCTATCTCTGAAGCTTCTTGTGAAAAGCTTCTGTGAGGACACTACTTCAAACACACCAGGCACATGGTCATGCCCACTGTTGTGATTCCTGAAATAAAGAGAAACTGTGGCTATTCTCAGGCAGCTAAGGGTCTCCAAGAGGCCTTGCAGTTCCGGAGTCTCGGACATCCTTATTCTCTCCTTCCTCTGGCCCTACTACTTCAGCTGGCTCTCCTGTTCCCAAGCAAAGTCAGAACGCATGCTCAACAGACACCAAACGTTAGCTGAATACGGCTGAAAAGAGGTGTGTTGTAGGACCAAGAAAGACCAGGGCTAAATGTCCAGACCCAAGCTCTGAAAGCCGGAGAGGGTGTGGACTCCATTCCTGTGTCTCTTCTCTTGGATGATTTTCACAGGCCCGAACCCTCTGTGTGATGGCCAACGGCCCCGGAGATACAGAACACGCCATCTCCTCTCCTTGGGGAAGCAGGGATGTCCTGTGCGAACTCTTCTCACTTCAGAGTCTGGGTCAGAGTGTGTCATGAAAAGTAGGTTTGGCCAGCCCACCAGCAAAAACTTCAGGGAAACAAAGGATTAACTTATTGGGCAGCAAGGCAATAACTTATTGGGCACAAGGCTCCTCAGAGCCAAATGCTTTGGAGGCCCAGGATATTGGGGGAACTACATAAAACATGGACTTTGCAGCCAGTTAAGACTTGGCTTTGATTCTAGCTCGGTCATTAATTAGCTGTGTGACACTGGGAAAATTTGCTTAACTTCTCTGAAGATCAGTTTCCTCCTCTGTATAATGAGTTGTAAAGATCCCCATACTTTTGACAGTTGGGAGGATTAAATGTTTTCTAATAAGTGCCGGGCAATGAAGGGTGATCTCTTCTTTGTGGTGGATTGATTATAACTGAACAGATGTTCTTAATTTTATTCTAAATTTAAAAATATGTAAGAATGTTGTCCTTTATACTATGAGGGATTTCACTCAAGTTTGTTTTCACTTTCAAATAATAGTTGTTAAACCCACCAGTCATTGAGCGCTTACCTTGAACCAGGAATCCTGCTTTACACATATGAATGCATTTAAGCCCTCATAACAACCCCTATGAATGTTCCCTATTTTATGGATGAGAAATCCGAGGTTCCATAAGAGGAGATAACCTGCCCAAAGTCACAAGTAAATAGCAGGGCCGGGATTGGAGCTGCCTGCCTCCAGTGCCCACACTCTTCACCACTAAGACCCAAAAAAAAGGCCCCCAGGCTCCCATCGGAGAACTCTGTTTCCTTGGCTGACAACTATTTTGAAATACCCAAGCCATAACACATTGTCTCAACACTGCCAATTTCATTACAGGGGCCTCACAGCTCCATAGAAGCTACCCCCAGGGGACCAGCCAACTAGCTCTGATCACCCAAGGCAACCAACCCGGTCCATTAATGCCATTTGTCCTGAGGAATGGCTGAGGGCAAGTCAGAACATGTCTGGGGCTCCATGTTCTAAACCCCTATGGGCTCTCATGGGCCAGATCAATACACCAAGAAAGGCCACCCTAGCCACCAAGATCCCTTCTTTATAGCTGAGAAACTTCCAAGGATGTATTAAATAGAAGCAATGTTTGCCTGAGTCACTTCAAGTCTGTCAGCAGCCACATGGGTCAGAGTGACTAAGAGGGAAACTGCGGCCTCAAGCTCTTGAGTGAAATGGCCCATGCCAAAGTGACTAATTCAGAAGCCACTGCAGATCCCAACTGACCGCGGGAGCCCTGTGCAACATGCAATAGGTCAGTCAACAGGAGGCACACGAGTCAGTCATTCAACCTTGTCCCCTACACCAGGGATCCTGCGATGTGAGACTATGTAGGCTGGGTAGGGACTCAGGGGAGGGGCTCACATCCATGCTGGATACCCACAGGCTCACACCTGACTCCTCAGGAGCCCACAGCTGGGTGGGCTCAGACAAGAACACAAGTATATAACTAGAATTCTATCTAGACTTTGATAAGGGTCCCTCCACAAGGTGCTACGGGGTCCATGAGGAAGCAGTTCCAGGCAGAAGAGCATCCTCTAAATGGCTCTTTACTGAACACTCCACTTTGGCTAAGCAACATCCTCTCTGTGCCAGGCCCAGATACCTCTCACAAGATACGTCCCGCCCCCAAGACCAAGGGTAATGAGAGATTGGACAGGTGGTAAGAGTAAGCAGGGAGACTGAGGACAGTGAAGACCACTGGAGGAAAGGAAGGGGCCTGAACTGGACAGCAGGTGATTTTTCCTACCCAGCATCCATTCATCCCCTCTTCTGGTAATATCATCCACCACCCCAACCACCAGGCACCAGGTCTCAGGCCATGTGGGTATGTGCCCCAGGTCTAGGCAATCAGTGCATTCCACCTTCCTGGCCACAATGATTACTTGAGGCTGGATACATCCCAGATTTGGGCTAATGACAGCCTGGTCCAGGGGTTTTGTCAAGGAAGGGGAGCTCTTGGGGTGCCTGGGTAGCTCAGTTGGTTAAGTGGCTGCCTTTGGCTTGGGTCATGATCTCAGGGTCCTG